>JAYKKI010000001.1:112010000-112610000 GCA_039881145.1 Druceiella hillmani
ATTTTCTCAAAAGTTATTCAGTATTAAAATCTGGTGCCGGTGATAAAAGAGTATGAATGGACTGTAAAATATTATTGTTTTTGACCATCCTCCTTCTTAGGCATTAATATCATTATCGAACCTTGGCTAACTTACAGTTATATTAACATCTGTTATTGTAAAAAATCTACCCAAGTCATAGTTGGGTAGGTGGTTGGCCTTAAAAATGGACAATAACACTTGTATTCTAGTGTGCAAAACTAAGTCATTAGAATATTTATGACAACTAAGTAAGTCATTAGATTATTTTCTTACTTGAAAAATGTTGGCACAACCACACAAATTTGGCTATTTTCAAATAGTTTTATGAATTTTTTAACAACCTGTAATAAATAATGGCACGAATAAAGAGAAAACCATAATCTCTGAAAATTATCTAAAAGATATAAAAAATGAAGAGAAAGATCAGATTATCCTTAACAATATATTTAAAGAAAATTCCAACTCTTTTAACACAGTCGTAAGGTATTTTGTTGAATGAAATATGTTGTACTTCCAAACAAGGTTGCAATTTAATTAACACAGCTGCATTAATATTTGCCTCATCTCATACGTCAAACTGTCTTTGTTTAGGTTTTTGAGCTATAATGTAGCATTAGATAATAACAAAAGCAATATTACCGATTCTTATGAAAACATTAATCTTGCAAAATTTATTGAATATGAGAAATTGATAGAACAAATTATCGCTACACGGAACCTACAATACAATAACATGGAGGTAATAAAATAATTAAAAAAGTACCTTACACTCTGCTGACTTTATTACCAATTTTATCCAAAGCGATGAATTTTATTAAGAAAGTTAAGAGATCCATTTGAAAACAATGCAAAGAGTTAAAATATTTTTTCATAAGCTTTTATAATAAGAGGCTTCGATTTATTTGTGTTCGTAAGTTTGCGAGATAGTCATGGAAAACTAAATAGTTAAATGTAATGGGATGATGTGGGTATGTTTTATTGTCAAAGGTATATATCGCAGAAACAAATGCATATGTTAAAAAGATATTTCAGTGATTTTTATAGCAAATTTTAATAGCCATAATTTTTATTTTCCTCCCAAAATATTAAGTTATTAACAAAGTAACTAGGGAAAAAATTGTTGGCGTTACTTTTTCCCAGATCTGCATTTCTGAAACTGCAGATTATATGCAAAAAAGGATGAAGCTTCTTTACAGATAATTATAAGGGCTAAAATATCGGTTTTTTATATTTTTCCTGTATATCTAAAACTATTGATTCTATGTAAATAAAAATTATTTTCAGCTGTAGAATTGCAATCCAAAATGGAAGACTTTTGTCAACTGTTGTCCGCACCTGGTATTGCAGAGTTCAGGATCGCCCGCCTCTTCACTGTGAATATTTCGACATTTATCCAATTTATAAGTTTCTTTTCAACCAATTTTATTATAATATTTCAATTCTATTTCATGAAGAATGGTTAATCGTACTGAAATTCATAATGAACACAAATTTTCAGCGTATTTTTGTGACTAACATTAAATTGTTGTATTAAAATCAAATTGTATATTGTTGTGTGTAAAAATTGTAGTTATTATAATAAAGTTCACCTTTATTACATATTACTTCCAAAAAGCGAAGTTTAAGATCTATGCAATATATCAACTGTTTAGATTTTATATAATTAAGACGAAATCCATTTACCTTCAATTTTGTAAGTAATGAAACTTATTCCGAAAAGTGTTTTACATTAAGAGCACAAACAAATTTATAACTTTGTTTTTTTTTATATAGTATCATCAAGTTAAATTAGACAATGTGAAAACAAAAGCAAATCTTTTACATTTTTCCAATATTGGTAGAAATATTGATAATTCTTCTAAAAATTAAAAAGTAATCGTAATCACTTTTTTTTGTATGAACTGAAATGATACTTTGTATAACTTGTTTGTTTCTAGTACGATATTAATACATCAAGCTAAGAGGGAAAATCTACATTCCCCTAAAAAATCATACTACAGATAAAGGGAATATTAATTGTGACTTTCACACGACGTAACTGCACCTTTAGAATAATTAATTATATTCTCTGAAAAAATTTAAAATAATGGACTTTATTGATCACTACCCAAATCTTGTTCGCAAAGGTGTATTTTTTTTATAAAAGTATATTAGGATAACTTTAGTGAAAGACTTATATATTCACCGTCCACTCCAGCCACACCTTCAATGCGTTTCAATTTTCTTTTATTAAAGATGCTCATACCAGTAATTCATATAAATAGAGCTTCAAAATATATTAACTTTGTATTTATATTCCATTGAAGATATTCGAAAGGTAACAAAACATTTTATAGCGCATATTATATGATAAATGGCATGTATTTAGTTTTTCTATTGTAATAAGCTTTTGAGGTATGAGATATAAAAAATCTTACTAAAAATGCACCCATATTACTAGGGTCGAGACCATGGCCCACACAATTACATTAGTTTTCAAATAAGGGGCTAAGGATGGGATAAGCTTTTCCAAATCTACTTTTATTTTCATTACATATTAATTTCCTTCGTTTGGTTTCAAAGGAGATAAAGTATGTGCTATGACCAGCATAACAGGAGTTTTATATTCTTTCTTACATATATACATGCGCGTGTGCATGTGTATATAGCTTTACGAATATTGGCTACTCTTGATATTGGTCTTTTTTATTTACCTTAATGAAGATTCTTGTTTTTGGTCTTTTTTTATTTCCCTTAATGAATACCTTGGACTAATTTTAATAAATGTATCAGAGGCGATTATTTTTTCGACCTTCTCAGTTGTAAAATATTTTGAAGTTTTTGTGAGTGGATCTTCCTCTTATGAGATATAGAATTTTTCGGATATTTTTTGTTAATTTTCTAAAATTTCCCATATTTCTATTTTAACATTTATGATAAAAAATAACAATCGTTCTGATGTTTTCAAAGAACATGTGAAGCTAATAAACATCTTGACTTTAAATGAATGATATGTGGAAATATATTTTTTCACTTCTTAAGTTTTTTATAAATGTGTTTGGCTTCGGTACACTGAGCAGCAACAAAGCTCTATTGGCTTCACGCTTCACACAGTGTGGCAAACTAAACGAAGATAAGTAAATGTTATAAGATAAGATAAGTAAATGTTCATAACGTGCATATAGCTAACTTTTACATATATCTTATACATATTAGTCGAAGTCTCCATAGCGTGCATATGGCTTAACTTTTACATATATCTCATGTTTATTAGTCGAAGTCCCCACAGCATGCATATGACTTAACTTTTACTTATATCTTATGCTTATTAGTTGAAATCCCAATAGCGTGCATATAGCTTAACTTTTACATACATCTCATGCTTATTAGTTGAATTTAAGTTATTGTAATTCAATAAAATCATTTATTTTACGGTCACTTAGCAGCCAGTAGAAATATTTGTAATAAATTAAAAGTTTGATCTTGTAACTACGCAGTCAGCGAGTGATGTTTAGCCGTTTATACACACGTATATGCTTTGAATTTATTTGCTGTAGATTTATCATGAGCACTTGTTAAGTCATTGGATTCTGGACAGCCGATCGACCGGATATATATGGTTTTCAAGAAAGCATTTATCAAGGTTGATCACTAAATATCGATAGGAAAACTAGCATTCAACAGTATCAGGAATAACCCGCCTAGATGGTTTATTTCATATTTAACTAATAGGCAGCAAGCAATCGAATCAGCTGGTTTTTTTATAATATACGTCTTATTGGTCTCTTTCTTATTTATTTTATTTATTAATGATATCAGCACATATTTCAGAAATAGTACTTTTCTAATATTTATAGATGATCTAAAACTATTTATTCTTTGTGAAGAACGTACATGACTATTTGAATATGTAAACTGATTTCGATAGACTACATGTTTACTTTGAAAGAACAAACTGCGTTTACCTTAGTTAAGTACAAGCGAATCACTTTCATAAGAAAAGAGCAAGTATGGTATTAGATATGCGATATTGGTGAACTTACTCAGCAAAGTCAGCAGCATGCATGACCTTGCTCTCATTTTTGATAGCAAAATTCATTTTGATTTGCGCATTGAGCAGATTGTATTTAAGGCCTACCATAATGTTTTGGTTCATATTAAAAATGGTCAATGTTTTCAAAAATGTTTAAATATACTTAACCTTGTAGAATTCTCTTGTAAGATCACAACTTGAATATGGTCTTATTGTTTGAAATCGACTATATGCAACTTATTCTGATCGAATGGAGAACATGCACAAAAAATTAAATTTCGTCAAGATCGTGCGGGAAGTATGTTGGCTGTAAATTCATTAATGAAAACAAACATATGCTCTCTATTAGAAATGTTTGTTATTAGAGTTGATGATTATGTTAAATATATGTTAAGGTAAGTATGACTGTCTATATTTACTGAGTCAGATACAGATTTGAACCCCTAAACTAATTGGTAGCTGTCTCCTACTTCATGTCGATAACGCACAAACTAAAGCCGGTATCAGAGCACCAATAGAGTGGTTATGCAACTTGTACGATAAAGAGATGTTGTCTCTTGACATCCTAGCAAGATCATACCTCTAGTTTAGATGAGATGTGCAAAACAGACTATGCTCGTGCACAGTTGATAATCAATGATTTTACTTTTCATTATATTTTATTTATCGTTTTTCCAAATTAGTCGGCTGGAGCGCCTCATATATAAAATTTAAAACTTGCAATCGCAGCTTCATTTAGTTGATAAATTAATTTCATATATTGATTTTATTCTTTTTTCAAAGAAACAATATTTTCGTTTCATTCAGTTAACAAGGTCATATTTAGAATCATATTATATTGGATATTTATTGTGGAAATGAGAGAAAGAGTTCAAGCTTATTCCTTGTTTAGGGTTCATAGAATATTTTGAACGGTTTGAGTTTTTTTCCTTGACATGAAATATAAACATGCCTACATATATAATGAAAGACGAATGTGAAACCTGAAGTAGTAAAGAATGGAAAGCAGATGACTCTATATACAGAATAAGACTAATGAACGTCAAGCCACTGATTTATCTATGATCGTGATGATCTTGATATTAATTAATTTTTCTACTAAAAATTTCATGGATCTAACCAGAATTTGTGAGGGTATTTCTATAACCAACAAGGTATAATGAAATTATTTTGAATATTTTTTAAGTACTTTTTTTAAACAAACAAAATACTAACTGACATTTGTCAAAAATAAAAAGATAAAGAAATCATTAAAAAAAGAAAATTCTAAAAGATATAATAGAAAATTAGAAAAATTATTAATATTTGAGACGTACGCATTAAAAGCCACAATAGCAAATAAATTACGAGTGTTCTTTTATCAAGAGACACGTGGGGAGTGCAATTCTAATAAACTATTGAAATATAATTTTTTTTTTAACATTTTTCATTATTCAATTTTGCCTTGTTACAAATAAGGAAAATGCCTTTATAGTTTTAAATTAATAGAATTCATCTACCTGTTCATATAAGCAATATTTGTTAACATGCCCTCTATTTAACAATGAATTAGAATTAATATTGCCCTAACGGAAATTGCACTTTTTTTTTTTTTGCAATTGCACACAATCTTTGACAATAGTTTTAGATTCTCCTTGATTTTGGCTTTTTTCTTCTCTTTATTTAAATACAAGATAATGCAAGTCGTCATGCTATTACGTTTATATGTACATTTTTACGTATATAGGTTGCAGTGTTATGCTACCCACCGCGAGCAAACTTATGTCTAATTGAGCAGATTTGGAGTATGTTTGTATATTCCAAATCTGCTCTAATTGAGCAGATTTGGAGTATGTTGTGGTATTGTATTAAAAAATTCTCCTAAAAATTCAAAATGAACAGAATAATGGATCACTCCACATATTAATTATCTTTACGCACACTAAGAGTTTAGCAGAGAGAGTGAATTATGTGTAAAATAACCAAATTAATAACAATCTTAAAAGATTACTGGGGATATTTTTTGCTTCAAGAGGCCATTAAAGCCCTTTTTAAACTAATTACTTTTCAGAAAGAAATTTCACGATAAATAAGAAATATTAAGACATTTATTATGAATTATGTGAAAAATATTTCTATTTTCTCAAATATCAGATTAAAGTGATTAAATTTTTTTTTCATTTTTCTTTAACTGGAAAGAAAATTGTGCAACTGTGATTTGTTAAAATGCTACAATAAGATTTCGCCTCAACAAAATTTGCAACGATTTGAGTAAATTTTCCACGTAGTTTAAGTGTTATTTGTGATTATATCAAATGAGGTCATTAAATGGAGGACACGGAGTCATTAAATTAATGAAGGATATCCTCGTTTAATTAGCTTCAATATTTAATAGGTGCTGAGAAAAGTAAGATCAATTATTGGACTATTGAAAAAACTTGTGTCGCTAACATAATAACTTCTAGTCTGTGTACCACATACTATAATTAAGGTATAACCATTACATGAATCTATTTACGGTGATACCGTAATTGGTTAATAACAGTAATGGGGTTCACTAATCCATAGAATTAATTGACCATTATATTTATAGCGCAAAGGCACTAAAAAGAGAAGTGGAAATTGCAAGCTGATTAAACCTATAACTCGATGTGATAAGGTAGGTGCGGGCAATTATAATAATATAAGTATATTGAAATGATTTGTAATCACTTAAAATATTGAAATTAAGATTATCAAAGGGACCATTTCTAAAATACAAATAGAGCACAAAAACATGAAATAAAATAAAAAAACGCAAAAACTGACTACCTTCAACAATGACCTTTGACACTGTTATCCCCGTAACATGGTTACCTACATCACACTTGCGTCAAATACTTATTTAAAGGTAGCAATCTCAGTCCAGTTATTAACTTGAGTGATTCTGCCGAAGCAACATACATACCTAGCAGTCATAGCTAATAACTTGGGGCACTTAATTATAACGTTCAAGTATAGAGCCAAAGAACGGAGAAGAAAAGAGGAGAAAAGAAGAAATGATTGTTTTTTGATAGTCTCAAAATGTTCCACACTTTTTATATATTCACTATTTTAATTTCGTTTTTACAATTAATCATCAATTTTCATTAATCTAAATGCCAGACAACTACTCGCATCTATATATAGCAGGACGTGATGAACAAATTCACTTTTTCGATAATTTTATTACTTGATATTGATTGAATACGAGCCAGTTTTCATCATAATACACATCCATCAGTTAGATTGAATACATGTTTTAAAAATCATTGTTTGAGTTAAACTTTCTTTGAAATAAAGTTTTAAAATGGAGATCGAAGAAGAATGTACCTATGCTGTTTATGACACTTTTAAAGTAATTAACTCAATTGAATCTTCTCTTGGCTTGTATCGGAGAAAAGACGAAATAATAAATATTTCTAAAATATGGCTGCGAAAATTTTACAACTTGACAATTTTAGTTTACGCTGTTTACACAGTGTATTTTAATTCACCAGAAATTAATTTCAAAGGAATATCACGATTCGTGATTGTGATGTATCGAACTTTGTTGTTTATTTTCTTTATTTATATAACATTCGTAGAAATTCTTTGGAACCGACTCACATACCGAAGATTATGCATGACGATTCATAGAATCGATGAAAACTTCAGTGTGGAATCCAAAAGACAAATATTCCTCCAATCTACAAGAAACAATAACATGCTCATTGCATTAGAATTTTTATCATATGTTCTATATATCATAGTTGAGATAAATTCAACAGGTTTGGAATTTATTGTGAAATATTTCTTCATGTATACCTTTCATGCTTTGTTAGATTTCGAAGTTGTCTATTTTGCCATGCTGATACACAATATTAAGGAAAGATTACAGTCCATAAACAAGTGCTTAGAAAATAAACTTAAGGCTTTTGAAAAAGACCCAGTCAACAATTTATTATTTAATTTACCGGCATCAGCTATCTTACAAATTCAAACAGGTTCGACAATCAATATAAAACAATTGCATTCTTTTTATGGTGATGTGTCTCAAGCATGCCGACTCATCGAGCGTACTTTTGGTCTTCAGGTAAATATTTTATAAAGAACAAAAAAATGTTTATCAATATTTTAGAAAAAAAAGTGAAAAATTATGTTAAGTATGAATTTTGCACACTGTGTTGGTTCTATTAATGCATTTAAGCAGCGGCATAATCAAATTTTACCACATTTTATTTTGAAAATGATTCTAGTTAATTTATGGAATATTAATAGAACGTATTTATATCTAATATTAAAAGGTAAGGTTTTCAGTAAAAATGTACTAAAATATTTAACAAAAATTGTTCATTAATACTATAATTTGGTTCGTAAATAAACCATAGCTATGCTTATAAACAATATTTCAAGAATTTGAAGTATAAATATTAACAACATTTTTAAATTATGTGAAATTTCCAAAATTCCTAGTTGCAAGTAAATTCATTTCCTTTTTATTTTAGGTATTTCTAGCCCTTTGCTGTAATTTCAAGACATTCATAATATACATAACTTGGTTTGTGCAGAAGTACCAATTTGAGGTAAGTTCGTCTGAAACACGGTAAAAGTTTTTGAAATTAATATTTATTTCGGGATTTGTCTATACCTTGCAATTCCTTCATCACTTCTTAGACTCAGTCATCATTGAGTTATATCTAAACATTACAAGCGATGAATCTTACGAAAATTATCTCAAATTTCTACAAAGTTAACTTTCATGGAATTTTATGGAATATATAGAAAACAAAAAGATTAAAACCTTAAAAAAAATGCTTCTAAAGTGTTAAAAAGCTAATGTAATATCTTTAAATATTAATACTGAATAAATTATTTTTATCTTTGGTTCTAAAAATATTTTAAAACAAAACAGTTTCATTCATGAAGTCAAAAACTTATTTCATAAAGGTCTTTACAAAATTTTAAAATTGAATTTTTATATGAAATGTTTAGAAACTATTAGTTTTTCATACTACATATAGTAAGTTGTTTATTATAAGGCGATTTTTTATTAAATCTTTATTTACTCGTACTAGTTTCGGTGATTAGCCATTATTGTTCAAAATCAAAATATTGATTTAAGCACGAGTTTAGCATATAGTTGGTAAAGTGTTTGCTTATAAATTATAATAACACATAAAACATTGCAATTTCAGAAGAATGAAGAGTTGATAGTCAATTTCAAATACATGCTTTTTACATGGACTTTATGTTGTTTACCAGCTTTGCCAGTGGCCTGTGTATTTGGTGAAAACTTTAAAACTACAATTGAAAATACTAAATGTTTATTAGCGAAAATGTTGCTTGTGGCACACGAAGGTAAGTCAGATCTATTACTACAATTTAACTGTTCTTTATAGAGAAAAGCTCTAAAATTGCAAGTCTTTTAGTTTATATTATATGGTAGCTGATATGTATTATAGAAAATAATTTTGAAACAAAACACGATAAAATTAATAGTGAATATTTTTGCGCCAGAGTTTCGTATCAACTTGTTCATTCCTGTACCTTTCTTCCATGCTCCTCAGAACCGTGCAGCTGTTCGGCAAGTTTGTATGTACGCGCATTTGTCTCAGGTGAGTGAAAAACAACCGCCGCGGGTCTGACAGACCTCCGTTAGGTGATTACGTGAGTTTTCTTTAATCGTGTATTTTTATTGTTTTAGTTAAAAATGGCTCTTAGTGATTCCAATATTGTGGTTGGAACAAAATCTATCAAACGATGAAAACATGCCGAACAATGAGTGTAGCAATGTGGAGTCTGATGTTGGCATAGATCATGTATTGCCAGAAAGTTGTGCATCTTATTTCGAATATGAAGAGCCAACTGCAGTGAGTGATTAACAAAATTCTCCATCCCACAATGATGTTTCTTCCATCGTAAATAGAGGTTAAGAGTGTTAGTCTGAAGTAATGTGCCTTTATTTGAAATTAGATAGAGACCGAGGAAGAAGAATAATTTTGGAAAGAATCGCTTTTGTTGGTCGTATGTCCCACCGTCTTTACGATTAATATTTTGGCAGTTTAATATAGTGCAGGAAAGGAAAGGTATGAAACCCGTATGCCAGATTGAGCTAATCTTTGTCTTCACCATTAGATATTCAGCAACATTTTTTTTACAGACGAAATGTTTGAAAAAATCATTTTTCACATTAATGTGAAAATAAGGGAAATAAGACCAAACTATCCAAATACCAGCTGTGTTCAAGACTTAGATCTCGTTGAATTGAAGGCGTTTTCCTGAGGAATACGTCCCCATTCAGCAACGATCACATTTTTAAGGGCCTGAATGTTTTCTGGAGCTGGTTTTACCGCTTTGACGTGTCGTTTGAGATTATCTCATATGTGTTCTATCGGATTGAGGTTGGGACTTCTAGCTGGCCAGTCTAACCGACGAATTCCAGCCTCCTGTATATACGCATCAATGTCTCTAGAACGGTGGGTGCGAGCGTTGTCATCCATAAAAATGGACTCGCCTCCAACTGCTGTTAATGCGGGTTGGGCATGAGGAATAAGAACCTCTGTTATGTACCTTTGCGTATTAAGTGTGCCATTTTCAATAAAAACTAACTCGATATGGTCGTCTGAGTTAATACCAGCCCAAAACATTACCGAGCCTCTACCGTAAGGGGTGATTTCCTCAAAGCAAACTTCTGCGAAGCTTTATCCAGGTCTTCGTAAAAGACTCGCCGACGTCGATCCTCACCACTAATCGACATACGAGCTTCATTGGAAAATAAAACACTATTCCAGTCTTGTTGAGGCCATGATGAAAAATTTTGAGCAAATCTCCATCTGGCAACTCGATACTCACAGAACAATGTAGGGCCCTGAGCTGGGCGATAGCTATGTATATTAGTATTTATAGGCTTACTCATGTACCTCTGAAGTCCTCGAGGTTCTGTTTGAGATCCATGTACGTAACTTGATGATTTCGTAGTGCTTGACTGACTATGAACTGACCATCCCATGGCTCAGTGCGCCGTTTTCTTCCAGAACCGGGCCTTCTACTGACGGAGCCCGTTTCTTGGTATCGTTACCAGGTTCTTTGGATGGTGGAACAGCTCACATTATACTGCTGAGACACATAACGTTGGCTACAGCCTACTAGCTTTTATCGTTTTTTCAACCATACTGAGAACAGCAAACAGAAATGAACTAATGCAGCAAACAACAGAAATTTAATTAAAATTTATTCGTTATCATAAAAAATGTAACAAATGAAAAAAAATTAATAAGAGTTTGAATTTCATTTACCGCCAAAAAATATGTTATATGTGAAAGAGATTTTTCATTAAAAAAGAATAAATTAAAAAAATTTAGAACGTTTTTTTTATGTGCCAGAATACACTATACCTGCCAGTAACAATTACAATTAATACAACCTGTTAATAAATAATATTGTGTTAATAATATGACAAAGTCAAAACTGCCCGTTTTTTATGCAAAAGAATGTATGTCATGCCATAGTAGTGATGGCGATGGAAGGGAAATATATCACTGTGTCATGAGCAAAAACAGGTTCAAAATCTTGCTGAAAGCCATTCGTTTTGAGAATGCAGTGACCCGAGCAAAGCATTGAGAAATCGATGCATCTACACTTATTGCTGTTGTATTTGACTCCTTTGTTGAATGTTGTCAAGCCATTTATGCAATAGGTAGTTGTGCTTGTATTGATGAGATATTGGTCGCATTTCGAGGAAGATGCAGTTTCAAAATGTATATGTTAGAGGAACTTGCCAAATATGATATAAAAGTTTAATGCCTTACTAGATGCAAGGTCAGGGTATCTACTTAATGCCTATACATACCTAGACAAAGATTCAGACAGACGTAGTTTATCAGCTGAATATCAGTGGTTGAAGAAACCCACTCAAGCTGTAATGCGTCTCATTTCTTCGATCGAAGGATCTAACAGAAACGTAAAAACTGACAACTGGAATACTTCTCTTGAGTTGCTAAATTCATTAAACAAAAACAGCTGACGGATGTGGGAACCTTGAGGAAAAATCAAAAAGAAATTCCTCAAGAATTCATGCCATGAACTAATCATCGAACGATTCATTTGATGGTTTTTGGATTTACTAAAGATATCACTATTTCATCATATCTGCCAAAACAAAATGTGGATCAGATTCACTGCAAAGATGCTCGAATTACTCCACAGGTTGTCATACTCGTAGATGGCCCTTGGCAGTATTCTACCGACTACTTGACATTTCGGCCTCAAATTGCTATGTTTTAAGCTCATCTGTCCAGCCCCAAGGACAAAAGATTGAAAGCAGTTTCAAGTTTATAAAGAAACTAGCTGAACAGCTAGTGAGGTCGCACATGGAACATCGAGAAACCAATGTGAAATTGGTATTCAAAGCCATAGAAATGAGACCAGATCGATGGAGTGGTCCATAGAAATGAGACCACTCCAGCAGCAGTAGTGCTGGACAAAAGGTTGGCGGTTCGTAAAAACTGTTCAACTTGCCCATACATAAAGAAACGCAAAACACAATACATGTGTTTCATGAAAAACTGTCATGAAAATGTCGCTGTCATGAAAAACTAAATTTAGACCCTGCAATTTCCCTTGACCCTGCAATTTCAATTGATTTTGTGTTGAAATTCTTAAAAAATTTATAAAAATATTCCTATTCTGTTTGATAATTTTTATGGATCTCATTTTCCAAATATGTTAGTTTGTAAGCTCCATGTAAGTGATATAGATAATTATTAGCATTTAAACAAAAAAGAATATAGATTTTCACATGCCTTTTTTTTCTAATAAAGAATTTAAAATGTTCCAAAACTGACTTTTAATTAACAACAAAACCTGACTTGACTAATTTTTACAATTGTGACTTATTTTACTCGGGAGTCCCACAGATGTATGACAGGTGGTTGTATGACAAGAATATATGGTAAGAAGTTAAAGGTTAATATTTTGAGCATCACCAACTTATGACTAGAAGCCAGTCACTAATTTTTAGTGTAGATCTAGTTAAATTTAATACATGTTAAAAAGGCATGTATCTACATGCTTAAAATATATTAATGAAAGTAATTATTTCGTAATGGTAGAATTTATTTCCAATTAGGAACTGTTTCACCAATTGTACTGAAAAAATTTTACTTTTCTGCATTCAAGACTTAAAATGTTTCGTTTGTTAATTTTCGGATACAGTGCTTTCATCTTCCAATCGCTTTCAAACACATGTTTTTGTAAAAATGTGTAAAATATATTTTGTTAATGTACTCTGTAAAGAAAATTCTAAAGGCTGTAAAGAATATTCTTATTAAACAGTAGTCTTAATTAATTTTTAAATTTTCCTTGATACATGAACATATTTCACATGAACACATTTAGCATGAACATATATTCTTATTCGATAATAGGCTATCTGAAACATAAATTTAGAACAAATTGTAATTTACTTGTAAAAGTTTCGGAGTGTCATAATTTTTTTATATACAGAAGGAAAATATTGGATTTTTTCTACTCTTTGAGAAATATTGAAAATATTTACAAAATATTTATAAATTTAAAATGTTTATAAATTTTCAAATATTTATAAATTATATCCAGCTTATGCGATGAAATTATTTCAGACATAAGTTATACCCAAGTGCTTTAAAAAAAAATTTTAATGTTTGACTCAGGTATATACAAAATAAACATTTTCTCAAATATTCACAGATGAACGACAAAAAATAGCAGACCTCTACAAATTGGTGCAGCATAGCTCAATAGGCGAGTTCATCGTGTGTAACATATTCCAAATTAACGCTGCTTTATTGCTTAGTTTTATAGCTATTGTCACTCAATATGTTATTACATGCACACAAATGTCAAGTCTTTTCCTTTAATAATGTACAATAGGTATTATTCATTACATTCAATTAAGTTCTTATACTGAAGTGTGTTTTATCGACAACAAATTTCGTGTTTTTCTTTACCGCAATAAGAAAGGAGCCTAGACGAAATGTGATCGATGCTCAACAGATTTGTGCCGCCTTCCCAGAACTGACATTCGTGTTAGTCATGTACTATAGATTAGTGAAAATGTTCAAGAGACTCACTCCATTATGAGTGACTTAATAACCCCTACATTTATACGTAACTACACCAGCAAACGTAGATGGTCATTTAATTTTTTAGAGGTTTTGCCTAAATGACCTCCAATCGAGTTTGTAATAACTAAATAGTAATGATAGTTATTATAGTTAGCCATCATTACTCTTTAGCTACTACAAACTCAAACAAATTGTTCTGCAATGCACAAAATATACACATTTGTTATTGTCAAATCAGTTTTCCAACTTACTTCTCGATTTGATTTATTGACAAAATTTGTAATAAAAATAGAATATTAAGAAAAGAAGCCATATTTAATACAACTGTTATTTTCTTCATTATAGAAATGAATTCTTACTATTAGAGAATAACAAATTTTATAATGAATTTTCAAATGGAACAGGAATTATTTCTTTGTTCTAACTTTCGTCTTTACTTTGTTCTTTTCTACAGATACACGTGGCAAATTTATGGTAATTAGAATATTGTATTTTTACTAAAACAAATAGAAATATGTGTATTTTAACTTATACCACTTGTATTATAGTTTGGGTATTTTGCATGCAATAAATTACTCTATTTTCTGATTTTTTTTGATACTGTGTAACATAAAAAAGATTTTATTCAAGAGTAAAATACACTATTTCAAGATATGTAAATGTTGCGATGATAATGAGAAGGAGTTACATTTACATATTAGTTTAATTTAGATTCGTAAAGTAAATTATTTATAAGCACACTTTATGATTATAAGCATAATTTATAAAAGAATGATGACCATTTACTAAAGGGTATTAAGTCTAGGAATAAAATTACTTGCGCAAAAATGAAAGTTATCTTATTTCAATACATAAAATTACAGTAGCAGTATTTAATAAATACAACATTTTTATTGACCTGTGAATTCTAAATATTTAAAAATGGTAAGTTTGTCAAAATGTGTCATTTTTAACTTTTGGAATTATTATATATTTTGCATTGGTGTTCAATATAAATTTTAAACTTTTTTAAACCATTCATTTCTTATTGTTACGAATAGGTTACCTGTAATGCGTCAATAAATGTTTGTGTGTAAATTTGTGCAGGAAATTGCGTACAACATATATTTCAATCTATATTAGATAAATGTAATTACATTTAAATCATTCTTATTTATATCTAGAAGATAAATAAATTTATTACATTATGTCACACGTTCCATTTTATTCTATTCTTAACGAGTGTATGTATACAATTTTAAATTGAATAAATCAAAACATGCTTAACAATGATACATACAGTCAAGTAAATTCTTTGTAATTTAAAAACTTTTTTAAATCGTTACCTAACACATTTTTTGAAAATTTTTAGAGTTATTGTCAAATTAAGTCAAAATCTTATTCTTGGTCCATATATGGATTCATATATCAGTTATATTTATGCAAGTAAAAACTTCGTATAGGAGTATGTAGTGCTTGTATAACACTAAATTTAGCTCCATATTAGTAAAAGACTTATATCGGTTTACTATTGAATATGATGATCCTCTGCTTATTTTTTTTGAGATATCCGTTTGCACAAATGTCGTTTCATAGAAAGGCACTTAGTTCTGTAAGCAACCACCTCGTTACTACCTCGTTACTACTGTTACCACCTCGTTAGTAATTTTGATAAAATCTCATTAATTTCATTCGTCTCTTTTACTATATAATTCTCAGCACCTTTTGTAAGAACTTTTATAAATATTACCCTCATACCATCATAGGAATTCCCTAAAATGTGGTATGTCTCTGAAATTTTCAATTTTGAATGAGTATTTTTTTTCACACAGTCTGATGATATTGCTTCCGCCACCATATTGATTACACTAAGTAATATATTCTCCTATAAGAAGTATTAATTAGAAATATTGATGTAATGTTAATTAAATCAAAACTAATATCTTTTGGTCACAAAACGCGAAATGAATGGAACCGCTGCTACCATCTCTGATATAATCAATACATTATTATCCATATTCCTTTCTCATTGAAAAAATACCTGTGTTTTATTTTCCTAGAATTTGCTAATATATTTAACCTCCCGAAGATCTTACTGTCATCGTTAAGCAAAGTGCTAAATAACTGTTTCTTATTTATGAAACTTGTTCCAAGTTCATTAATGCGATTTCTGCTATCTTAAATGGAAAGTGAAAAAGAAGAAAAAGAACTGAAAAAAGTGCTTTTTTCAGTTCTTTTTATTCCTAATACCACTAAAAATTTATTGTGATTTATTACCTAATTTCATCTATTTCTCACTTAGATTGATTTATTGGATCTAAAATGAAGGTCTGTAAGTTCCTTTCTTGCAAACAAAATATGTCTTTTATAATAATCATAATAATTTTTTTTATCATTAATAATTCGAAGCCATTACAAAATAACTTAATGTGGTTATACCGTCTACTTTTATCGTAATAAAGATCAGATTATATTTATAGATAAAAAAGTTAACTAATAATCCTATATATATGAGTACAGAAGACAAATTTTTGACGGATAATACACTAGAGAATATTTTCAATAGTTTGTTCCTTTCACTACTAAGGCTTAATGAGTAAAATTTTTTATTTGTTTTTCTAACAATTTTAAACACTTTAAAATATGTAATGGTTTATCAGAAAGCCATCAGAGCTGAAGTTCATTTGGTATCCCTTTCAAAATTTCTTACTATAGTTTTCCTTTTTTAAATATATTTATATAAATAAAACATTTTCCCATATATAAATAAATTTTCTTCAGATTAGCTATTTGAAATTATATTCAATTGACTGTAATGATGTGTGAATTCTAAATTTTATGTTTCTTTAGACCAACTAATACCTGATAAATATATTTTGAAGGAAATTCTTATCGCGGGCATTTTTCTTGGACAGAAGTTAAATTTTATTGTGTAGATCACATTTCACTTAATTATTCTCACGACTCTGCGCATTTTGCAAATATTTTATTTTCACGTTTCTCAAAATTGAAAATATATATGACTATGTTCAAACGAAAATTTTTTATATATATTCAGAAAAATAATTAATTGAGAATCTTTACTCATTAACTGAATATATTTGGCATTAATTTTGCAGAAATTCGTTATTCACAACTTGGGCGATCAATTACCAAAGATCTTTGCTAATTACCCGCCTGAAGATGTTGTTATACAACGAAACCTTGGTTGTGGTAAATAATTTAAATAAAGTAGAAATAATACTACATCATATAGTTTCATTTAATTGTGAATCTTTACTCAAAACGTTTCATATTTTCTGATAACTAAAAAAAACAAGGTATTTCATGTTTATCATAAGATTTTAGTCATTTATGACATATATATTTGTTCTCTGATTTTATATTTGGCAATAATACATTACTTTCTATTTACACACGTGGTAGTTTTATAAATAATAAATATAACATTTTTGAAACAGATTTTTTAGAGAACAGGTCGAAATTTTAGAGATTAAATAATACACCATATCATCCACATTGTTCATAGCAATATAATAAATAGACCATGCATAATCAAGGAAAGATCACATTACGGCCAATATTTCAACAATGTGTTATTTTTAGTTTTGAGGGAAATCTAAAGAGAATTATGATGAGAAAAGCCTGGAGCACTAAGTTCATTTTTGTTAAAAATAAGTTGGGATTCACCATGATAATTGAGTCAGTAAAGAATGGCAATATTTTGCAGATATTTAACTTACATTAATTAAACTGTATTTATTTACTACTCTTTACCAAGCTTAAGCACTACAAGGTATGCTTAGCAGCACTTAGTTGCGTAGAACCTATTTTTTATAGGGTAATTCCAACTGTTGTGGTTAATTTTTTATTGCTAAGTGAGATGTCTTGTCTTTCACATGTGAACATTTTTCATTTATCGCGCCTCCTTCATAAAGTATAATTTAGTATAATAAAATAAATACAACTCCAGATATGTATATATTTTATTTCATTCTAAAATCTCTCTAAACATTATTCATTTGTCCATTATGGCCTATGAAATTATTCGAGAGGGCATGATCCCAGATTGGCTTACTTGAAGGGCAGATCAAATTTCTAATTATTTATAGTAAACGTATTTTTAAATATTTATTAATCCTTTTGTTAGTTGTATGGACAATCCCTCGGGCAATCCAAAAACTAAACATATCTGCAAACACATGCCCGCAAGTGCAAAAGAGATTATATGTAATTCCTTTAAAGGTGTCGAAAACAAAAAAATCTACCTCGTTTTAATTACAGTGAGCTCTATTTCATCTACCTTGAAATCATACTGAAATACCCGTTTTTTATTTGAAGTTTTTAAGTTTCTCCTATTAACCATTTGAGTGCTAACGAGTGCCATCGCACTCATGCGCATACTAATTAGATTTGCCATGAGTGCGATGGTGCTCGTGAAATTAGTTGCTGTTTAGCACGCAGTAGGGGAGGTCGCTCGTACGCATCGCTAATTTTTTATCTTTTTACGTATTACATAAAGGTTAAATTATAATATTATTAGTAATTACAATATAAAAAGGATCCAGGAAAAGAAAATTTTTCACCCATAATGTCGGAATACGAAAATAATTAGAGTAAAAATAATCGTTTTTCAAGTTGCAAAGAAACTGATAGTGGGAGTGACATTGTGGGGCACTCAAAATTTGGCGTAATCCAATTTTGAGTGATAGTGATAATAGTTACGATAACAATTACTTTGCTGATACGGAGGATGTACCGGACTGCGAAAATACGATGTGACCTTGTTTTCAGTTTTAGTTATAATTTCTGTTCACAATAAATATTTCCATAATTTTCTTTGTATTTTATTATCCTTATACTAGTTTTTATTAAGAAAACAATGTAAAAATTATTAAAATTAGATAATTTTGGGAAGACACAGTTTTTTGAGACAAGGGTAAATAACATGAAAAAAAAAGGTTTCTTTGGCACTTTTAAGTATACATTAAGTGAAAAACCATGGCACTAAAACAGTTAATGTAGTAATTGATATTGTAAATACAATAAAATAATTCTCTTAGATTTAAATATTAAGATTACAACTAATTATTAATTAATTAATTTAAAATTCCTACTTAGATCACATTTCACTTAATTATTCTCACGACTCCGCGCATTTTGCAAATATTTTATTTTCATGTTTCTTAAATTGACTTTGTTGAAAAGAAAATGTTTTCCAATCAAAATATCCATATATATTCATAAAAAATAATTAAAAGAAATTGAGAATCTTAGGTGTGACCATTCACACCTAAGACTTTATTATTCATCTTTTAATATTAAATAAAATATTATTGTATTGACTAATAATGAAAATATGTTTCTGTCAAACATGTTGAACATAAACGTGACCATGTGTTAATTTATTTATTTATGTGTCATTTAATAAATTTGTATATAAGTTTATACATTTACATAAAAGAACTAACATAAAAAGCTCTAGATGTACACGTTAATAAATAAATTCAAATCTTTCGGTTTGCCACACAACGATATATAAAATCATAATATCAATCAGAAAATATTTAGAAGCTTTTACTCGTTTAGGATTCAAATTCTAAATTTTCATAAAAAAATATTAAAATTTCGCAATAAAATTTGCAGTAAGTAACTCAAAAATTTAGGATAAGTTGAAGTAAATGAGATCAATATTGAATTCAGCGACGCCAGCTATTGACAAGAGTTAACACATACCTTTCAGTTTGGGTTGCATTTCAGAGGCTGTAAAAATTTTTTTATGTAAATAATTGCAGTCATATCGCTGTAAAATAGGCACAAGCAAAATGATCTGGGCACAAAAGGAATTATATGTTGTGAAAGAAAACACTACTTTTAAATTAAACGATATCAACAAATTTCTACTTGAAGCATTTAAGTCATTAATAAGCCCTGCAACATTGCTGAACAAACATTGTTAATATCTATCTATTACATCGTATATCATACGATGTAATTGATAAATTTATGATGAATATTTTCTGCGAATATGTTCTGTAATATATATGATATGTTCTGTATCATTACTTCTCAGTGATGTCGCCAAAAAAACGGCCTCGCTGGCATTAGCTTTCCAACATCTTTGGATATCGGTGTCCAAACCCAGATTTATTATGACATAATTGTATATGTATGTAGTGTATTTTTTCTGTGAAATATTATATTTCGTGTATTTTTATAGATACTCGAAAATTAAGTATTTGTTATTATTTTGTAATAATTTTCTGTGTAACTTAACATCTTAACATTTAATTAAACAACTATTTCTATCAAAATTTTTGGTATTATTTTATTATATGTTTTTATGTAACAGTATTACTTAGTTGAAACACTTCATCATACTTCTTAATCTGAATTTCTCTTAAATGTAACCTATGTAATCTAAGTTACAATGTAAATGGCACACTAAAAAAATGTATTTTTGTATCACATATACCAAATAAATCCACATTAAATTACTAACATGAATGTGATAAAAAGGTCTACAATATCTGAACTGTCAAATCTGATTGTTTACAAACATTCTTTTTTCAAATTGAATGAAATATAGAATATGTTATTACTTTAATAAACAATTATTGATCACATTTATAAACATTTCCGTTAATATCAAATTAAGTTGAATTCTAAATTTAAGGTATGCGTGGGGATGAAAGTAAACAGAAATTATTTAAAGATATAAAAGAACTGAATATTGTTTGTTACATGAAAATAAAAACGACTAAAAGATATATTTATTAATTAAAGGCTATGGATAAGACAAGAGTTTTTGTTTATGAAACAATATGAATGTCCACCATTCAACAGAAGCATAAGTGCTGAAAATGAAACCCTTATTTGGAAAATGTTTACCATAAACATTCTATAGATTTACAAAAAACTATGTATTTGTATATGTAATATGATTTTAACACGACCTTAGAATGTGATCAAAATAATATTTTATCATATGAGAGTTTTCTGTACTGTAATATGGATAATTACTACACTGGATAGCGTATGACTAATAATAACAAGTGCTTACAAGACATTTTATATATAAAAAGTCAGGTATCCATTGTGTCAGTGGCATATACAGGTTTCATTAACAGGTTTCGTCAAGGATCTAATCTGTTAAAATGAAGAACGATATTGAAAGCCAACTTTTTTCATCTGTTGGTAATATTCGAAGTAGATGTCATTACATTTAGGGCTTCATACCTCAAAAAGAAATGAACTTGTACCAGTAGAACTCGCACTACGTGGATTCGGTACATTCATGTATATATATACATATATATATATATATACATAAATCAAGTTTAATATATGGACTGTCTGTGTTTAATTTCAATATATAAACTATTTTGTTAGCACTTATCATTATCAGTCACTTGCTATCCAGTATAGTAGTTATCCATATTACAGTACAGAGAACTGATTTTGAAAAGCAGCTCAAGAAAATAGCAACCAGCTATTTATCTCCTCTTCAAAGCTAGATTGTCTTTTAAACTCAACTTGTAATGAAGATCTTATTCTCAATAAGTCTGGTATTCTTTCTACAGTCTCTTTCTTTCACAGGTATTTCAACAATGTGAAAGTATGTGGAATCACTTCAGAGATGCCAGAAATTACTGAGCTGATTATTTTACTAGTCTCTTCCAACAGTTTCAGGAGATTGATGCATTATTCCATTAGCACCCACTGAGAAGGTATTAAATGGTTTAAAGATTCATGATCTGTTATGTATAAAGATACAGCTCACTTTTGTTAAAATAATCGCTCTATTAAATAATACATAGGATTATTTAAAGTAGCATGCTTTTTTGTGCTATACCAGAGTGGTTAAAATAAGCTACAATTTGTCGCGCAAAAGGTACCATCTGTGGTCTGTTTGAGACTTTACCTATTCCTCGACAGCTCATTGCAACGGATGAATAAAGCACTTACTAGAATTTTATTTTGCAGCTTGTATACTTTTCATCATATTGGCCCCGCTGTCACGGACAAGTAAATGGATCTTGCTTTGAGAAATATTCCATCTTTCTGCAATGGCTTTGCGATTTTTTGTGATATTAAGAAGTTTCCCCAGAAATTGTAACTGTAAGCGAAAAAAAACCAATACAATAATTAAACTGATTTCACTCACAAATTATACGACATAAATGGATTTTCTTTACAATCTAGAAAGCCCAAGTTCAATTCCATTACTACTTATAACCTTCTCGTAGAAAAATTAACGTTGACCAAAAACAATGAAATATCATTTGAAAAATCTAACATCAAAAAAGGTTATCCCCAAATAGTACTAGCTTAAACTTGTATTATTTTAGCTCCATCTAAGTCTCTGAATTCTAAAGATAATAAGTTTATTTAAAACTAGTGTTTATTTCTATCCAGTTTATCGATGAAATATTACATTTCATTAGATATTACCTACTTGCTTCCTTTCTTTCTCCACATTGCGAGGTCTTGTTGTTACACAATAAACACATGCCAATATATTATCTTCACTACAAATCTCTTAATATTCCCAAAAAGGCGATTTTTTATGAAATTGTACTATTTTGTAGAGCTTTTGGCGAACAAACAATGATATTTTTTTAGTAATAAGGATTTTTAGTAACACAATGTAATAAAATAATGAACTAATAGTGTGTGTCGTGACACGATCTACTCTCAAATGAAACAAATAAGCCCATCCCGCTGCCCCTGCATATTCTGTAATGAGACAGGTCTCATGCACACAATGCATACATTTTTTGCTAAATATTTGGTGCGGTAAACCTTCAACGCTTTTTGCCGAGAGCGTCGCTGAATATTCGGTATTTGGTATTCAGCTAAATCACTATTTGTGGCATCTCTATAATACAGATAGGTGTGATATAGTATCATTAGCATTTTTACACACACACGCTCAAGTATACACACACAAAACTGTATTATATCAAAATGATTCATGGAACGTTATTTTTCAATATAAAAGGAAGAGCTCACACATATAAAGTATATGTGCTATAAGCTGAAATATTAAAAATGAATTGCGTTTGGCTAATGATTATTTTTATTTTCAACAAAAAATGTAATATTAAATTCATAGCTTTCATCAATCAAGTACATATCAAATATAGACTGTCCTTTCTACTGGCTCATCACTCAATACAATAAACAAATTTATAACGACTCGACATATATTTATCGACAGATATAAAAGAGTTTTTATTGAAATTAATGCTAGAAACGTATAAAACAAAATGTTCTACAAAGACACAGGGAAGCATTTGAAGAATATCGAAATATTTATCGGATTAAGAAGAAATTTCGAAATAAAACAGAACCAAAGGTTTCTGCAATCTCGACGTACTACATTAATGAACTTTATATATACAATTTACTCAATTATGATTGTTCTAGCAGTGCTGCCATATAATATTTTTCTAGAGTGTTCTCCTTTTCATATACATGATGTAGTTCAGTTGGCACTATCAAGAGCATCATTTTGTGTTCAACATTCTCTTTGATTATACTTCAAAATACATTCTCGAAAAGGAATACGATGGAAATTTTTTTTCCCAAATGAATGCCATTGATCATTACTTGGAGGTAGCTTTTGTAAAACAAATTAATAAAGAAGCACTGAATCGGAACAGGCTGGCATCATTCATTATTCTGTTATTACACTCGGCAGCAACACTCTTTTGTCTCATAATCTATATAAAAGTGGTACGTGTACTTCACATAATGCTTTTCAATGTTATAGCATTCTTTTGTACTACTGAGGGAGCATCACTAAGGTTTTTTCTTGGGGATATAATAAAGCGAGTAGAATACGCAAATAGACAACTAAGTTCATGTCTTGGTACAAATCACCATTTAACTATTAGTATAAATGATAATGGAAATGAAGAAGTAATATTTATCGGTGAAGATTCAACCACCAAAAATGACGCCATTCTTCAGCTGTATCCAAAAATTATCGATGCATATTTAATTTTGAATAAAGTTTTCAATTTATCGGTGAGTAATATTTTATTGGTATAAAGGATTTGATGCGGAGTGAACAGCGTGATGGTATGACAATGAATCAAATATAAGCCTCTAATTAAATATTTTGATTCAGCTCTTTTTGTGTTTTTTTGTGAATTGAATTGATAAATTTGTAATGATACTTATTTTGATCCGTTAATTATCAATATAAACAATAGTAATGTTCTAATGTGAACTAGGCATGGAAGAGAACCTAAAAAACAATTCAACTACTAAATGAGAATAGAATCAAGCTGCAATATACAGAAATCTTAAGATTTAAGCTGATTACATCTAGAAGAATGTTTACTGTTATGTGAGCCAAGCAGTGGGGTTCTTTCCCTTCCTATATGTAGCAAAGACATGATCGTCTTGATCGGAACACCAGAATGAATTTGATGTTCTCAAAATAAAGCTGTGTGAATAAGACAGAAATTTTTTTGGTAATAACAAGATCTAATTAATCTTCTACATTGGACATTTTAAATCCGATGTGCTATGAATGGAAGATATATTTGGAATTACTGAGAACATGTGCATTTATATATTTTAAGGTCCAACCTTGAAGCATTCTTTTGCCAGTTACGTAAAAACATTATTATTGCCGTTTATGTGGAACTTCTGATGTAATAGAACAACATACTAATTGAAAAAAAAATTAAATGAATACTTTCAAATATTGATAAATTTAAATAATTTTGTATCTTTTTGTTTCCCTGGTGTGAGAAAGGAATTAAACGTTTTCTAATAATAAATATAAAAAATTGCTACGAACGTGGCTAAAGGCCTGTAAAAGAGAAACTTGTACATAAAGATAATATTTGTTTCAGATTCTGTTGATATTTATCAATAGCTTTGGATGCATATTTGATTTATATACAAATGTAGTTTACATGGAAGTTTCACAGGTAAGCAACAGTTATTAGTTAACTGCATTTCTTACTAACTTTCTGCTTTTATCAAAATAATGGTTTCAGGACGGAATTAAAACAACATTGTACATGGCTGTGTGGAGTATTCAGCTGCTGCTCTATTTAACTCTAATTTGTTTTACCTGTGAAAAACTCAATCAACACCTCCGTGAAGCCCGAACTCTCGCTTTAAAGTTGTTGGTATCTGAGAGATTGCGTAAGTTTCAATAAATCTCCATATTCTGGGTGAAGTAGTACAATAATGGGATATTACACAATTTCATGGTCTTGTGAAGACCCAATTTTATTGTCATTTAAAAAAAATTATAAATATATTGTGTAGTGACAAATTTCTACAAAAGACTCATAAATAATATTAAGCTATAGATCAATAACTTCTATCTCTGTGTTTAAAGGATAGAGAATTGATTGAACATTTAACTGTTTAATGCCCTGAAATAAGTAAAAAGTTGAGGATTGAAAAAATTTTAAAACATTCCAACACTGGTTTTACTCATTACATTCCTTGAAACGAAAAAGCTGGACAGAGTTTTTTAGTAAAACAAAGTACATTTTTCATTCTCCGTTTATTCAGTTTACATCATTATTACTTGATCATGTAGACACATTATTTGTAAAGAATCTTTCCTGCTACAAATTGCATTTTTCAAAAATAAGTAAACAGTATGCATGCCCTATTATCTTGCATAATTTATAATAACATGTAATATAATTTGTCAATTAAATTGGTATAATTGACAAATTATATTACAATATATACTATTAAAATTAAATATATATTTATTTCACAGTTCGTATATGATTATTTTGAAGCAACTCGAGTTTTGCCACAATCATTCGATACTAACATCAGCTCTACAAAAAATAGGTATTCCCTGTGACACACTTGTTTATATCAACAATTAGATGTTGATAGAAAATGTAAATTAATTGTTTCTTTTTTATGAGAATCTCTAATGTTTATTTTGTAACAATAACTTTTCCAAAGCAAGAATTTGTTTAATTCTTATTAACAAAAAATGTTACAAAACTTTTCAATGGCTAAAATAATTTTCTAATGAAACTAAAACTAAAAGTTTTTTTCAGCACTTGACTTTCAGTTAAAAGTAGAAGATCTTAGTCACATGCTTTCAATACCCGAAGTAGGAGCATTCACAGTGGCTCGTCTCTTCAAGTTGAATACGTCACTGCCACTTGAATATTTACATTTTTCCACCACTATTTTAGTAGTTGTATTTCAGTTTTGTTTTCTGAAAAGAAATAACATTGTTTAATACAGGTATGAATAATTGTAAAAACGACATAACAAAATAAATGTAACAATTGTCTTGATTCATCAAAAGAGAGCTAGAAATATGAACAAGCACTTCTAATTGCAGGTCACTAAAGGTTTATTAATGAATTATATCATTACAAGAGCACACCTAATTATTTAGAATGACAAGCATTAAGAAAGCGCAAACATTTGTTCGTCTTCAGTAAGATGTTTATTTTGATCTTTATTTCACTCCTCTTGTTTACTGTCATTGTGGAACTCAAATATTAAAAGTACGAATGATTTATGTGACTTTTTAACTAACGTACCTTCTTTATCAAATTAATTTAAGAAAATGCTATCATTAACTCCCAAAAGTTAAATCAAATTAATATGTAATTTTTGTTACCTAATCTAATCTTTAAACAATACACATTCAGTACTAAAATTGTGAACGAATTATGGAAGGGACAAAATTTTGTGCACTACTTCTGGAATTATGTTTAAATTTGGGAATTCACAGTACACGATAAGAGTTAATACTTGCAACAGTAATAAAACTTACAAAATTTTCTTTACACGTAAGACTGCATGATAAAGACTGAGGAATCTTATGAATATCACAAAAGGTGGAGGATCACAGAAGCATTACTTCATATTTTGGGATGAGTGTATATGCTAATTCAGGTATTGATCTGATCAGAAATTACGGTGTTTTAGAATTAATAACTTCCATCCATACTTACAAATGTTCACTTATGCAAAGTTTCTCATTTACAAATAGTTTTAAAAAACAATTGGGATGTTAAAACAATCATTAATATGTGCATACGCATTATTTATAAAGTGTCTATTAATCAGAATCAGGATAATTTGCGGCTTGAGCACGCACAATATTAACTAATTGACTAATTTACTAAGTGCTACCAGTTAAGACCGTCAACATTTTGTGACACGAAACATTCAACAACTTTTTCTTACTAACGAAAATGATAATATTTTCAGGGCTGTGATGAAATTCTTCTGATTCTTCTTTCTGTTTCATACAGTGACATTTATGACACGTGCACATCCACATGGTCCAAGCAAAAAAAGGCAAATCGTTTGGCTTTCAGATCCCATATATTTGTTTATGAAGAACTCTGATTCAGGTTAGCTGTGATATCTCGATATTTCTGACAAAAGAGAATGTGCTAGTTTAGTTTCAGAAACTGTTGATTCTGTTAAGTGTACATGTATGTAAAACAATTGCATAAACAACTGTTTTTCAGTCAAATGAATTCACACGGGCTTAGTACTGAAAAAATTACTTTTTAGTAATTTTCGCTTCAAAGTACAATATCTATTAATAATGACCTTTAAAAGCTTTAAAAGCTCAAAATTTACACAGTAACATTTCATATCGGTTGACAAGAATTGTTTTTATGTTTTATTTCTTTTTCTTTTCGAAAATACCGTTTCAAAAATGTTACTTAAAATGGAGAGAAATTTTCTTTCACAAATGCATTTGTTAAGTTACAAAAATAGTTTAGTGTTAATAAAAAAATTAATTTGTTCAAAAAATTTAATGGTTTTAGTAATTTTTTTTAATTTATATTCACACAGGCTAAATAATTTTTCAAGTACTATTTGACATGATAAATGTACTATTTGACCCACATCTGTGTCTCTATAAAAAGAATTACCTATATCGATGTGCTCACTGCCGCAATTATTTTATCAAGTAACCTTAAAAACTGAAAAAAGTTATTATTTCAACGTACTTTTATTATATATTGATAAGGTGAAAGTAAATTTATTGACACTGATTAAGAAATTATGTAAAAGTTTAATAATTTAGGTGCTTTACGCATGCTCAAAATGTAAGCTGGTCATAAAAATTTGAAATAGTCTTAGTTATTCCTGACAGAATATAATGGTTCTATTATCATCAAAACGATCAGTTTCTAAAGTACGAAAATACAATTTACATAAAGAGGATACGTCCAAAGGACGGATGGACGGAAGGGATACAGACAAACATGTCAAAATTCTTGCCCATTTAAAAATTCACTAACATCCAATAGTGAATTGCCTGTACATTTATTTGAATTTCACTTATAATAACTTAATACTCATATTAAAACAAAATCAACAATATGTTGCTGTAGAATTTGCTCCAATTCTTTATACGTAGACAAATTGAGATATAATGCAGCTATAAATGGTGTTTAAAATAACTGCGAAAGTGGCTTTTATTCAAATTTGCAAAATTGGTATAAAGGGCACAGTTTTAAAGGATGTTTTACGCGATGCAAATTTGCATAGATATGGTGAAGATAATTATTGATATATAAAAATCATAGCAAGGAACTGATTATACTTATTCAGTTCAACTGATTATACTAATTATTTGTTTATAAATTAAAAAGGAAGCTACGTAATATAGTATGATTTCTACTTTCTTTCAGTTCTTTACCACGACCTAGGTTTTGTTTTATTACATCTTCAGGTGGGCTATTAGCAAAGACTGCTAATAGCCCACCTGAAGATGTTGTAATACAACGAAACCTAGGTTGTGGTAAAGAACTTAAAGAAAATAGAATTAATACTACATCACGGAGTTTCATTTAATTGTGAATAAAGAATTTCTACAAAATTAACGTCAAATATATTCAACATTAAAAATTCAAAAGGATTTTGTTATGGCTGCTTACGCTTCAAGGGAATTCCATAGTATAAAGTAATTCTCAGTACTGAAAAGACTTCGTCGTATATTATTAGCGTCATTCAGCTGCAAATGTACAGAACGTAGTTTTACAAGTGGTGATTTACTATGGATTGAAATGTATTTCAAAATTGTTTAATTTCATTCTTGTGCTCCATTCCTCAGTGTTAGTTATTATTGTGTATTATTGCTTCTAGGTTATGTCTGTGTCATCATAGTGAAAGTAAGTAGCTATTATTAACTAATTATTAACTACCTACATAGATTTTATCAGTTGTAGTGTATTTTACAATCAACAAATGATTTTAAGTCAATTTAATTGTCAATGCATGGTTAATTTACATTTTAGAATTGTTTAAGTTATGTTTTGTCTTCATAAACAAGTAAATAAATATATATAAATATATTATTTCACGTGTTTCACTTTTGCCATGGAAAAGTCGAAGGTGTGTAAATATTTTACTAAAATCAAAGATGAACCGTTCGCACGATGTCTTAGATGTCCGAAAAAATATCCATTAAGAGCTCAAACACAACCAAGTTAGTAAGACATCTTGAAAATATTTCTTTAAAAACACAAAGTAAATTAGACGAGCGATCTGTTTCAATGTTGACGTTGACAAGCTTTACTGGAACTGAACATCTAAATGGAACGAAAAAGATCAAAATCTTCATTTATCTGTGATAGCCACTTTCTGCTAAAGGGAAACCAATGAAAATGTCATTGATATGTCAAGAGATCAAGATTTAAATCAAAATCAAATTAGATCTGATGAGGAAAGTGAATCTGCATCATTGGTAGCCACAGATGAAAATGTCGAGCGTGTTATAGTTTCTGTCGTTGAAAATCCCCGTTTATCACTGCGTATATGTTCATCAATATTGGGAATTCCAAAATCAACTTTACAGGTAATAATGCGAAAAAAGCTCAAGTTCCATCCATATAAAATTCAAATTGTTCAAGATTTACACGATTTTGACTTTGGGTTAAGAAAAACTTACGCGGAGGTGATGTTGTTGAGATTTCGTACTGCTACCCCGACGGGCAACATATTCGTCACTAAAGACGAAGCTCACTTTCACATTGGAGGATATGTGAATAAGCAGAACTTTCGTTACTGGGATGGCCACAACCCAAGACAAATGCATCAAGAGCCTTTACGTAAGCCTAAAGTAACAGTCTGGTGTGCCATGTCTGCACCTGCAATCATAAGGCCTTATTTCTTTGAAAATCAATGTGGCCAAACTGTAACTGTGAATTCGGAGAGATATGCCCAGATGTTAAATGACTTTTTCAGAGTAGAACTACAGAATAGTCCATCCTTCAACCAAAACACATGGTTCCAGTAGGACGGGGCTACAGCTCACACTGCTAATGTGTCCATGAATACAGTGCGGCAGTTATTTCCAGAAAAAAACATATCCCGAAACGGTACCGTACCGTGGCCACCTAGGTCACCCGATTTAAGCCCATGTGAATTTTTTTTATGGGGATACTTAAAATCCGTTGTTTGCTAAACAAACCCGAGCACTGTGACACAACTTAAAGAAAATATTCGAGCCGAAGTCAGTAGGATACCCCAGTCGCTCTGCAAACGTGTTTTTGAAAACATGCTAGACTTGAAGAGTATGTCAGACTCGATGGCCGTCATTTGGAAAACGTGGTTTTTAAAAAATTAAATCAACATTTGTTGTTATAGAGTCAAAATAAACCTACTTTGTATTAGAGGTGTAGTTTTTTTTTTACAATTTTTCAGACATTGAAATCTGCCACTGGACAACCTGTATATTTATAATCAATTTATGTTTCGAATACTGTAACTGCATCATATACTTCATAAAATTTCTATATAATTTCTCTTCTACAATACTGTATCTTTGATTTTGTTTTCATCTCATCATTATAAATAATAAAATTACATTGAAATAAATCTTTTTTGCTGTTTACAAGTTAACTTCATGAAATTTTTACCATAACGTGATCACATTCACACAGGTGATTTAGTTATTGATATACAGAAGTAGCATCAGTTGTACATTAGTCATTCTTGACTAGAAAATACAATTCAGTGTGTGTAATATTACTATACTAGAATAATATGTTTATTATTGATATATTATTCTAGTACAGCAATATTACACAGGCAATTAACTATTTTTCGTAACTTAAAATATCCCTTTGTGGAAAGAATTTTCTTTCATATTTAAAAATAGTCTTATTTTTGGAATGGTGTTTTAGAAAAAAGAAAGAAATAAAAATATTAAAACAATTCCGTTATAAAAAATTATCTCTTTCGATTTTAAATTTCATAATTAAAATCTCTTTTTTTTTCAAATTGAACTTGTCTTTAAGAATATTTCTTTCCATTTAGTGAAAATTCTAATCAAAACAAAGCCTCAAGGGATAGTTGTTTCTGGAATTGTTTCATATGTACGTACACTTAAAAACAATATTTTTAAAAGATATTAATGCATCATCTATTGTCGAGTATTTTGATTATAACTTCATTTACCAATCCCCTTTAAAATTCAAAAGTGGAATGTGACAGCCAAAATATTTGCTACTTTTGTTTGGTCTGTGTGTTACCAAATATCAATGAACAAAACAGAAATGAGAATAAATGGAATTTCATCACAGTCGTCCAAACATCATCTTCTCCATCAGCAGTAGTAGATAAAGTTATATGTATATTCATAATTAAAGGTGAGTATATCAATCAGTAATAAAAAATACAGTTGAACACTTATTTAGAGCCATATATATATATATATACTCTTAGTATAAAAATGACCCAGAATTGTTAAGAAAACATAAAAATTTAAGTTTAATCGATTCGCTCAATTCAGTTGATTAATCAATGCTCTTTTTGCAAGAAATTAAACTTTTTTAGGCCCAGTTTTTCATGGGTTACAATTCCATAAACGGTAATAATATTCAAGCACTAACTGCTCGATTCTTTCAATGTAAAAATCAGTGGTAGGGGTTGAAGGCCATCCAGAACAAGACAAATTTTTGACCACTTCACACTCCTCTTTGAACAATTTGTACCACTTGTGTGCCTTTTTTAACATTTTTAACTATTCGGAGCAAGAAGTTTCGCTTTGAAAACCAAATTTAAAGCAAACTTTTTGTTCAATTAATTTATCCATAATAAAATTTTCTGAACAAATTTGAGATCGATCTATTGTGACAACTGCTTTGAGCACACTAGTTGACAGATCACACTTAAGTTTGGCTTGGTGATTAAGGAAGGTTCTACTAATTTCTTTTAGTGATTTCAGGTAGTTTTTGTACAGAAGATATACTGAATGTGAATGGATGTTGCAAAAATTGGGGAATTTGATAAACTACATATATGCTTGGCTGTCACATATGCTACCTTATTGTATATAGGACTTTATTACTGCAGCCAATATAAATGAAGCTACGGATAGGAACCAGTAATAAATAAAATTGTCATAAATGAATTAGATAATGTTCCATCATTTCGCTCATTTACGTAAAACCTATTAAAAATTAATGACAACTTTACATAAATACTTAAATATTGTAACTTCGAATTCACAAGAATTGAGTAATTAGTTATTGTTTTAAAACAAATTTGTTTGAAAAATGTTATAAAAACCTGAGACTAATATTCCATTTTGAAAATATTAATTATTACTACAAAACTTGCCATAAAACTCTAAATAATGACTAAAACTATTAGTAAAATATTAATCATTATGGTTTTGGTTGTGGAAAACTTTTGTTTGATTTTGAATTAATTTTATGTGGAAAATGTGATTATAAAAATTACTTGTGAATTAACGGATTAATGGCAGTAAAATTACCTTATAAAATTTATAAAAAAAATGTACCATTTAAATAGAGTATTAACATGTTTAACTTCTGGAACTCTATGCTTACGTTAAACAGTGGAAGAATAATATTACAGAACAACAAACTTAAAATCTGATAGAAGGCAGCAAAACTTGTCGTCACTTCACTCTTTGTAAAATATATATTGTATGCGTTTTCCTACCGCTTGATGTTCTAGATGTAGTAACTACACATCGTACTGGAATTACATTATATATTATCAAATTTTTAATGACTTTCAATTAAAGTACTCTCTTGTTTATGTAGCTTCCTTTTGATAAATTGTAACTTTTTAATACTATGTTTTTGTTATTACACAATTCTCGTAATTTTTATACCTGAGCTAAATTGTGTTATTTCTTTTCAGGAAATAAAACTGAAACACAACTACTAAAATAGTGGCAGAAAAATTCAAGTAGCCAAGCAGCAGTGACGTATTCAACTTGAAGAGACGAGCCACTCTGAATGCACCTACCTCAGATACTGAGAGCGCTGAAAAAACACAATTCATTTTAGACGTTGAGTATTTTATAAGATTGCTTGTTAATAATATATTAACAATTTCTCACCTCGGAAAGAGCAATAATTATTGTTACAAGGCAAGTGGTAGACACTTTCATATGAAGGAATCAATCAATTTATATTTTCCGTCAATATCTGGATACTTATAATATAAATAAGTATGTTAATGATACATTCATTCCTACAGATCTGGTATTAGTTGACGAAATTCAGTTTTAATCCTCTTGGATATAAATAAAAATACTTGACCCAACTTACATAATTGAATGAGGCCTCATGAGGTAGTGGGACTTGACAAAATTCTTAACTTAGAGAAGGATTCAAGTAAGAGTTTTTATTCAAAGTTTATACAAAAATGTATACATATAGAAAAAAACAATAATAACGTTAAATTTAAAAGGCACAGAGACACATAACGTAGAAAAAATAACCAAATAATAATGAACATACACTATCAAAGAAAGACACTAGGCAAGCACATCTTTAAATAGCTCAACACAACGCAAGATGTATCCTTAAAGAATACTTTAAGGATACATCTTGCGTTGTGAATGTACCATACAACTCATTACCTGCTTGTATAACTTGCTTGAGTTTACAAGAGCCTCTGACTTTCTTTCAAATATATGTTTCATAAGTTATGATTTCGTTAACATTGTAATTTAGAGAAATTAGATTGGAAAAGATTTAAGTATTGTATTTATTGTTACTTAATCATGCGACAATGTATCTGATTACCTAACTTGATTATTGAGTTTTTTTTTTATTTCTCAGTTGAGACTGAAAAATGTGTTTTAAAAAGATAATAATTTTTATTGTCACTTTTATTTAAACAGAAACCCGTCAAACACTGTTGAACTGGAAATATGAGAATTCCATACACGTTTTGGCACTTGCAAGGGTGTATATTATTTCTATTGAATTATCTATGAATATTAATTTGTGGCAATGTAAACATATTTTCCGCTACGTCTTTCACAGATGTAAAAACACGGCGCATACTTCTAAAATAATAAAATTTACTCCTCTTTAATAGTTATATGAGTAAACAGTTAGCTAGCGCAAAATATGTACATTCATAAGATATATTGCTGTGCTAAATTCCAAGTTGTAAACATTGTAACGTTTCTCAAAAAGTCGGCTGTGACAAAACGGACGGACAGATGGATACATGAGTGATCTTACAAGGGTTCCATTTTTTAGCTTAAAGTGCAGGACCCTAAAGATACTAAATTTTGACGACATTTTTAGACAAATACTTATCTTAATTTGTAAACTAATACATAATCATGATCAGCCATTATAATAACCTTATCAGCACAATTGCTTAAGTGTGGATTTTCGTTATTAGGCTAATTCTGCTAATTTGCGGCTATAAAGAAAGCAAAATAAAAAAAACTTGACTCTTGTAAAAAATCATGTGATATTATCTAGATTTATAAATTTGTGGCGATGTTTTTGAAACGTCTTAAAAAATATATTGAACAAAAAATCTTCATTCTATACTTAGAAACATTCGCATTAAGATCTGATTTTGCTTTGAAATAGTTTCTTATACTTGATTTTATTGTCATGTCATCACACTGTTCACTTAATATTGTACGTCTCGTATATTAATAATAAAATATTACTTACTGCTAAATCAAAAACTTCATTCAAAATTAAACAAGCATCGATAATTTTTAAGTACAAATAAAGAATGGCATCAAAACACAAACACAAACTAAATCAAAAAAAACATTCTGGAGACGTTTTTTATACAGTTTTGCATGCGTTTATATGTGTCCATATGCTAATTTTAATAAATTGAAACTCTCTATAATTTAGATTTCCATCACATTAATAGCACTTTATTAATAATGACAAGTAATATCAAACACAATTTAGGTATCCGTTATATTAATTGTCTAGAAGGGTTCTGTTAACAAAACTAATCAGTTATTAAAATGAATGATGGTTATAGCCAACTTTTGTTCTTTTTTCATGATTAATGTATATTTAGGGCTTTGTAGCTTAAAAAGAAGTGCACTTTTAACCCCAGTTAAAGTTGCTTTTAACACTCTCATAATTAAAATTTATGTTGTTTATATGCCAAGTGTTTAGTGACAAAAATGATGAATTATATGAAAAAACAAATTATTTTACAAGATAAACTATAAGAAGAGAAAAATTAAGAGTAAATTATCTATCCCCATAATAAAATATTTTGGAGAATGTTCTGAAACTGATTGATATTTAAGTTTTTGTTTTCTTAGTTGTTTGGTCATTTACTTTAATTAATAGTAGATGAAATGTATTAGGTGCTTTTATATGAATCAAACTAACATTAATGGAAAGTAAAAGTAATTTCGAACTTTTAAACTAATCGAAAAATGCTATGAAATAATCTCACAATAAAATTTGTTCTTTTCGAGAGATATCCACATGAAAATAATTATGTAATAAAGCATAACATTTACAACCTGAAAAACAAATAAAACTCTCAATTGTTATGTGCCCTGTTGACCAAGTTGACTTGCACTAAACAATGATGTCTGACATTAGTCGTCAATAAAAACTTTTGCATACATTCCTGTAATGCAATTAAAGAACTTTGTCTTCATTTTAGTTTGAATCTAAAATTTGAAAGGAATCTAAAAAATATGATATAAAAATTATGGGCATACATTTTCAATATTTCATATTGAATGTCAACATTTTATGTTGAAGATTTTGGTTACAAAATTGATTTCGATCTGGAATAGAGCAACCGCTGTTGTATTGTTGGAACTTTGAAGAAAATGATATCAGTGGAATAATAAGAGATGAAATGAAAGAGGCTTATTTGCCGAGTTTAACAATGGCTTAGATTTTGTTTAAAGGCTAAAATGTTTTGGCGGGGAAACATTTTGAAATTTCTATCTTCTGACATACGGTTTAATGTTTTCACTGTTGTGTAGATTGCAAATAATTTCCAATCATGTCTAAACCATTTCTTTTTTTTTTGTTTCATCAATGAAAGTGTTAATTGTTCTCGTTGATTCAATGAAAATTGCATTGAAGTCTCATGTAACAGAAAATCAAAAGTATCTACCCATACACTTAATTGCACTTACTTATCGTCACTATTATCACTATCACTCAAAATTTGCATTACGCCAATTTGTGAGTGTACTCCAATATCTCTCCCAATATCACTTTCTTCACAATTTGAAAAATGATCATTTTCACTCGAATTATTTTCATATTCCGACATTGTGGGTTAAAAATTTTCTTTTCCTGAATCCTTTTTATATTATAATTACTAATAATATTATAATTTGAACTTTATGTAACACGTAGAAAGATAAAAAATTAACGATGCATGCGAGTGACCTCCCCTACCACGTGCTAAACAGCAACTGATTTCGCAAGCGCCATCGCGCTCATAGCATATTTAGTTAGTACATGCATGAGAGCGATGGCGCTCATCGGCACCCTAATGGTTAAATATGTGTGAATTAGGGTTATAAATTTCAAAACCTGCAGATTTTTGTGCACTTGATATATCCATCAATTTATTTAAATTTTAACAATTTGTAAATATGTTTTCAATATTTGACGTCTCTATCCACAAATCCAAATTAATTTGAAATGTTGTTCATTAGCCTCTTTTTGTAAAGGAATTAAGTCATAATTTATATTGTAGCATAGAGCGGAATTATATAAGCTAGTGATGGCTATTTATGGCATTTCCAATGGAGGGTCATTATAAACTTAAAGTTCATAACAAAACTAAGTTCAAACATTATTGATTAATCTAAAATTATAAAATACTAACTGTGCTCATAAGTGCACACAAATATACGTGATCAAGGGTTTCGTTACAACACCATAGATTGCATCCTATGGATATTCAACTTAGTAATTAGAAAATAGAACAAGCAAAGAGACTATAAATTAATGGTTTTTGTGGCGGTCCAGTGGAAATGAATCTTCGGAACTTAATTTTCGGAACTTCCTTCCTACAAAATTTCCAAATTCTAGTTCGACAGGCACCTTAGTAATTTTAATGAGTGAGTCAGTATCAGAGTACATGGTGTTTAACAAGGGAAGAAAATTTAAAGGAAAAGAAAATTTTTAACCCTTAATGTCGGAATACGAAAATAATTAGAGTGAAAATGATCGTTTTTCAAGTAGTGAAGAAAGTGATAGTGGGAGTGATATTGTGATGCGCTCACAATTTGGCGTAATGCAAATTTTGAGTGATAGTGATAATAGTGACGATAACAATTATTTTGTTGATACGTAGGATGTACCGGACTGTGAAAATACGATGTGACTTTGATTTCAGTTTTTGTTACAATTTTTGTTCACAATATATATTTCCTTAATTTTCTTTGTACTTTATTATCCTTGTACAAGTTGTATTAAGACAACACCGAAAAAATGATTAAAATTGGATAATTTTCGGAAGAGATACAGTTTTTTTTTTGAGACAAGGGAAAATGACATCAAAAACAAAACATTTGTTTGGCATTTTTATGTATATATGGGTAAAAAACCATGGCACTAAAACGGTTAAAAGGCTTTGTCTTTTTATTGGATTAAATTAGAAGCTGGAATTTTTACAAGATTGTGTAGCTATATACCATTTGGTATTTCGACTTATATTTCTGGCAGTTTCCGAGAAAAAGAATCCTAACAGGTGGAGTAATTTGTTAGGGTAGAGATAATCTAAGGGTTCTGTGTTTTTCATTTTGAAGTAGAAATTGAAAAGCAGAGTACTTATAAGATCGCTTATAATTGTTGGTCTGTCTGTCGGTCCATTACAGTTGCTTTTTTTAGAAATTGTTTTATATAGAAACTTTTTGGCATAGTAAAAAATTATATTGACTAGCGTCTATATCAGAAGATAACACTCAGAAATATTTGTGTAATCTTTCTAGGGGGAGATGAAGTAAAAGAAAATTATATTTACATCGCAAATAGTTTAAAAGAAACCAAAACAATTTTTTTCAGAATGTTACATGAAATAGTCCAAAATACATTGATTTGCAAAAATATAAAAACAAAATGTCGTCTAATAAAGTAAAGAATAGTAATAAAATTCAGTTACTAGAAATTTACTTAAAATTTACCAAAAAAACTACAGCAATAGAAAAAATATTACTAATGTAATAAACTTTAAGCGAAGTTCTTGACGTACTTTGTTATTTCATAATAACAGCAAAACAAGAACACAGTATTGTCAATTATTTTGCCCGCTTAAGGATAATAGCTTACATGGATATGCTATTAATAATTTCATCAAAATAATAAAGATATAATGGCCAACAGTGAAAAGCATATATATATATATTCAACATCTACGTCTTTAACATCAGATTGGTGCACGCGCAGCAGTCTGTGTACTGATATACATATATACATGCCAACACATTTTATATATCTGACTGTATGATGTGTGCGTTGGACGCATTTTGAATGGGTAAAATCTTGTGAGTTCGCATCATCGACATACTGTAATAGCAGTATGTCTATAGCTATAAGGGTAACGTATTGTGCAACATTAGTGCTGTACGTATCTTACAAGTAAAGTTAAATTGACTTCGTGTAGAGGTCAAAGTGTATATACTGTGCATTGTTTAAATTATGTTTTAATTTTGATTATTTGTTTAATTGTATGATCACTGTGCAGTACAATGGTGAGTACTAAATATGGCAATATTTTCATATAGCAAAATTAAAAGACGGTTTTTAGTTTTCATTTCGTCGACAGTCTCCATGACTGCCTGCATTTTTTTTTAATTTCATGTATCAATTATAGTGTAACTTGAAAAAGGAATTTACAATAAATCTAGAAATTATTATTTTGGAATGTTATGATATGTAGTTCTAAAGCAATTGCTAAAAATGCCTAGGAATTTTTTTGTAGATACGGTTTGACATAGAAATTTTAAATTTGGTATAGTGATAAAACATTTTAACCCGCATATACTCCGACAGTTAATATTTGAAAAAATTTATAAGGAAAATTTAACATCCAAAAGCAATTTTTTTAATTAAATTGAAGTTATTTCTGGAGATATTTCACGAAGTTTAAAAAAATATGTTTTCCTTCGAAACTGCTCGTCACAGTTGTGAAAAATATGTCACTAGAAATTTAATTTAACTTTACCTGAAAATTATGGTGATATGCATAACAGTGCAGGAGAATTTCAATATTAGTAAATAGTTTAATAGAAATATACCATTGAATGTTTCTACGTGTTTGCAGGATTTTCATAGCGCGAGTTCTATTCGCGCTTAACAGGTTTTTAAATTACAAAATGGTTTATTTAGAATTTGTGTCAAATAGGTAAGCTATTACCTAATTTAAAAAAAGCAATTCAAGCCAATCTATTTTTATCTCTCAGAGTCCTTGAATATGTCACTGGCGGCACCAAATTAAAAAATTCACAATTACACTTAGGAACATTTTTATCGATCTGTGTTGTGTCCAAGTACATGTGCACGCATTACGGTTAATGAACATAACCATTAGTCTTACTATCTTCATAACAAATTCACACGCAGGCACATAAATATAAATCATTGATTAAAAAGAAAGCAAAATATGTTTTTAAATATTTTTATCTGCAGTAAATTTGAGAATGTGTGTTTCCAATCAGCATATCAATAGATTGTTTTTTATGATGGGTTACATTGAATTGGTAAAGTAAGTAAGCTAGCTTCAATAAGATATGAAAACTTTTGCCGATAATTATATATGACATTGTTAATAATTTAGCCACTTTGAGATATATTTTTAAAATTTTACCAGGAAAATTTCAAACATACACATTATTATGTATAAATTACATTATTATTATTGGGAGCAGCTAAACAATTGATACAAATACAATACAGGGATTTGGCACCTTTGCACACACAAAATTTTGCGGCTTCAGCAATAAGTGGCTTTCCTAGAATTGAGGTTTGTTTGGGAATAAGTAATTAAGTTTTATAAGAAGCGCGAATTGTAAGTAAGCAATTTCAATCATGCTTAATTTTGAGGACATTCAAGTTCAATAATTTCTTACATATTTTAAGAAATGTTTACGTTGGCTTCAGTCCTTTTAAGCCAACAATTCCAAACATTGGAATATTTCAACTGGACTGTCTGAACCCTACATTTAATTTGTTATATACGATCCAATTCAGCCTTCGTCACCATTTAGCTCACTTGTTACTGAATAGAGTCATGAATTCAACGAAAATTCACACACATGCAAATGTGCTTGCTCACATGCGCACGCGCACACACCACACACCACACACATACACACACACACACACAAACACGCATGTACCCATAGTATGTTCCTTTATCGGGAGAATTAACATCACTCACAGTTTGTAAGTATTTTTTGGCAGGATGAAATCGCAATGGGCAGGTCATGTAGCACACAGAATCTGCAAACTCTAGGAAAATTATTCCGCGACCTTGCTAAGCGGACAAATAAACTCATGAAGGTCATGAGAAATTTTGGATTTAGGTGATACTATACTCAGCATATCTTCCGGCTGATCATGATGATAATACAGGTCTCTAGTTTTAGTGAGATAACGGAGTTCTATATCGTCACATTAAAGTAAAAGTGGCTCTCCGTGTTAGTGCTTACCACAGTTTAGCGTATGGCAGCATCTTCGCAGAGAGATTATGGAGTAGTTCTCTATTACAAAAATAATTTTTCATTTTCTCCATTAGTATATATATATATATATTTATATATATATATATATATATATATAGATGTATATGTTTAGGGTAACATGGTAATATGAACTATTACGTTCAACTTAACTGAATGTAAAGTATATTGTTATTTGCTTGGTTAGTTTTAATTTAAAATATAAGTGTTTCTTTAATTTTTATTAATTTAATATTAATAAAGAAATAAGAAAGTAAGGAAAAAGTATAGTTGCCAATGCAACGTGATACATTTTCAAACAAAATGAAGTAAAGAATGCACCATCATATTTATTTATTTCCTTGTTTCAATTACAAAATAGCATGCACACGTATGTTAAGAAATTTCTTGATTTTGCATGAAAATATTAAAATTTTATAAAAGAAATATCACAATTTTACTTTATTACATAACCTATACAATCCCAATGGGTGACATGGACCCAGAAGGGAATTCTAAGTGTATTTTGTGTTATAGACAGTCACGTGCAAAATATAAAATAATATATATAATATTCCACATATAATTCTCCGTAAACATTTTCCGTGTGGCAAATATTCATATTATGCATCGTTTTTCATGAAATAAAACTAAAATATCACAATAAAGTTGGTTGAAACGAAGCTTAAAAAAGTAAGTAAAAGCGACGCATTGAGCGTGAAGAGGCGAGCACTCTTGAACTCAGCAAATCCTGGTGTTGGTAACAGACAACAGAGGTCTTTTAACTTGTCTTCCGTTTCACTGGCTGAAAATGATTTTTTCATGTGGAATGAAAATAAACTCTTAATAGAAGATGTAACAAATTAACATAAATATACAAATATGTCATATAGACTATTTACTTACGAACTTTCTTATACAACATTAATTTCAACCCTAGAGACCGAGTAAACCGAAGTTGTTCGCATGTAGTGCATATGAAAAATAATCCAACAACATGATGTGATATCCATGTCATACATATAGCCAATACATACAAGTCATTCTAAAAAAAATTATGATATTATAAAGTGGAATTTTTATTAAAATTATATCGGATATTTCAGGAATATATATATCAATGACTTACCGTCGAAGAAGCCATGTAAACAATATATTGGAAATTAACAAACACATTTCCCAAAGAAGTTGAAAACACTGAAAGAATCTGTAAAGTAATTAATAATGAGAATTATATATTCATTTAAATTTAATTGAAAAATTTATTCAATTAGACTGAAAATATAAATCCCTTTCCTTGATGTACAAAAGTGATGACGTAAAAGTTAATCAAAACGTATTTATTTCAAGAATTTTCTTGAATATCACATACATGTACAATAAGAATAATGTGCTCACATGAGACTACAAAGATACATTTTTAATTTCATAATGATATTAGGTAGAGCATTTCTTAGAAAATAACTGACACTGACATCAAATACGACATAACTTTTTAAATAAAAAAAATATCTTACTTGGAAGTAGAGAGTTTTGTCTAAAGAAATACAGACATCGCCAATCTTTATAAATAGTAGAGCAGTTCTTTCAACAATAGAGTTTACATCTTCCAGCGTTATTGTCAATATATCGGAGCAGCTATGCAATTGGCGGCCACCTTCGGCACCGAGCATGATAAGAAATTGTGAATTACCATATTCCACTCTCTTTACAATGTCATTTAACGAAGTGTTAAAAATCAAACATTCAACATCACAATACCAAAAAAATTTTAAAACAATAATACATCCCAAATGAATAGGATGGTCATACAACATGTAGTCCACAAGAATTGTCGCCATGTAAAATATATTAAACTTTAAAAAATTTAACATATTTCTTTTTGCTGCTTTTTTATGTAATATTTTTTTGAAATTATGCTCCAAGCAATCATCTAGTATTTCCATTTCAGTAAAGAAATTTGAAAATATATCTTTTTAAAAAAAGTCGTTTTTAGGATTGTGTAACTTAACAGACTTGTAAATAAGATTTCGTGTATAATATGCACTATTGTAATCTTGTTACCGTTGTTACCGAAATAAAAGAAAAATAGTTGAAATGGATATATTAAGACACATATCGCTGAATATATTAAAAAAAAGACACGTTTTGTCTTCACAGTCAGAGTGGTCAAAAATAATCTAGGCCCATTTATTTCTGAATTTCTATTAATACCGATTGCGTTTTCCAAATATAGTAGATATTTCCAAGTATCTTTATAACTAATAACTTCCATTTTTTCACAAAACTATTTTATTTATCTTATGTTGGGCGGACGAAACAAATTACAATTGTTTATTTCTGAATGAGTACCAACCACAACTAACTGCGGAATAAACGTAGATGACAAACAGAAAAAAATATTGATTTATCAGAATGATTAATTACCACAAATGTTTATTTTCGACTGGGCGGCTTGTACATTATTTCAATTGCACATTCGATTTAGGCAACCTAATAAGTTGTCTGAATTGGTTTTGAAATTAGCATTATAAAGGTCAGAGAAAAGACTTCACACTTTTTGCTTGTGTTGTATTAAAATTGCATTTTTTTAGTTGTCTGATTTATACGAGGAAAAATTGAGCCTTTATAGTATTATTCTTGTGTCTGTCGGTCCGTCCGCCATAGCCATTTTTCTCAGAAACCACTTGATGTAAAAACATAAAATAATTTTCTTAAGAGATATATGTACACATTATTTCCAAAATTAAGTAGAATTATAAAAAATATGAGTTTTCAGAAGCCTATGCAAAAGTTGTAGGAAAACTAAAGCGTCACAATTTTTTAAATATGCAGCATGTTTTTATGCATATGAAGGGTATATAGTAGACAATATGTTTAGGTTTTTCTGTATTCACAGTTGATTTTTTCAGAGATCATGTAATCTTAATATGTGAAGTTTGGCAAAGTAACACGTCATATTAACTCAGTAACTTTTTAAAATGTTAATATTATTATCATTAAAGAGTATGTAAATAAATGTCTTAAATTTCATTTGTCATGTAGAGTATTATGAATATTCTTCTAGAAGTGCTTGTTCTCAGGAAGTTAAAAACATTTTTTCATAATTTTAAATTACATATTTAAAAAGATATTTTAAAACATATGTGGAAGTAGAACATTCACCTGCCTCTTTGTTCGCAAAGCTGGATTATCCTATAAGCAATAAAACGTTGTGATAAAATTACACTTTTTATAAATAATTTAACACAACTACTATATGCCCATATATGATTATAAATAGCTAAACATGTTTGGAATCCTTGTATTACAACTTTATAAAAAAAAATTGGATTTCACATAAATAAAATATAAAGAGAAGTGAGATTCAATAAATTTAAGTGAACTATTGGAACAGTTTTAAAATGAAGTAAATAAAATATTTTATGAAGGAAACAATTTATTACTTATAAAACGTGAGTTAAGTATGCACCCAAACACCCTTTATTGATTATGCATAACTGAATGCGAAATAGATGGAAAGTGAAGGCGAGAAACTACTATGAGGAGAAACCAGTTGTGGGAAGGTTAAGCAAAGTATGATAATGGTCCCCCTGCTAGAGCGCTGATTGACGCGTAAGCGAAATCAATGAGCCCACACTGTGCAGGTGAGACATTCAGTCTACCCCAGCCACCATAAATCTCATACATAGACATAATTAATATAATATAAAAATAAATAATACATTAAGATATATTTAAATAGTGTTATAAATAATTGGTTTTTTCATAAATAATTATATTTTTTTAACTTTTTGTAGCTAAAAAACCGGTAAACTATGTCCCATGCACAAATTTTGTAACATAAAGATGATATTCTGCCATAGAATAGGAGTGCATCAGTATCATAGGGGCATAAAAAACATCAGTACCTTTATGAATATTTGTTATGTGCACCGACCATAAATCTTTAACGTGATTAATTTCCTTGAAAGGTCCCAACTTAATGCGCAACGACTAAAGACAGAATATAGTACAGGAAAACTATGAGTAGAATTACAATAACAACCCAGCATCAGTGAGCACAGATTCGAACTCAGTTCAATATGCTGACGAATCAGAAGATGTAATTTATGTCGATCATACACATAAAAAATAATTTCATATTAAAAATATCCGTAGACCCAAATGAAGAGTTCACGTCCGGTTCACAAAGTTGAGAGTGGCGATCAAAGGTATTATCATCTTAATAAATTTTACACAAAGTCAAATATTAACATTTTTAAAGGAACATGAAATACCCAACCGAATATTCTATTGTTATTTTTAGCGTGATAATTTATACTCGATATACACTAAAGTATATACAAGTTTATTTAATAATTGAGGGTGTAAACTATTTAATGAAAAGATGAAAAAGTACCACAAGGCAATACAATCCAAACACCTGTTTAGTAACAAGAAATGGACGAACATGTCGTTTTCAGCACAAAAGTAGATCACAAGTACGTTTTAGGTTTAAAAGAAAAGTACGAATGAGTCACCTTAAAAATATTAGTTTTAACAAATATCCCGACAAAATTTATGTGATTCTTATAATTAGACTTACATATGTTGGTTGTAGTTACTTTCGTGACATAATGGATAATTTTAGTACACATGCTACGGTCATATATATTTCTCACGGCAACAAAGATCTGAGGCATCATTTCTAATTCTAAATTTACCTAACCAAATTATCACAGACTCCACACTAAATTTGGCAAAGAAATGATTGTGAAAATCTTTCAATTGTATAAGACTCAAACATTTTATAACACCTTATAATCAAGAATTTAAACTACCTATGAAAAGATTTCATTAAATAAAATTGGCGAACTAATTGAATTATCCATCAATTGTTCTCTATATCCTTTTCTGAAATGTAGCCTATTTTTTAAGGCACTTACAAAATTTTATCAGCTAATTGATCGGGGGGCGTCATTAGAAGCGCAAGCAGTGCGGATGTTTTAGTAGCCATGGAACAGTGGAGAGATCGGAGTACCGTCTGTGAAAAATACGATGGTAACAAGGGTTATCCTGGTGGTGCCTTCACAGGAAGTTCTAATCTTTCCTTTGGTCCATCAACTGGATCTAGTGGATCTTACAGTGAAAGAGTTGCTTACTCCAATGGAAATTATGATAACAGAACGGATATATCTAACAGCAATACGTCAGGAAGTATTTTTGAGAGGAGGTTTTGAAATTAGATCAGGAGAAAACATGGTAATGGTAAAGGTAAGGCAAAAGGTGGAATGTCTGTTTTTGATGCAGGTACTGGAATGGGCAAGTGTTTTAGCAATGGATATTAACATCGCACCACCTTGGAAAAGTAAATGAGGAACTTCCCCATGTACATTACTTGTACGAAACTGACAACAAAATCCTTGCAAAAGTACGATCTCATAGGGAAATGATTAACGGTGAACAAAAAGATGTGACCCGAGCGGTTCCTTTGACTTTATTGGATGTAATGGTAGAATGTACATACTCGGTTATGTCTCCGATGATAGTGGGTTCTAGCCCAGTGTTGTCCATATTCTCGTTTAAAATAATATTTCAAAAAATAAAATTTCATGCTGCGAACACCTTAGATGGTTGGTATATTGTGTGTATATATATATATATATATATATACATAATAAGATATATAATAAGATGTGGAAGCCTGAAAATTGTAAAATAATAACCAAGCTGAAGAATTTGTTTTCGTAACACAGCTCTTTTACTTTATGTGTATTTTTAAATTTATTTTATACTAATACATGTAACTGATTTGAAGGGTATGGGTTTTGTTAATACTCCATGTTATCCAAGCATCGAATGTGAAATTGAGATTTATTAAATAAATGTTTACTTTTAATTATTCCATCTACAAACAACTAATTATGGATCATTGTGATGTTTTAATACTATTTTTTATAATATTTTCATTAGTTTTTGGAATGTATCATATTATTTCATTAATTTTATATATATTATTGTACTTGTTTCGACCGAAACTTATTTTTTTTAATATGAAATAATAATATCTTAATTAATATATTAAATAAAATTATCGAGAAGCCAAATCGATAAGGAAGCAAATAACACTTTTCAAATGAGAAATCGCAATGTTGACAGAAAAATTATTTCAGTGAGGAAGGCACAATGCACGTAATGTTGAAGTTTATTATTTAGCAAGCAAAACTTAATAATGAAAAATTATAGATGGAATTTATATTTACAGTTTTTCATTTCATTCAAGCATTTAAATAAAAATAAAACTCGATTACGTGTAAAAAATATTATTACCGTCCTTTCAATTAAAATTTGTTGTTTTTCATATTTTGCCATTATAATTAGGAACTTGCCATTATAATTCGGAACTATGAACTTATTAATAAATATCCCACATGAAGAGTAAGCTTGTAAACTTTCATACACCTAGGTTAAATACTATAGAAATAACAACAGAAAGCCGGACGATGTTGCAAAAAACATAAAGAAATAATTTATTAAAAAAGCGCACAAGTTGTTTACGGTTTAATACGAATGCCACGGGCTCTCATCAAAACAAGAGAGCACTAATAACTAAAACTGGCCAACTCTAGTGGAATTCAAAAAGGAAAAAGAAACATTTATTCTTTTTTGACTTTAGGGCATGGTCATTGGTATCATGCAAAAATACCTCTCAGAAGACATTTTATTTCTGGGTCAAACGAATTAATTATAAAATTTTAGGTCGGAAGTGATAATATGATAAACGCTAATATCTTGATCAGTGACAAAGTATTAAGTAAAATTAAAATTTTGAACTATTCTTCTAAGTAGAATTTACGTACTATTCCTTGAAATGTATTATTTCCAATAATGCTTAACAGTTTTGGTCATCTTGTTTAGTCCTTTATAATATTTATATTTTGTTTTCTGCATTTCATTGCCTTTCTAGTTTTTTTTGCAATTTAAAACTGTAAATATCCATATTTTCTTAATAAGTTCCTAAATATATCCAGTGGACCTATTTTATTAGCTGAATAATTTTGTAATATTAATGAGGTACTTATATAAATACAAATGATATCAAAATAACTTATCTGAAAATAAGCTTTGTATTTATTATGATGGTTGTTCTTAATTGCATAATTACTGTTATCATTGTTAGACTAGAAGTTCATTAACTATTATAGACCAAAAAATGACTTTAATTGCAATGTTCTAAATGTTTTGCCTTCGAATGTTTTTATAAAAATTTGTTTAAAAACCGTATTGGATAATATATTTGTCTTATGTTTTTACTTTATAAGGTGGCACACAAGTTCCTAGAACTTGAATTATGAATTTAGAATGCAGAAGAATGCGGAATATAAACAGCATGATCGTTTCTCGTGAATTCCTTCACCGTGGATCATCAGAGTGGATCACACTTTTTGTGATTGCGAGTTTTATAAGTAAGTTTAATTCTGCGACTATTACGTAGAGTTAATTTTTAGAACTTATAATACGCTCAGCTCCGTACTTATACGTCTAGTGTTTGAAATGATTGCCAATAAAGAACAAGGTCAAACAATGAATATTTGTGGCTTGGATTTAGAAAATCACTGTTTTTAGAAGGACAATTATATGTTATCTGTTCACATGTGAAACTACTTAATCTATTCGTTTATGTACAAAACAATTTGTTCGTGAATATTATAATACAAAACATTGATAATACCATTTGAACTCAAACATAAAATTTGATTAAAGACAAAATTTGTCACATCAATACAAAATTTGTTTCATTTAAAAAAAAATTAAATAGTCATTATCACAATGGCTATGATAAGCATTTGCAATATGTGAGTATAAAAAACGTGTTCTTTCATGATGAATTGAACGTGACCAATTTCAATTTTCTGAAAATAAATATTCCCAACGCCTTAAAATTTAAGAAAAATTCCTGCAAGACCACATTGGCCGCTTAGTTATGATATAATAACAATATAGATTCCTTAAGCGGTTCAATTCTTTTAGTGGTTTTTATCGTGGACTCATATTTAGTTTACTTTGACAGCGTTAAAGTTATCATTTATAATACTATATAAATTCGTAGAAGTGAAAGGAAAATACTGTTAATGAAAATAGTCATTAGAGTATTTCCAAACATGAAAAATTTCATCCAAAATTCTGAAATGAAAAGAGCGCTTTGAAATGTCCATGTGCAATGTTATGAACCCTCATGTGTGTGCTTATTTGGGGTACTTACTCACTGACTCACCCATCCTACTGCTATCTTACTTCCACCTGGATTTGGATGTACAATACCTGTTGATTGATTTGTAAGTGTTAATTAGCCAACGCTTAAAATTTATTGTTATTATTAGAATGTTTTATTGGTTTCAAATTATAAATATCCACGGGTGCTTCATGCGAGGAGAATGTCATACAACGCTTAAAATTTATTGTTATTATTAGAATGTTTCATTGGTTTCAAATTATAAATATCCACGGGTGCTTCATGCGAGGAGAATGTCATACTTTATTTCACCTACCTAGAGCATACATAACTAACTCATAGAGTTTACTTGTCTTTCGTGCAATCACATTATTCAACGCAGTGTTGTAAGAGGCGTACAGTCTAAATATTTTTTTCTATTCCACTAGTCTTTAAGGAAATGGGATTATGGAGTTGCTTAAGAGTTCACAATTGCTAGATCACTAGATGATATTTATTCCAATTCCTATGTATTCATGTCTCATTCATTATTATTATTAATTTTCTGTCTTATTCATTGTGGTTCTATTACCATTTGTTTTATGTTTTTCCATATGCTCAGCGATTTGGGTAAATTTGTAAAATGTGTACAGGGCATGGGGTTTTCAAGGAATAAATGGATACAATTTTGATCCGTTAATCCTTTTTAAAAGGGACGAGTCTTTTAAGGGAGCTGTTGCATCTGCCACCTAACATTACTATCCAAATTTGCATAATGCCTATGAAGTTAATGAATAATATACTTCAAACTATCCCCCAAGGTTAACACCGGAAGTGTCCGTGAAATGATTATCATTTATGGTGAAAATAAAAAAGCAAATGAATGCAAAATATGATGGTAGCCGATTATCACATTTACTAACTGATATCGTCAACTTATTTGTCACTTAAAGGCTGTAAAATTACCTTGACTGATTTAGTATGAAAACAGAAAAATACGTTAATTGCCAAAATGACATGTTGGTTGACACCCGCTCCCACCCCCCACTCAAAATAACTTAAATTAAGTATGAATTATGAACATTGAAAACAACTCAAAATAATTTATATTTGTCATCCAGAGTCCTTGAATACATTACTAAGCGGCACTAGCTGAAAGGTAAGGATACTTACACATACAAACAAAATTGTATCGATTTGTATTGTATCTATTTATAGAAACTCATTACGACTTGTCTGCACACTCCATTAGTCAAATGACTGGAGAATCCATAATACTCATTAAGAAATGCTTTACGTGAAAATAATTCGATGACCAAAACCATCTCCAAGGGATCACTGATAATTTTTTTTGTAGTTTAAAACGTGCAAGTTTCTATCTTGATATGATCCACTTTTTTGCTAAGTAGGCTGAGCAGTTGACAATGCTGGCGCATGTGTCACTTATGATCACTTGGAATAAACTGAGATATAGATATATTTTTTTCAAACACTAACTACTTTTCAGCTCATATAAACACTTTAATGTAATATACTGGTATATAAACACTTTAATGTAATTGTTCCTTGACTAAATGTCAAAAATATTCTTAGAAATATAATGGTTCAACTAATGCAAATGCTGTGAAACCTGCTACACAAAGATAAACATTTAATGACATGAATAATTATAAATATAGTATGAGCTCTTTCCTAATGCAGTTGTGCATAATCCCGACTTAATTTGCACTAGCAATATTCTAAGCTTAAAATATTCCCCTTTTAATGGATAAAAAAATTTCACATATTATTAAGTTGAGTTAGGATAAGCTTTGGTTTTGCTTTTAGTGGTACAGAACTCTTTTCGTGCGAGTCTGACTCGCACAAGAAGGGTTCCATACCGCCAAATAATATTAATATTAATTATTTGGTAAATAACAAGATAGATGCCATGGCAACACATGATTGATAAAAATGTGTTAAATAATTGGCTAATTACTTTTGCCACACTTACCTTAATTACCTATATGTTATTATGAATACTATTAATATGATATAGAATTATTCCATGTTTGAAGCCTGTGTATGAACCAACAACAAAAAACGTCAGAAAAATGCATTTATTTAAAATTTGTTTTATAGGAACCCTGGGCATAGCAATAAGTCAGACCTTATTGCCTTTTTTGTCTCTATTAATCATAATAGAGGCCATAGTAACACAATATTCTATGAAAACTTCTAGCGTCTATCTATTATGGTTCAAAAGATAGAGCCTTGTGACAGACAGACAGATGGACGCATAGGTGAATGGGGGAGGCTTAGTAAGAGGGTACTTTTGGCACCTTTCGAGTACAAAATCCTAAAAACTTACAGCAAGTATGTGCAGTAGAAAACTATTTAGTATCTTTATGATTAATTATTTCAAACAATTCATGAAGTTGTACGCAATATGGATAGTCAATTAATTTATTTTTTCTTAATATTACTTTGGTCTTAAATGTCAGTGTACATTCACCATGTCTTTTGATATACTGTTTGCGAAAACCCAACTAATGAGTCTCATATCATGAGTTTCATATTCCTGGAATGAACACCTTTCAGACTGGATATAAATTAATTTATTTTAATTGAATGTCCTATTTGAATGTTATCTCTTGTATTGAATTATTAAACCTTTCCAAATCTATTTATCTTCTGCGGATATTTTTTGCTATTTTATGACAAATACTAAGGTATCACGATTATTTATTTACATTTTAATTAGTATGAGTAAAGTACTTCATTTCAAATGTGACAGATCATTGTGTATTGGTTTGATGTTCGTAAGCAATATATGTATTGATTACAAAGTTAATTAAACAATTCGTAATTTTTTCTCGTTAGTAAGTACACATACTATCAAAAGTTCATTATTATTCAAAATTTATTTTCTGAACAACTTTAATTGATGAAACCCGAATTCTCCCATTTAATCCTATCATAGTTGCATTATTCATTGATATAATAAAGTTTATTGACGATTACCACTTATTTGCAGCCATATACAATATATTTATGTCCATCAATTATATTTGTAAATTATTAGTCATTGGCCATGGAACCATATAGACACACTAGACCATTTTTAAAACATATGGAAAATTGCTAACAATCACTATAATTTGCAAGGGTTGGATATGAACTCTTTAATGAAAAATCTACTTAAAATTTATCTAATTAATATAGTCAAATACCTCAGAATTTCTCGACTAAATTCCTCATTTTTTAAAATTCCATATTTAATTAAAAAGTTCATCTAATTGGTTTATTGTGTTTTTAAAAAGAAAAGAGAAAAAAGCAATACAAAATATAAATTTCAGGACTGTCATAAAGTACTAAGTAACTCCAAGATCGTAACATTAAAGTACTGACACTAATGATAGCGTGAGTACTTTAAAATTACGATGGTAGCCGTGAGTCACGGTGTATTGCAGAATTTTAGTATGCCTTTTATAACTTCTGGCGCTTGTCTAACAGTCAGCATAAAAATTAATAAACACAAATTTGTCAAGCCTTTAACATTTTCCAGGGCCTACGGTGAGATTGCCTGTTAGTGCCCATTTAATTAATTTCAATTCAAAAACATTTAGGAATAAAAGTTTCAATAATCAGTTGGAATAATTGTTTAATTCGAAAGAGTCAGTTGTCTCTTTTGTCTGTTCTAACCGTCTAATTGTCTATTAGAACTTGAAGAAAAATTCAAAATTTTTTTTCCTTTATCTTTTACTACCAAAGCGTCTACCGGGATTCAATACCTGGTACGGTGCCTTTGTTTTTTTTTATACAAAATCAATTCAAAGTTTTCATATATTTCTAGAAATATAATTTGGTACGTTATTGAGAAACTATTTATTATTAATCTAGACTCTAACTTTTTCATCATAATTAGCACTAATTTATTATATTTCCGACAGATTCCTGGTCTTTGAATCAGGCATTTGAAATATCTTTATTTAACCTGTCTTTATCCCCAGTGCTAATAAGTGAATCTAAACAGAATATGCTGCAATTATATAATTCTCCCCTCCCCCACACCATCCCAATTTATCACTTCAGTGAAAACTATCTACAATTGTACATTTTTGAAAATGACATGAAATTTTGTAAATGTTGAAATAACTTTTCTATTTACATGCATTTGAAGAGATATAAAAAAAGTTAAAAAATTTCAGAAAAGCTGACTTATCTCTTGTCTTCATTTTCCATATTTCTTAAATTATGGCACATAATAAATTACTGCTTTATTTAAAAAAATCTCAAATAAATTTGTAAAGGAAACTTTAGAAGTTATTTATATTTAAATTACTTTCAAGTATGTCAAAAAAATTCATAACCATATTTAAAAAACGACATGCTGAATCGATATGTCATTGGCCGCACATGAGCAAAAAAATTGTCACAATGGAAGTAGATTTATTTTAATTTTGACACAAGGTATGTGGAATGGTATAAAATGCTTAAAGAAATAATGTAAAATGGTAAATTATTTGTGAAAAAGAAAGGCAAATTCCTGATTCGTTTGTATATTACCATATCACTCCTTAAAAACTGTAAGGAAATTTGTTAAATGAATTTTATTTTTTCACTTACACCTACATAACCTATGAAACATTAAATAGTTTCATAAAATATTATTACGTTCAGTTGATAAATATTTTTTATAAATATTCTTCAGAAAAAATATTTTAATATTGATGATTTGTTATATTTATTGCAGGTAGAAGCCAGATTATATTAGTGAAAATTTAAAAAAATAAGATTAGATCAGCAAAAATGATTACAAATCAAAAGTAAAACCTTTGAAAATGTGTTTCCAAAAAAAAAGAACAAACAACAAAATTACTAAAAAAACATAAACCAATACTTGGTTTCAAGTATATAATTACTAAACTTCAAACGTTTTTTTCTAAATTTCTAGTCTAAAATAATTTTTTTTAGTAAATTATCTGTAATGAAAAGTAGGTAAATCTGTAAGTGTACATATAATGTAGAATATGGTAAATTGGAAGGAAAAAATATTCATTTGTTCAATATGTAAATAAATTTTTTTTCTAATAATGAAATATACTTTTCCCAAATTTAAGCTTGTGCTCTGTTATCAAAATGAAATATTGCCATAACACATACCTTAACAAAATCACACATTTCTTTTTCATTAAGCAAGGTAATTGATTCTGTATCTAAAATGTGTAAGAAGGATCCCAAACATTAAATTATTAAATTTCAGAAATACACAATCATATCATATTATAAAAATACAGATTTAAAAAAAAATATTGAAAACATTTCCATAATGTAGGCAATGTGAGTTATTAAATATATGTTTTCTACATGTATCACAATTGTTGCAAAAAATTTTGCTTCCAAATTTTTCTTTTGTAAAAATATTGCTATAGAAATCAGCTTTACACATTTGCTTGTTTACTGATAATAAATTGTATTATTTTACAACATTGTGATAATCTTACGGGTAGACAAAATTAGGGGTAGTAATATATTTAGAAATGTAACCTAACATTGTGTAGCCAAATGACTGGATATATCACAATCATTTTCGAATCATAATTTTTAAAAAAATAAATATTTACTTAAGAAAACTTAGATAAAGAATGGATCTACCTTTGCTAGTTTTTCAGTTATGACAACAGTTTTGGCATTGTTTGTGGTTGATGTTGACGAGCTCTGTCCACAATGTGTTGTAGACGATATTGACGTAAAGACATGGACATAGCAACAAAATGAAAGTGTAGTGATATCATTATAAAAATATTTATCAGTCAAAATAATTTAAACTAATTATTGATGTTGCAAAAATGCTGCTATGGTGGAATGGTTTTAGAATGTCTATTATTTTAGTTAAAGTAAATTAGGAGAAATGAGAGTTTTCCAATACACGGGCATTACACTCATTTGAATGAATATTTTGAATAATACTAAGTTATTGATCGGAAAAAAAAATTATTTACTTCAATTGTTACTGACTCATTTTCAATTTAGAGCACATAATTTACAACTATGAAAATTATAATAACAACATAATCTTCTTTATCTTAATCAACTGTGGCTAGCTACCGCTAGCAGCACTCAGAAATAAATAGTACTGCTGTGGCCTACTATAGCCTACAAAAACCAAAAATTTATCCTGAAGTTGTGGCCACCAGACTGAAAAGTACCCAGAAGTATATTTTACTGCTGCTGTTCTGTCTAGTCAGTTACCAGAAGAAATTAATCGTAAAACAATGGTACAATATTCTCTGCATCATCCAGATGTTAATGGAAATTTTAAAGAGCAGTATAAGGTAAGCAAAGCATTGAATTTTAACACCAATGCTGAGGACATTACTAAAAAAACAAAAATTGTGCAAAGTAGATTGGAAGATGAGAAACAAATAAAATGGGTCTTATAATATTGTGGAAAGTAACCCCGATCATATTTTAAAGCCACGTGAGCAATTTCAGAAAAAAAAATGTGCGTGTGTTAGAAATATTTAATCTCTAATTTTAATAAATGCTCATTAGACGAAGTAGTTAAAATATCTTGTCTATAGTAATGTCGGTCACTTTTCTGTATAATCCCTGTGGTCTATGGTAGAGGATATATAAACTGTGACTCCATCACTGATCTATCTCTTTTACTTATTTTGCATAATGACATTAAGAGTTGTGCTGGCTATTTGTCCAGATTCTTCATCAAAGAATATCTTAAAACTCAACAATAACTCAATAGAAACAATATGGGAAAATCTAGCAAAACATTTTTATAAATAAATATTTTAAAATTATGAAACACATTGCACCAAAGTACAGTTTCTTAACAGCATTAAACTCACTTTCCTAAAATTAGAACCACTGTAAGGCAGCTTTTCATAAAATATCTTTTAAAAACCGATTTAAAAAATAAGATACTTATTCACAATAAACAACTAACTTACTTATTTTTGAAGTCGATGCTAGGATTGTTAACCAACATAAACAAATTAATAATTTAATTTAATATATAATATAAATTTAAATCCTTAAATTCTACTGTGCTCACAATGTGAAATAGACTGATAAAGGTTGTATTTATAATATAAAATTTTACGTTTGTTTAAGTTGATCAGCGGTGCTGATTCCAACTTCAATATAATAGATAGGTACCCATTTTGAGTTTATTATTTTTTACTTTTTAGTACCTTTTCTTTTTAATTTTAGGGATCATTAATTACCACACTATAACGATTTTTCAATTATTTTCTCTCTTAGAATATTGTATAATTATTCAAATTTACAGGCAAAAGTTAGTATATAGATAATTTCTTCTCACAACAAAACTCACGATAGAAGTGACAATAGTAGCGGCTAGTCGTTAGTTATTAGCTTTGAGGAGTTCCGTTCTCCACATCCAAAGTCCAATATAAGATTTTGCCAAATAACAACTACCGCTTGAGGAGATCGGTTCTCTATATTCGAAATATATCAGATTTTGCAAGTAATAACTAAAGAGACAACTAACCAGCAGCAAATTAATTGAATAACAATTGATTTTCTGCCATCCACTAAGGAGTTGCATTACTGATCTTGGGAACTCATCATCAGACACTGACTTAGTCGATAGTGGAGTTATCTTACAAATTAAAAACTACGAGTAGCAAATACCTTGAATTATGTTTGATGTACTACCATTCCATAAGGAGTTCTATTGTTCATTTCTAGAAAGTATCATCAGACTGACATGGCCAATGGTGTAGTTATTTTGCAAAGTAACAACTACCACTAACAAATATGTTGAATAAAGTTCACCAAAACTCATGATCAGACCCTGACATGAAGTAACAAATGTCTTTAATCACATTTGATTTACAGTTACGGAATTCCATTGTTCATACCCAGAACTTATCATCAGATAGATAGATAATTATTCAATATCAGAATTTCAAATATCTTGAATCATAATTGATTTACTGCCATTTGTGGAAGAGTTCCATCTTTCATTTCCAGATCTCATCATCAGATCATGTTCATATTTGTATGTGACCATCTCTAATATACCATCTTTTAAATATGAAAAGAATCATTTAAATTGATCCACTCAGTAAAGAATTATCGCTGAACATACATAAAAAGAAGATACTGACGAATATCTTTTTTGAAGTTGATTAAAAAGTTTTTTCACACTCATCACAAATCCATTACCCTCTGTAGCAATGGGGGTCAGGTGAATGAAACAAGAGATTATGAGAATACAGCTAGAAATATAATTTTAATGTAAACCAAAAAGAAAATATTTTTCTAATAATTTTATCTTATTTACAAAATCAAATTTCAAATTTGACTACACTTAAATTTATTCACGTGCCAATTATAAGCCGAAGTCAATCTAATCAGTAATGATACTGATTATAAAGGGCATTGTTAATTGTTGTTATCTTATTAGTACAAATACCATACAACCATGCTTCCTTTTGTTTTTCCATCATGTTTGGTCATCATTTAAGTTTATCTAGCACAGTTTCACAACGCTCAAATAGTTTAAGTAATGGCATGTAATATTTCATTTTAATTTAATCGTGATACACGCTTCCTCAATATTGAATTTTTTTAAACTAATAAAAACTACGTAGTATGTACATCAGATGAGAAGAATGATCAATGTTCACTAGTGTCGCAAACTTTATTATAGTTCCGTAGTCTCAGACCGAAACCCTTACAGTTACGTTATGTCCGTTATGTATGCAATTACTCTCATTTTTGCACCCGTTGGGATAACATTTTTTATGCACTTAATGGCTTAAGGAAAAATCTTGTGTAATAATATCTGGTTGTGAATGTAAGGACTTCAAATGGTTGTAAACTAATGAATGTAACAAACTGGTTATATCAACGCTCAATGGAAAGCAGGCTTAGCATATAAAAAAAGCCAATCTGTTTAGGAAAGTAACAAATATACAAAGAAATTTTAAGAGCATTTACAGTACAATAAATTTTTAGTGAAATAACAACTTTTTTTCAGATTACAGATGTCACACAACTAAAATCGCACCAATAATTAGACAACCAAGTAATTAGAAATATTGACAACAAAATTGAAAGGAACATATTTTTTCAATTAAAATTTTTAATTACCGAAAACTAGCTTTTTCTTAATTGTTGGCTTAAAAATTTTACGATTCTACAGTTTCGAAACAGGCACTGAAAGTTTGTTGCTTCGGAGTTCTTACCATTTTTCAAAAGTATTCCAAAACTAAGAATTATCCTATTTAACTTGATAAAAAAATTATTAATACTACCGGTATAAAATTACTTTACACCAAGGAAATGCCAAACATTTTGAAACTATAATTACGATAAATATTTATTGAAACGCAATTTTAACCGACAAAGTTACGAAACTATTTGATGGTACTGTGGTATATATTACTGCGAATTTATTGATGGCAATGTTATATTAAGTGATATTCCCATGGGGCTGCCATATTATATGACTAACACAAAGTACAAATCTCCCAATTTGTCCGACATAAATTTTATATAAAGTTTCTAAATAATTTTATGGAGGATAAGTACTTTGTTTATAGTGTTTGTTAGTTATTTACATAATCCGTTCACAAAATCCCATGATTTTTTTCAATAAATATCATTTTGCCTTATACTGAAATATTGCAGTTGACGGTAAGTACAAACATGTAAATAATTTTTTTTACTTTTTGAGTTATAATTTAACATATTTTAAATTAATGAAAAGAATTAGAAGAATAATATCGCGGGCAGCTTTCTCCTTATATTTTATAAATGCATATATTTGATTTATTAAGTAAAAATGATGTGAAGAGATATTAAGAAATAAAAAGTATTTGGACAAATACATACGTTGCGAGTGTTAATCATGTAAAGAAAGCAATATGTTTACGAATATTTACAGTCTAATGCAGTAAATGTATTAAATGTTATTTGAGAATATTTCCATACAATCTTTAAAGAAAATTAAAATATAAAATGGAATGACAAAAGCATTATCGACAATGTCATGTCTGTTATCAGTAGAAGAACACAATGACTTCCGTTAAACCTGAAAATTATTTTAGAACTTTAATTTTATAGTCTTCATAACCTTTTAAATGGAATTGTTGGGAAAAGATCTCATTGGAAATCTTGGGAAGAGTCAATAAAAAAAATGAAAAATTATGTCACCAATAATAATATTAATATTGTCTTTCTTTAATTATGCTGTCGTAAGTAATCATGTACTCTTTATCAAAAGTGTGTAATTGATGAACGGAACAATTAAAATTATAGAAATGTTGACCATGTATTCAAATTGAATTGATGGTAAATTGAAACCATGGAAACATACATATCAACAAATTTAAAATCGATTGAGTAAATTAATAACATGAAACACTCCAGTTTCGCTTTTGTACTACTTCATAATACACCTTGTCATAGAAGAAAAATGGATGTTTACGATGTGATGGAAAATTTCATTAGAATTTTTCGCATATGTTCGTTATCCCGTATAGTAAAATTAAATAATGAAGTAACCATGAAAAATATCACGATTTGAGCTTCAATAACTATACTTTGTATATTAGTTTCATCTGCAATTGCTGTGGTTGAACCAGAGAAAAGACGTTTTCTATACGATTATCCTACATCAAAGAAATTTGACGAGATCTATACGATTGCAACACGTATAATAGTTATTTGGATTATTATTTTGTCTGCTACGAAAAGTTATCAAAGTGCTCGTAGATATTTTGAAATCTATAAGAAAATAGATGAATTATTGGGTGTAACCGTCCAAATGCACATGAATGAAAAGAAAGCTTTGAATCAGTTAATTAAAATTTTTGGCTTCATTTCAGCATTTAATATATTTTTTGACATCCTAGTTTGGTACAAAGTAAACAACATCTATTTACTTGTGTCCTACTTTGCAACGCAATTCTTATTACAAGTACAAGACTGGAAGTTCACTGTAAATTTGAGAATATTCAGAATGAGCTTGAATATTATTTTGGGCCATGTTAAAAGACTATTGGAAGGATATATTTATATTCAAGACGAAAACGTCGCAGATGCAGATATTGAATCAATGAAGATCAATTGGAATATCTTGAATTGATTCAATGAAAATCAATGAAGATATTGATGGACAAATAACAACTGACCTTAAAAAACTGAGAGCTAGCTTTGTGCTTCTGAGTAACCAATGCCGTTTATTTAACAGCATTTATGGATTTCAAGTTAGTAATATTTTTAATTGTATATAACGTTTAGAACTTATGATCTTTTAAAGCTATCCAACTATTCTGGCTATATATAGTTACATATGCTTATATTGATGTATATATATATACATATATATATATATATATGTATATATATACATTTATATATATATATATTTATATATATATAAATAAATATATAGATTTTTAGTTTTAGATAAAAATGAAAGTTAATTGTGCACTCGTCAAATATTCCTTAAGTAACTTGCAATTCTATTATTTTGTATTCACATAGTAAAAATAGAGATTCAGCTTAGAAATTAATTTATAGTAAAACTTTTATTCGCGAGGTAAACTGCATGTAGCCACTAGTGTGAAATTTATAATAATATAATTGTAAAAAGAACATATTTTTATTTTTCATATATTCAACGCAGGGTTATTTTTGGGGCAGTCCGCCCCTTTAAAATGTCTCATATCAATTTCTGCTTACTTTCTGGGTTATAATTAATCTATATTTAAAATTCAATTAAAACTCTCTTGTCTTTGAAATTTTCATCACAGATTACCAAAATGCGAGCAGGTACAGGATCCATCTTGTGGTAATTTCAAACATATTTAGATGGTTGTGAATTATATTGGTATGGTATAAATTGTAAAAATTATGAATCATGGGATTTACAAGTGACCTTAAAGGAAATAATTAATGACATGGGTCTATTGCTGTTACCACACTGTTAATATAAAATATCAATAGTACAGTAAATGTGGAACGGAGATTAAACCATTAGGAGATGATTGTTAACATTTTCAATGTTACTATTTTTGCTCTACGGCTGGTGCAGTAACAACGTGGCTACATGCGAATACACCTGTGTTTAACATACAGATATTTGTCTCATGCTTTAAATATCATAGAAAATAATATACTTTAACATTTTTTTTTGACACTATTAACATAATTATCGAACATTTACATATTAATTTAATTATTTTGGGATTATGTTTATTTTCATATACTTCACAATTATAACAAATTTATAATACCGTTCACAGGTTTTCTATATTTCTAATATAGAAAACCTGCGGAGGATTATTTCAGAATTTGTTGATATTATTAAGGTATAGGTCTTCGAATCTTTGGCAGGACATACTCCATAAAGCGACTACTTGAATGTACACCCATCAAAACCATAATCCATGTATGTTAAACACTTTTACTGATTTAACAAATTTGTATTATGTAAAAAATGATAGACTGCAGTTTTACTTGGTTATTAGATAAAAAAAGATAGCGAAAAAATCGTTTTTAAAATTTATGTATGTGCAATTTAATAAATGTAGCAAATAAATCTCTAAAATATATAATTAATATTTAAAATATGATGACCTAAATATTATATAATTTTATAACATAATTTTCAAAATAGATTTAATTTGAGAAAGGATCAAGTATGAGCAACTTGATCCTCAAAATTCGTAAGTTATCAATAACAAGTCAGTATACAAATTTTAATGGTCTTGATATTATATTTTTTTCTTTTATATATGTATACGAAAATGATACATATTTAATTTTTAGATATACAAATGTATTTATGAGGAAGGAAAAAAAATTGTCTATTTGAAAATATATCTAGTTAATTAAGTAAATATTAAAACTAAACACGGAGTTCTCAAATTTCCTAAAATTTTGTATTCCAGCTGCTTTTATCCATTATCCACAAGGTTCTCCATTTGACACTTCTATGCTACATGATCGTAATGTATATTTCTGACAAATCGGTATGTATGAACAAATTTGAATTTTTGTCTAATAGGTATTTTTTTCCACGTGAACACTAATTCGTTTCCTAATCGCGAATTTAATATTATAAAATCAAATATAATTTTTATGTTTTTACAGAACATTTCATTTTATATAATCAAATATTTTATAGTCTTTTTCATAAAAATGATATCAAAATATTTCCTCATACAACTCACATTTACATCATTACGACTTTTTTGTGGTTCATAATTTTAATATTGTATTTAATTGTAAATTTTTAGCCCTGAGCCATGTGTGGGATTTTATAAATAATAAATTAAATAATATGAAATCTATTTTTTAACTAATTTGGAAACTATTGAAATATCCTAGAATTTCTTTGTTACAAACACAGTTACTTTAAAATTAGGATTTTAGGAATGTTTTTTAATGCAACCATTTCAGATACACATGATTACCACTATTGTACTGTGAAGTTATCTCACATAATAGCAGATTTAAGAGATTATGTATCATGTCAGCGAACGGGAGCCACAAGGCAAAACATTTGTGTCAGTGAAAGTTTTCACTTTCCTATTAAATTATTATTTATTCATTTTTTAAATCAACCTAATAACCTCTGTACCTAATAACTCCTGGACGTATTTAAATTAATTCACTATGAGACAAATAGTATTAAAATTTGAGGGGGACGAGGGAATCATACTTGCTTTTGATTGGCTAACACCATGCACAGGTTTTATTGAAAATGTCAGCAGATGCATCAATCACTTAGGCCTTAATTCATGAGTGTTGCGGCTGTGACAATGTTGATAAACATTGTTCAATAGTATTTAATTACCAACTACATACAAACATACTATAGAAAATAATTCTCATTAATATGTACTTTTTTCTTTAAACTTGATCCAACTAATCCTAATAATAATTTTAATGTACTTGAAGACATTCTTTAGTTAGTAAGAATGATCATTTTCACCATTTATTCATTCTTTAGAACATTTTGTAGTTACTAACACACGCATGAACAATCAATATAATAAGAATGAGCCAGTGCCGTCTTTTACTTCTATTTTGCATTAAATGTCAAATCAAAAAAATTCTTCAACATAATTCTGCGTACACTTATTTTGTAGGGTTGACAAAGATAAAATTGGTCCAATGTACAGGCAAAACTGAGTCATACAAATATAATTCTAGTAAAGAAAATCGAAAAAAAGGACAATGGAAATTATTTTCTAGTACATTAGTACTTAGTACTATTATTAGTACATTCTAGTGACGCAGTTCTTGAGTACATTTACCTAAAGTACATATTTGAAAATGTATGTGATCGGCATAATGTAAAATGTAAATTTTCTGATATGCATCTTTAAATGTAAATGTGCTATCGAACTTAGTTGTTAAACAGATGAAAATTCTTAATGTTATCTACATTATGGAGTGGATACATCATGCAATGTTAAGTTATGACCTACAGCGACCATATTTTTTAAAATATGGTCACTGAAGGTCATATCTTATCATCGGTATCACTCATACATTGTCATCATTTATAGACATAGTTTTGTGCAGGGATGTCATTGTCATCATTTATAGATAAAGTTTTTAACTCAGAATGAAAGATGATTTTTTGTTGTTAAAGGAATTTCACCAGAAATAATCGAATTACTTAGAAGTTGATTATATTGGTAGTGCTATTTTTTTATTTTGACTATTTTATTTATCAACATTTTTCATCTATCACCCACCGAAATCATGAATGGTTAGAATTAATTTAATATATCATGTGTCTATCCTAGATTTAAGTGAATTAATTAGATTAATGACAATAAAAAAGTAAAACTTTTGTATGTCAAAACAATTTTGATCCTAATTGTTAGTGTGTAGAAATTATTAGAAAAAAATACTACCGAAATATTTGTTTTAAATTAATAATTTTTAAAAGGTTGTTTCTGAAACGTTTCATAATTTCGTTTCTTTTTATAGCTATGTATCTATTTGAAATGAATCACTATTAACATATCTGTTTTGGACATATGTTTATAATGAAGATAGCAAGAAGTAATCTTATATTTTGCCTCACTTGGCTACTTTGAATAAGAGTTTAATGACAGCAAGTTTTTTCTTCACTACTTCTGGCCGCCTAAATTATTGCTTTAGTTCGTTTGCCAGCCAAATTATTGTGAAGAACGAAACAAACCATAGCAGGGTTTTTTATATTAGGCAACATATTTAATGACATTATTTACTCAAAAATACTACTTAAATTAATATCAAAATTTCTCATTACGGAAGCAGCACACATAAATGAGAAATTTATTGAATTTAATCTGAGATAGCCTTGTTAGCTAATGTTTTAATCCAGAAGTCATAAGTGATTTCTGAGCCATGTAATTTACTAAAACTTTTCATTTACATTGGGTAAGCTGATAGGAATAATATTTTTTTATTGTTTGGACTGCAATCAAGCAATTTTTTTATGTGTATTTTTAATACCAAATGAGTTTTAAAAATTTTTTTTTCTACATATATGTGTATAATATTCCGACTGGGTTATTTTTATTAATTTAAAAAAACTCAGATTTTTTAAAATATGAATGAAAAATAAATAAATATTTAGGTAAGAGACATTGTAGCCACAAGTATATAAGCCATTGTAGCACTTAACATGCTCTATAATTTCAAACTTTGTAATTATACTGCAAAAATCCACAGAAATGTTCATTATAAATATTTATAACGCCATATTACTCATTCTAATTTCACATTATTGTTTATAATTATTCAATAAACTTGAAATAACAATAATACTTCAGCATTATTAACAAGAGACAAAATACATTTTAATTAAAATTTGTTCATCCCATATTTGTTCATAACAATAACAGTATATAACCACACAAAAGTTTTAAAAACAAAAAAAAAGTTCCACCAGGCATTTTTCTAGATATTGTAGTGAAATTTTGTCTGCATAAACCTCAAATAGCGATGCAATATTACTTAACACTACCTTTAAAAATCTCATCAACAGCTCGATTACCAGTTGTAATAAAATTCTTGTACATCTCATTAGTTCCACAGTTTTGTTTTCTCCATAAATAATGTACTTTAAACCAACTTTAACAAAAATATTACTTTGAGATTGTCGGTAATAAAATCATACTTTCAAGACAACTTCTTATCAAAGATATATTTGTGACAATTTTATCTGTTAAATTAATCCATACAATTTCCATCACAGAAAAGGCCTGGTTGAAAGATTAATGTTATTTATATTAATATTTCGATGTTTTGTACTTTCTTCTTTAATGTTTCGTAAAAACCTCTTTGGTTTACTACTTTGTTGGTAGTTCTTTTCAGGACACCACCCCTATAATCTTGAGCAACCCTCACATGTGTGAAAGGTCAAATCAGTTTCTATTTGTTCATAATAGTCCTTTTATCTATTTTTAACATGACCCGCGTAACATTGCGAAATCGCAATGTTACGCGGGTCATTGTAGGGTTACCTCCTTTTCAGTATCATCACTGAAGTGAGTTTTGTTAAATTAAACTGGTTGGAAATGATATGGGGAATGGTATTCATCATAGAATGTAAGCTGAATGGTGGAGAAACATTCTACCAGACTAAGAACACAGCAAAAATAATGAAATATCATTCCATTAAATTGCTGATTAATTGTGGAATGAATTCATTCTGCCGCAAATATGCAATATTCAAGTTGCTCTTAAAATTACGTAATAAAAACAGCTTTATAATTGATATATGTATATATATATATATATATATATATATATATAAATATATATATATATATATATATATATGTATTTATATATATATATATATATATATACATATATATATACATACATACACAGTGTCGGGGTATAGACGTCGGATGAAGAAATATGCTATTCATTGGCTATAAAGGAGTAAATTGCCGTTGAAGTAAAACGTGAAATATGCCTTTTTTCTAATGAAGTGAAAAAAAAATATTACACTTAACTCTTTTTAACACACTGTATACTTGCCCGGAGGGCGGTGTTTACCTGTAGTGGCGATGTCTTCACAGCTGTTCATGGGTTGATCCCCCAAGCAGTACTGAACAATATGCGCAAGTATTGTCTGTACCAAAAAGATACTATTTTAAATTTTACGAATACTATTTTAAATTTTCTGAAAATTAAAAGTCATCTTTTAAATTTTATTTCAAAGACATTCAACTATTTTTCAATCAAGGATAATGTCTTTTTTTGTACTTATTCCCGGACACTGTATATATATCCCAATCAAAAACTGATATTTTGAAAATTATAATTTAATGTTTTGATGTTGTTGATGAAGGCGGACAGTTTCAATACAGTAACACCCTCCGTGTTATCTAATATTTCAAGAGCATGCATTCAAAGTTGATCTTAGTAACTTATTTATTACTTTTATTCAAATCCCACGAATGTAAATTTAATTTTGTCTAACGAAGAGACAATAAAGTGAAGTTTATTGGGTTGACATGAACCTCAACAAAAATTTTAAAACAATTCGAAGTATGTTCTTCTTTTAATCGGTAAACCTGCATTAATCAACCTCATATTTTCACAGAACATAATATTTGATGAATGGAGCATTGTTACGTCAAACATCATTGGGTTTTTGCATGGAATATTATTATTATTCTTGGTCTTGAGAGAGGCTGTTATTGTACAAAGACTCAAGTTCTACTTGTCATTGACAATTGACAGCGCTTGTGTCACTAATTCCTATGGTGAGTATCGAAATTGCGAATTTTAATTTGATTTTATGGTAGAATATTTCACATAACAAGAATATTTAATAAATTTTCTTTTATCAATAACACCAATACTTAATAATTAGCATTTAAAAATAAAGTATATGTTATAATTTTGCATATGGTATAATTTAAAAAATCTATTATAATTCAAATAATTTGATCAATATGAAATATATTATAAATTTGTTTTGTATGCTGTTTTGGAATCGGTTCAATAATAGCACCATGTTTAAATTCTAAATCAGTTCAAAAAGACTCGTCTAATATACGTGACATTGCAAACTTATGAAAATTCCTTAAAATGTTTTCCACTGAATATCATATTTGATTCATATGTTCTTCAAATTACAGGTTTCAATGCATCGAGCACACTTTACGAATTTGGCTCCATAGTACAACATCAGGCTTTACTGTTTACGGCGCATGACCATGTCAAATTGGATTACACATTGTTTTATAGTATCCTAACTGCTTTGATCAGTTATGCATTTGTGTTGATCCAACTTAATCAATAGCTGTCATAGAAGATTTCTTTTGTCAAATGACATATATTTAGTTATGCTAATTTGTCTTTCTTTAAGAAATATGTATTCTTGGAAAAATTATGATCAGCTTTTCCATATTTTTCTTATATTATATTATAGAAAGTGTTCCATATTGATCTTATATTGTAGACTTATATTATATTGTAGATCTTATATTGTATGTCTGTGAAATCAGAAAAAAAGAGATGTACATAAAGATAAGAGAAAGATGCATTTTTATGTCTATATATTCTTTATTTGTCTTGAACAAACCGTCTTTATCTTATATGTAATCATCGGTAACAATATGGTGTAATGACATTTCTTCACATTATCCTACTATGTAGTTAAACAAAATGTTTAAATTTGATAAAAATATTTTTTGGTTTATATAAAGCATTTCATCTTACTTTCGATGTAATTATAATTGTTGATTAAATATTACAATTTAATGTAGGTTCTAATAACAATATTATATTGTCTCTTTCCGTGTGCCCATGAGTGTTTCCATTATTTTTTTATTGGTAGGACATTTAAGAAATTAAAGTATTGCAGTGGTTTTTGGCATTTTCTTCTGTCTGTACACTAGTGTGTGCTTTACTCAAAAACTACTTAACAAGTCTTCATAAAGTTATCATTGTTCTCTTTAAGGGTCTCTTTTTAAGAGATGTAATATTTCACGGTACAGAAATAATTTAAACAGATGAAGAATATAAGTTAAGTCTAGTTTCTAATATGAAGGAAATGTAGAGAAAATAACAGCAACAGAATTATTTCTACCTTAGAATGATTGCACTTTAACCATCAATCAACAATATTTACTTTATACATTTGAGCCTGTTTGAGCAGAAGATATCTAATACAACTGCATCAAAATAGTCACCAATCAGAGTGGGGTGACTAACTATTAGATGTAATTGTGGAATTTACTTATAGTATTCAGATTGCTTCTGGAAGAAATATCTTTGAAAGTTCAAATGAAGCGGGCAAGATTCAATATCATCGGAATGTAATGGAATTTAGTAACTGTGAATTCCATTTATAAATATTGTAAAGAATCCTTTCAAACGAAGCATATTTGACTCTATGTGTTTTGGCCTCAGTATAAAATACATCATATCTACTGACATATTGCCATTTGAGTAGTAAACTGCACAACATTGCTCCAAAAGGAAAACAAATATAACTGTTGTGTAGAGGTTATGTTTTTCTTTATGAGCTATTTTCACGAGGCCGATTCTCTCATTATTGTGAACAAAAAATGTTTTCGCTGAATGTGAAAAAAACAACTTTTTCTGAGATTATCGCCTTAAAAATTTGTAATTTAAAAATATGAATGTGTTATTACATTTTTATCATAAAAATATTTTGTCCCATTATTCTGTATAAAAGGTAAAAATGAGTTTATAGAGAAAATACTTTTCTAAAATACTTAATTTTTCCTTTTTTTTTATTATTCGGAATAATGTGCTGAATTGCACATGTAAAATAATTGTTAGGGGTTATGCAACTTGTATAAAGCACTTTTTAGAAAATATACATTAAATGAATTATTCTTTATCTGTAAGTATTTTTTATTTCTAATTTTAAATAAATTTGAAAACTTTCTTGTATTAATTTCTTTGTTTCATTTATTTACGAAAATATTAGATTTAAAAATATGTCTCGCTGACTAACTACTGTATTTAGGCTCGAAATACTAATTAAATACTAATTACTTACTAGTTACCTACTAAATGATCACCAGTCGTGTATAATAATGTATTCATAAATTAAGTAAGGGGCACATTAAATTTAAATTAATTTCAGTTAAATTCTTAAACATGCTCTTGTATTACAAAACATCATGTCCAAATCTAAATGTACAAAACATCTTGTCCAAATCAACGTGCACCTGTCAATTTTGAAAGTTAATAAAATGATGAATTGATGAAATACCAACACAAAATTTAAGTATATATTACAATAGAAAAATTGTTTTCGATAGTATGGAATAAAGTGGTTGGATAAAACACATAACTTTATTTATTTCGAAACAAATTTTTTTTAGTTAGTCTCCGTAATATTGCTTTTCTTCAATATTACTGTGAAATTTTAAAATTCGTGTTCACCTTTCTTATATCCCACTGGTTTGTCCTTTTCTGTACTTTATAATAATATTTTATAATTTTAGCCCAGTGTAATTTCATTATTAAAGCACTTTACGGACCATTCATCTTATATGAACTACTACTGTACTGATACTGCTGTACAAGAAAGTGATAAGGATATTATGCGTGATAAATAGTGCATACATTTTTATGTATGCAATAAATTATTCATTTAGCTAATTATTATTCAGTTAGCTAATTATTGTAGAACAATGTGAATTAATCAGGTGGGAAAACAATAACTAAATCGGTTCAGTAGTTTTTGGAAAACAGACAGACCCAGTTGGAAACTTATTTTTACATAAATTTATAGATTTTTAATGTAAATGTAGCTTAGTAAAATTTTTGTATCATGGTTTCAATAAATTTTCAATTTAATTTATTTGCAATTTAATTAATTAAAAAAATTCCATTTGTTTTCATATCTATCTTCTTTAATTTATTATATTACCAATCCTTCGCCTCAATCCACATCTAAAACCTCATCAGTTATATCAAATTAGATTTTTGTTTTACTTTGTTTTCTTTGGTCTCTCTTGATTATTATTGTAATGTGTGGTTTTTCGCCTATCTTTTTTGTCTCTTTTTTTGGTTTCGATTATGTTGTCTTTTACATATTGTTTTTGGTTTACTATAAGTGATTGCTCATGTATCAATAAGTTCGCCAGATAACTGTTCATCAAAGTTTATAAATAAATAAAAGTGTACAGACCTGACATGACACATTTTTATTCTGATCATCTTTAAATTTAATGATCATATATAAATAAACACTAATGGAATGTAATGAATGATCTCTTAATTTTAATGATCTGAATAGTAAAAAATCTGTAATTAATATCTGTTTTTATATTACCAAATTTCTCAACAAACTGTATGTTTTTACTTTTCCAATATTACACAGACACATTTACACCCCAGTGCAATCTCAAGTAATTATCCTTGACGAGCTTCCGTGCTGTCAATAAATTGGCTGTGTTAAATGCAATTGCAAATAAGAATTTACAATAATTAAGTTACATACAAAGTTTTCATTTTCTAATTTACCTACAGTGACATTTTTATAAGGACGGGAATTCTTACAGTGGAATAAGTTGCTTGAGTGTTCATCTGCAATCAATTGTGAATAAATGAGAACATTTTCAGCAAGAGATTTTTCAAATCCACTTGCAGTACTGGCTGCCTCTATTTTAGTTGAAGGGCCCGTATAATTTTTAAAACAAGAATGTCCTGGAGCCTCAAAGCCTTTTTTAGATGACCGAGAACAAGTAAGAGAGTACTTATCTTTTATTCCTAAAGAAATAACGTTTTTAATATGAAAACCTAAAATTGTAATATATTGGCAAAAGTATAATTGGTTCCCTAGGTCAGTTTATTATTCGCTACTATAAAGATCATTGGTACATCGTTTTATTTACACTGCCAATGGATTTTGCATATTTTGCTTCTTCTTGTGAATCTATTTTGTATCATTATAAGAGATAGGCAATCGTAGATATGGATGGATTATCGACAGGACATAAAACTGTATTTAACTGTATGGAACCGTAACCAATAGACACTATTACAGCAACAGCTTCTCGGTTAATGTCCTTTTATCTGACATTTCCATGTTACGTGTAAATCAAAGTTCTCACCACACGTATCGCAAATAAGAGTAAAATTTTAATACAAGCCTATTCTCTTTTCTTTTGCAATACGTATGTGTAATGTACTGCAATCGTGCAGATAATTGTGTCTACTAATAATTGAAAACTGTTCTAATAAATAATTAATATATTTTGTTCTTTTGCCTTTCAATTTGAAAATTATTGGAATGAAATCTAAACTAGTCATAATGAGATTGAAGTGAATGATGGCGAGATTAAACATATTAATTTAAGTTCAATATAACGCTAGTCTGACTATGGCAAAAATAGTTTAAAATTATCATGCACACATCATGCACACATATTTGCCTGAAAACCTGTCAAGCGCGAGTAAAACTTGCCCTACAAAGGCTCCGTACATTGAGTTTTCATACATAGGTAGTTACAAACACTTAAGAATACATGGTATTTCAATTAAACTATTTACAAATATTTATGTTTCATCACATTATGGATATCTTGTTTAATTGTTTAAAACATCATTTATATTTCAAAAAGTAAAGGATCTAGGATAATCTTTATAGTTTTTCTGTGATCTCCTGATCAGATTTTAGCGACGCTGTCTTTTTTTATTATTTTTGGTTCTGTAGTTTCGGAGATTTTCAGTAAAATACATATTTTTCATTATTTTCTAGAATATCTTGTCAAATGTAAATAATTGAATGTTATCCATATTATATAGAAAATTTAAGGCTTTTATTTACCCCCTTTCATTTCTATGTGAATATTTTGAAAAAACTAATTATAGGGCTTAATAGGATGTATTACTATATTAGTTTCAAGTTTCTATTTTGCGTGATTTCTGAAAAACTTGACTTTTACAGTCAATTTTCATTTTATAGCAAATTTTATAAAAAATTATAAGGTAAATATAGAAAAATATAAATAAGAAAAATATAAATGGAAAAATAGAAATATATAAAAACTGTCTTTTTCATTGGCATAAAAACATAGTGTAAGTACATTTAAAAAATTATGACAACAAGAATCTTTGCTGTATTTTTCCTACAGTATTAACGTGAGCTTCTAAAATCCCAATTTTCCATAATTTTAAGGTTCAGTAGTCCTTGAGTTGGGGTGGGGCACATATTTTTTAGGATGTCCCCGAAGTTGTAATATCTAAAATTATGAAAAAACCTTACAACTAACCGTTTCAAACAATAACTTACAGAATAGATATAATTTAAAAAAGTTTCCAGAGATTTTACTTTCCTCCACGGAAATTTTTGTATCAATATATTTGAGTGTAATCTGTACTAGTGAACTCAAATATATGATTGCGTGGTGCAGGTTAACATGTTTACTACTGTGACAAATTTAAACTTTTGCAAGTGGTTTCTGAGAACAATGGCTATAACAGACAAATGTGCAAACGCGGGATAATTTTATAACAGTTCTGTTTTTCCTTTTGAGGTATGGAGCCCTAACAAAAGTATAAAATAATAAATATCTAACAATCTTGCCAATTGTCCATTTTTTCTACCTTTACACAATCGCTTTTTTAATGTCCAATTTGGCGGGTTGTCTAAAATAAATAGGAAGAATTAGTTTTAACTAACAAACTCTAAGCATTATTAATTACGTCGATAATGTGATTAAACAAACACATATATGAGAGTATATATATATATATATATATATGTTTATACATATGTATATATATATATATATATATACATATATATATTTATAAATATATATATATAGTCTATTATGTAAGCATCATTTAACTGTTAAAGTTTAAATTAGTAGTCATTATTAAATAAACTATTCAATTTTCATGTGTTTACCTTAATTAGGCATGGTCAATCATTACATAGTGTAGCTGAGATCGTGGATATTTTTATTCAGAGTGGCCATTATATACAACTGAACACGAGTGCATCTTGGCGCATAATGAATAACTAGCCGCCGTTATAAACGTACAATTTCGTTTCTATATTTTCGTTGATTAAATATTTTTATTTTTCAATTTTACCATTACGTCAATTTAAATTGTTTTCTATACAAAATAAAAAAGAGAAAATGAGTATTTTACTGCTTTCTTTCCTATTTCAAATTAAGATATAATGATTTGCAATGAATTCTCTAAACTTGTTCCATTTTATGATACCAATGAAAAATATTCAACATGATTTATAGGTGAAGATTTAATCTATTTTTTATGAAAATAATTATACTACGTATTCCCAGAATTCAGAGTAAATTTGGCAAAAATGCTGGTGTTCCTCATAAATGTAAACATGCGCTAAACTTTTGAGGTATTATTTATAATTCATTGGCTAGGGTTAATTTAGATGGGTCTCAAGTGAAGGTCTATTATCAAAAGGGTTTAGGAACCTCCTGAGTATTCTCATGTATGATTTGGCAAATTTATGGAATTTGTTAACTGTTATCTCTTGTAAATGATTGCAAGAAATAAAAATGATTCTGTAGCTCTCTGAAACAATGAAAATACTTCATACTTATTCCGAGGAAGGAAGTTATATATTTTGTTATGAGATATGCAATGGATAATAAAACTTTATTTGTGTGCTGCATTTCAATTATAGCGCAAATTGTTAATACCTAAGTGAACATAAAATATTTTATAGGGTTCAATAAAAGAATGCTTTAAACTCTAATTTTCTGAGGCCTTGATATATTGACTCATAGATAAAGTGCTGGTATAGTTAGCTGGTTAGCAAGATGTGTATTTGATTGTAACTAGACTAAAGAAAATAGAATTGCAGGAAATAGATCTTAAGTTAGTTGATGCAAGTAGACAGCTGGTTTGTGCCAGCCAGATGCTGCTATCGGGGAGTAGTGAACTTGGCTACGTGACTAGATATATTGTCAGCAGGAGAAATGTTTATTAAATTTGGGTTATCACTAAAATTACTGAAAGAATTTTTAATTAGAAATGTATTTGTAAAATTGTTAAAGTGTCGTAACTTACAAATGAAAGCAATGAATATTAAAAAAAATATTTGGCGTTAATTTTGTAGCAATTCATTATTCAAAATTAAATGAAACTACGTGATGTAGTATTATTTCTACTTTCTTTAATTTCTTTACCACGACCTAGGTTTTGTTGTATTACAACATCTTCAGGTGGGAGGTCAATCTTTGCTAATATCCCACCTGAAGATGTTGTAATACAACGAAACCTAGGTTGTGGTAAAGAAATTAAAGAAAGTAGAAATAATACTACATCACATAGTTTCATTTAATTTTGTTTCTATTATTAATTGTTGTAAATACAACTGGAGCTATGTTATCAAAATAATGAGCATTAGTAATTAAATTAGGACAATGAACAGTGCACTCACCAAAATTGCAAATTGTCATTAATTGGTGAATGGTGATCCCTGTTTTAAGCTTTTCTTATTGAACTTGTTCATAATGGAACAAATCACGCTAATGAACATTAGGTGCAAAATATGTATAGATAGTATGTAGATGACGATATAATTTAGGAAAAACTAGAAACAATTTCAAATGAATTTGAAAAATACCTTAAGAAAAATGAAAGTGTAAAACATTATAAAAAATATTATTATTTCTAAATATAACAATTATTTTGAACAAAATTTTAGTCATGTGAGGATATATTTCCATTATTGCAAATATCTGACATAATGATGTGAACTAATTTACAAATATATATATATATATATATATACATATATATATATATATATATATATATATATATAAATATATAAATATATATATATATATATACATATATATATATATATATATATATATATATATATATATATATTTATGCTTCTTGTTTCTATACATTTCTATGTAACCATTATTAAAATCGACATTACCTGCTTTATAATATAATATATTGATAATAACAGGTTTATAAATACTTTCAGCATGTAATAGAGAAGCTAAAACGAGATGATAATATTTGCCTATTGTTGATTTGCAGTCCCATATTGTAATAGTTTAGTTTTTTGTTTAAATATATGTCAAACATACCACAGAAAATAACAGTTTGTAACATATTGTGCACACATAATTTAGTTGTATGCCAGCTTTAAATTTTGTTCGTTTGATTTATCGAACATTTTCACTACAATAAATTTTGGAACAGCCTCTATCTTGATTTGTTCCCTATGATTGAATTGAATTTTACTCTATCTTGATTTGTTCCCTATTTTCAAAATTAATAATTCACCATTGAGTTGAGAAAATTTTGTTTATATAACATTAACTAATATTAGAAAAATTAGTAAAGGGAAAGTAGAGAAACAAAAAGAATTGAACCCCAAAGCAAGGAAGGTGACTTTCGTCAGGTCCTGTGAAGACTCAAAAGGTACCGATTTTTGTTACCCAACTCGAGAACAGTTATAAAAAGTACCAGTATTCTTGGAACCCACCGTCAAAAAAAAGTATTTATAGTAAATATAACAGAGCCAAGGCGAGAGCAGAATAATCATGCTTTTTGAAAGGCCCCCAAAACACATTAGAGTCGACAGATATGCATGACGATTGTGGCGGAAAAAACACGCCTCCATATGGGACTATTTTAAGTATTCATTAAACACAAGAACAGAAGGTTCAATAGCTTTCAACATAACAATAGAGCCAAGAAGTAAACCAACATAACCTAAGACAGTCACAGAAAACTTACATTATAATGAAGATTTGTTTCACCAATGGGTGTTTCATATCAAGGATGAACCAACAGGTGCTCGGTACAAGCCACAACACAGTAAGGTGTTATTCCGTATGCAGTGGCGGCGCTAGACCAGATGTGTACGTCGGCGACATCAATTTCGCGAGGCCTCTTTACTTCGCAGTGAAAAAAACCGGTAAATTAAGTGAGCCAAATTATAAAATAATTTATGAGTATAACAAGTTTTGTTGTTAATAAAATGATGACACAAAATAATTACACACATAGAAATTAAAATAGTCGAACTTTTCGGCTTTTAGCCTCACTGAATTTTTTCAGGATTGTGTCGTAGTTAAATCTAGCCGCTATTTCAGCTTCGATTGACAGAACTGATAACGTGGATAGTCTGTCTTGGCTCATCGTGCTTCTCAAATAGGTTTTTATCAATTTTAACTTTGAGAAGCTTCTCTCAGCGGAAGCTGTGCTGACCGGAACTGTAAGCATGATTCTAATTGTAATATAAACATTTGGATAAATAAATATATCTTATAAATAAATACATTTGGATAAATATATATAATAGAAGGTAAGTAGGTACCTACCTACCTACTTATTTTGTTAAATACGTAATGCAGGAGCAACTTGTTATAAGCAAGGTCTTTCTATGAAGAAATGAAATAATTTTTTGTAGGTACCTATTCATTCATATTATTTTGTACTTATTGTAGGAACACCGCACGAGATGTGAACACCGCACGCTATGAAAAAAAAACTCTGTGAAAATAATTGTTACGAATTTTGACACATACAAAACATACTCGAAGTCATTGATCGAGAGGCGAAATATTTCTATTATCTCGAGAAAAAACACTAGCGCAGATTTCAAAATAAGTAGGTAGGCTATTCACTTTTCTATTTCGGTTTTTATGGAGAAATAGATGACCTATATTTTAATAAGTAGGTAGGTAGGTACTTTACTTACCTAGGTAAATATAAAATCAAACCTATTTCTTGGTTAATATTACGAGTATTTACGACTTACAAAAGATATAGGTAACTATTGATTTTGACGAAATAATTTCGTTAAAGTCGTTAAAAAGTTGATGTTGACTTACCTTAACATTAGGTATGAAATTAATAACAAATAACGTAAAACTTTTATCCACTAGAACTGTGCACTAGAAAGTCGGGGTGTTGACCTTACAATAAAATTATAAAGAAACTTTGCGCTTGCGAGTCTGCGAGTTGCTGTATGAAGAAAATTACTCTCACAGAAAAATGAAATATAGATAAATAAACTAAACAACACGGGGATTCCCCGTCACACTACCCGATAATACGATATCGGTATCGGACGCTCATAATGAAGAGCACACACACATTATGTTTGTTTATGTGCTAAATTAAGATCTTTTGCACGTATAACTGATTTATTTATTGCGTTCATGGGTTTACTTACACCCATGAATTCAATAAATAAATAAATGATAAATGCCATACACATTACTTACAAACATTTTCACCCAATACAGATATCGTGTCGGGCAGTGTGTGTGAGAACGCTCATTAGGGCGAAACTTTAATTTCATAGTGTTGCCAGACAGACGATTCTGAATACCCGTAAAGTACCTACTAGGTACTCACTTCCATCAGGCACGTGTTAAATAATAAAATTCATTATCGTCTGCTTAACTTTTTTCCCGAATTGTTCGGGGGTCGGCAACCTAAGCCAGGATGATTGGCGAAACGAAAATAAATAGGTAATTAGTTTTTCTGCGAGGCCCCTTCAGGCGCGAGGCCGTCGGCGGTGGCCGACGTTGCCGACGCCTAGCACCGCCACTGTCATCAAATGCTACAAATAATTATGTAAGAACCTAATAGAAATTTGTCACACAAACGCCTAGCCAGATAAGTATTATATCTGATACTAAAGGGAAAAAACAAAGAAAACAAAAGTATAAACAAAATACCCACAAAAAGAAGCAAAACACATGCTTGCCCCTGTTCATTTTGTATTTAAAATAAATAGTATTAATATGAAATAAATTATCAAAGTAACTGGATAAATTTTAGTAGCGAAAATACGGATAGATTTTGTAATTTGTTACCTTTGAGATTTCCAATAGTAACCTTAAAATACTTTAGTAGTAATTTTACTATTTGATCGAGAAATTAGTAAATCTTATTGTACCTTTTAATTGCTTAGTAAATATATATTGGGCTACTTCTTTTGAGACATTCATATACCTTGTTAATGTAGAACTGTAAATATATTTACGTATTTAATCTAAACATGATTCTACAACTCTAATTTGCTACAGTTAAAATCTCATTGTCATGTTTGTTTTTTCCCGAATATTTCAGTATAAAAATGTATCCCTATACGACGTATTTCAAAATAAAAAACTTACATTTATTGTTGTAAATAATTTTATTTGGTCAAAAATTAAATTGTGAATGCAAAATTATATCTTACAAGACTACCTACTAAACATGACATATTACATATTAGAAATAACTACTTGGAATATAAATAAAAGCTTTAATCTTAATCAGACTTAGAATAAGCTTTTGCTGTAATGTAATTCGAAAATAATAAAACAATTCGCTATGTAAAAAAGCCTAATGATCTTTTTATAATTACTGTGGATCAAACACTATCGTCTTTGTGAAGTTATTGACAGAAAATGAATGAATAATTTGGAAATTCAAAACCATTTTGTCAAACTAACTTGCTAAAAAGGACATGTCATGCAAGTTGTTCAACTTACCTATAGGATGTATTCTTGTAATAAATTAATGTTCAACTTTGAATATAATTATATTTAATAATTGGAAAATAAGTATTAATCTAAATCTTATATATTCATTGTCTGAGGCTGAACGCTAAAGATGTCAAATCACATTTTTTTTTCAGTTTTCCTACAAATATAGCATTCAATTTTTAATCTCTGTATGAAATTAATAAATATTCTCTACTGACATTAAAGATACAAATGTTCTATTGAAACAGCTTATGAAATAAGGAAGATTTTTGCACTTGTTAAATCTCAAGGTGCAGAAACCTCAATAAGTAAAAACAACTCTCATAATCTTTGTAGCTAGTATGTTTGCCTGTTCCGTATTTAAAGTACACTCATTCCACCAATTTGACGCAAACAATTATTTAAATGTGACACATCTAAAAATATAAGTTTGGGAAAACTTTAAAAATATGACAATTTTGTGGATGTTATAAAGACTTTTTATTAATTTTTATAGCTTTTTATTATAAACTTGGTGTGAAAACAAAAACTTACTAACATTTGATTTTACATGTTAAATCATGTACAATTTTGTCTTTATAATGCTTCAACTATAAACTGTTGCCTCTCTTTATCTTCTACTATTAGGGTAAAAATGATTATAATTTACAATTTATTTCATTTTGCTAGTCTACAAAACTATTGTTTGCTAGTCTTAAAATTATAAATAAGAAAAGTTAAAAATAAAATAATTTAAAAAATAAATGTCAACATAATACCAACACTTCACTTTTGAACATCATAATATACATAATAAATAATGGAAAAATGTATTTTTTATCAAAATAATTTTAAATATCGTTCACCAATACATAATCAGAAGTCATAAGTGAAATAATGCATAATGAAAATCTTTATTGGGTGAAATATTTATATGATATTATGTAGATCAAAAAAGGGGAAAATTTAAAACTATAGGTATGAATTAACCAGGAATAATAAAGAATTAATGAAATGTGGTTACATCAATAAAAAGTTAGAGTAATCATATCACTAATAATTACAAAAGTTCAATTTATTCACTCGAGCCTATTAACTGAACAACTACAATAATGTATGTAATAACAAGATTGAAGAAACTAGGCAGCAATGATATTCGCAGGTCGAAGAGCTGACACACTGTGAAAGTTCCGCCGTTGCCCCGATGAATGATTTCTTCAAGCTTTGCCAATGAATTATCAAGTGAAGGACCTTATATAATAGGAATATGTTAATCACCCAAAAAAAATGGAGGAAAATATTTGTTTACACAGACTCAAAAGTACAATTAAATTATGTACAACGAAAAAACATTCACATAAATCTATAAATCTACACGCGGTGTGTATATGTAAATATACAAATTAATAAGCATTATAAATTTGAACAATTTTAATTAAACATTTATTGCCACACAGCTTACTATTTCAGTTTGGATAGGAGAGCAATATGCATAAGACTGCAGGAAAATACTCTCAATTTTTTTCTTTAATGTACAAAGCTGGCTAAACTAAATTAGTTAAATACTCAAATACTATGTGGTAATACATATTCTAAAAATCAGAAATTAAATTCTCTTAAGTCAACGTGTTGTTCGTGCAGTAGTTTTTATGTTCCAAAACCTGAAGTTCGAAAAATTAAATAAAAGAATTGAATTGAACGACTGCATCGTTGATTACTTTTTCAAAATATACGAAATGTTATTTGTCGCTTCTAATATTGCATGTAACAATTTCTTTTCTATAAATCCCATGATGTGGTATTCGCTAATTAACTTTAATGATCAATTATAATCAATTTGATGAATTGCTTACAGTAGAAATAATCAGAGACCATCCAGACGCAGTGACAAAAGCAATTTATTAATTTGGACTTAAATATGAATATCAGTTAGATTAACTTGTCACTGAATCGTTACAAATCTGCATTTTTTTTTAGATTGATATAACTTTATAAATAATAGTATTATTAACTAACAAATCAAAATATGTTGAGTATGCTCGGGGCAAAGGTGCGTGAAAGAGTCAACTCGGAGGAGAAACAAGATGACCCAATCCCCTCAATTACTGATTTTGTTATGAGACTCATTTCGATTAGATAACCATCAATGCCTAGCAAAGGAATTTCTTAACATTTGAAAGGGTCAAGTTGATTTCTTTGCTGGCCGAAGTTAAGTATAACATGAAATATTTATGTATGGAATGAGAAAGTTAAATTACTGTGATTTCTCTCAGTGAGCAAATATAACCCTTAATACAGATTCATACTACTATAGTAGTAAAAAGAAAAGTTTAAAAATAAATAATAGTTAGTGGTTAGGAGAGTGTTAATGTCAGTTTGTCTTGCGGCTTTATTGCACTGCAGCTTTATTTTGTCCACACTGAGCTACACATTTTTGAAAATGATATTTTATTCTCTTTATTTTGGCCCCACAATAAATATGACTTGAAATAGTTTTGTTTATGAGATTTTAGTAATTTTAAGGTTATTAAATTTTAAGGAATGTTGTGTATCAGAATAGAAGACAGTCATCAAGATAACTTTTTCTGTTTATTTATCAAACCAGATTGAGTTGTTTAGATTTCACCAGCGGACACATGTATTCAAAATAGCTTAGGGTCAGTTTAGTAAAATTTTGTACACGTTATTTATAAGTGACTTGTATCTGCTTTGATTTAGTGTCACATTGAGCAAAAGGTGTCAGTGCTTACAAGAGAAGCTAATATATAGGGAGTTTATTGCGAAACATTTACCTCCTCTTTTGATTTGGTTATAAATATTTGATTTTACTATTTATTTTTAAATGTATAATAGGACCACAACGGTTTATGCATTTAGTGAATATGTGTTAATTAATAGAGATGATGCTCCATATGCGAGTAGCTATGTTACTCATTTGTCTATTTTTATACAGCTACAGATGTAACGCTTATTGATTTCACCTGAACTGGCTGATTTGTTCATAATGAGCATCACTTAAGTCTCCAATGTGATTTTTTAAATTGCTATTCTCTTTATGTAGACAATTGTTTGATTGGTTCATGAGATTAAGTCATAGAAAAATAAATATTATTTCAGGACTAATCAGAACAAGTTTATCTGCCACTGAGCTATACCTGCTTGCTATAAACAGATTTATGCAGATAGATTGTCTATATATCTGATGGTAGATTATATGGTAACCTACCTATTCAAAATGACATGAAATCATGTCACTTAGGCGCTTATCACTTAAACAAAGTTTTTTGTAGGTCTTATTATTATCGAAAGAGATTAAATAAAAAAAATATATGTTTTGGGTTGGTATGGAGAATAATAGTCGCAAAGTCCCAGACCTCAAAAAACTGACTGGTATTGAAAAGTGACAGACAATTTCTGTGCGAAATCTAAACTCATATACTTCAATTGTTTGAAATGCGAATGAATACTAGAAAAAAAATATACCCGGATATTTTCACATTTATATGTTAAATAAAATTTCTAAATTAGTAAAGAAATTAGGTTCATTATGAACCATTTACAAATTCGAACCTAGATAACACCATTTACTTTCAAATAATACGAGGTGATGTATGCTATTAATATGATTTAAAATTAACGTCTTGAAGGTACATTAATAAATACTTACACATTTGAGGCGAAAGTCTCAGTTTTATAATGATTATTCTCAGTTTGCGAAATTCCATAACCAACATCTCACTGAAGGTGCAGATAACAGTTAAAACAGCAACACTAATTGTCAGCCGTAGAATAAATTTAATCATTTCTAGTGACCATAGTTGCTGAAAAGTTGTAAACATAGTAGAGTCACTCAAAGAAATACAATTATTGTTATAGACAGTTTTGACATTTAAACAATATCTGTAATATCACTGTTACTTACATCATGCATATACAAGTCCAACACTAATTGAATACCATTAACAGACGAAAGAAAAGTAGACACTACAAGCTGAAGTACCTGAAGTAGAAATGAAGTGATTAAATGAACACAAAAAACATCCCTAAATATTGCATTTATTTCAAATTGTTCCAATGTACCTGCAATTTAAACATTTTGTTCAGTGTACTGCGTATTTCATTTACTATAAGTAACATGTTTGGTAAAATTGATATGCACACAGGATTTTCTGAAATATCAAAATGGCTAGTCCCATATAATTCATCCCAGTCTGCCACTCTGGGTAATACTAAATGATTTGCATTATTACAAAATATTTCTTGATTCAAACGTCCCAGGTAATCGTTTACCGCTTCTAACATTTTGATAATAGTAAATGTAAGTAGACACATTAGAAGGAGTTCCATTCTGTTAGTAAATATACTGAAATATGTGATTATGGAGAAAATGCTCTGGTTTTCAAGGCTGTTAACAATAAAAGTTGGTAAGTAACTTGCAAGTATAATAAGTAAGCCCAATAGCGTCATGATTTTTAATTTCTTGAAACATTTTGTTTTAAACAATTTACTGTAATAAACAGAAATGTTATCAAATTGTCGTAAGCAATCAGCAAATAGATTTTTTTGCCAAAATATATCAATTGATAAAACAAGTATGAAAATGACGACGTTACATATAGGAAAAAGCCAGTCTACTATATTTTTTTCAGCATATAGAGAAATGTGATCAGACCATATGCCTGTACCGGTACCCAAAATAACGAGAAAAATTAATGTCAAACTGTAAATTTTCTTGAAAATTGTTTTTATTAATGTTATTTTTTCGTCTTCTAACTTATTTGAAATCTGGTTGACTCCTAGAATAGACTGTAATGCAATTAGAGAGTGGATTGATTTTTCTAAACTATAACACGACATTTTTAACTGAATTGACTGTTTCTTCTACTGAATACCAACAGAAAATGACAACCACCATTGGTAATGTAACCTATTTATATAAATGAAATGGTTTGGTCTACTTTGGCAAGGTAAACAAGACAATTTGTTTTCCTATATTAAAGTAATTATTTATTATTGATTTTTTCCGTCTCGTCTGAAAGTATTTCTATTATTAGTCTAGGCCATATGTAAAAGCTATGACCTTGTATTTTGTGAGTATTGTGAAGCTCTAAGTTTCCTTTTTGCTTTTATCATGATTATATTATATATTATTGCTTAAAGTCAAGCTAGTATATTGATTTCTATAAATAGCAATTAATTGTCGGTAAAAATCTATTAATTGTTTATTTATTTAATAAATCTCTTAGTGTATTTATTTCTATATTATGCATAATAATGTTGAAGTAATTATACCAATAATACAAATAATTACACTAATCGTCAGGTTCAGTACGTATACATGAATAGATTCCATTCCACGTCTAAAAGCATGCACACTTAAATATTCACAACAGAATTATGTTCTACGTTGAGACATTGAGAGGATACGTTGGTATTTGCAAAAACAATTCAAAGCCACATGCTGATAAATGTTTAAATTGGTTGTTTAAATTATAAAGGAATGAGAGAATACATAGGAGCATGACGTAATTATATGGTGAAATAACAATCTAGAGGAAGTAAGCAATGAGGCAGCAATATATTGGCAGAAATATATTTCCTGAAACCCATCATGTAACATGTTTTTTATGAGTCATTCTTATACGTTGAGAAGCATTTCCGATATAAAGAGTAAATTGAAGCAGAGTTTGGCGAATATGAGTTTTGGTTTAAATTGGGTGGAATTTTTTAAATATATATACATCAATTACTGGAGAGTGTTATTCATAATATACATGGTGTGACCACTTCATGGTGCAATTTTTTCAATTTATTTCAAGTGAGATATTGATCAATGAAAAGAACAATATTTTACTGTAGATGAAAGCAGAATCAATCCATTGTCCACTAGCTGGGTGTATCAGCTATGTACAATTTATGAATAACTAGAAAATTGCTACTCCGAACAAAGAAACATAATAATTAATGAAACTTCCATTGCTTAGTCTAATGGTCGATCAATTAAGATCAGCATTCCATGCATCTAGTGGTATAAATAGATCAAATAATTTGACAAGAGTCGCCATATAGTTGATAAATGAATAAAATAATGGTGATGGCAGGCACCAGCCAATACGACAAATTTTATAGAGTTTTATATTATCCATATTGTCTATATTGTTAATGAAAATTTAATAATGAGAAACGATGTACGAGGGACAAATACAATTAATTGCATTTGAATTATTTGAAAATAAATTTTGAATGGGCAAGAAAAAATTTCATTAAAATAATTTCCTTATTTCTATGAAGTAATACATATCCATCTAATTGATTTCTCATATAGATTTAATTGGTTTTTCACGTAAATAAGCAATGCTTTTAAATACACTTGATTTCTTTTTAACTTTCTTTATTATTAAGTTTTGATTCAAGCCAATCTTTAAAAAGAAAATAGAAAAATGAGAAATATAAAAAGAAAATAGAAAATAGAGAAATATTGAAATAAAGGGAAAATTCAGGAAGATTCAGGTATAATAAAATAGCGAAAAGTGATAATCCTCACCAATTTTCTAATTAAATTTTTTTTATACTTCTAAATGACATGGTTGATACGACACATAAAAAATGTTGGCTTAAAATAACATTTAATTATATTCACAGTTTCTTAGAAAACAACAAGAAAATATTTTTAAAAAGATGGATGTCGTGCAAAATTAATGCGCAAATGGTATATGACTCATTCTGTGAAATGATTATATTAAAAAGAACAGTAAACCTGTAAACAGTTCTCATAGTATCACGCTATAAAGGAGATAATTGATTTTTATTTGCTTTCAGCGCCAATTATGTGAAAATTCCTCATATTTTTAAAGATTGATATTTGAAATTTTCCTCTTGCTGAGAAATATGGTCTACATTATGAAAAATTTGGAATTAAGAAATTTAATGTTACTAACAAAATTACATAAAACGTTACAATTGTTTCTCAAATGGCGATGTAACTAAGGTCCATTTATCACCTAAATTAATAGTTTTACATCATTGAAATTAATTCCTTCATTCTCTCTCCTTAGAATGTCATTAAAGTGACACATTACAAAATGAAGTAATTAGATTTCTGGATCAATACTATTTGCCATGTCAATAAATTATAAATGATGCACTTTTCCATATTAGATACACCATAATTAACATTTTAGACATAAGATGGCTCTTTTAATTGGAAGTAGGCATGTGCATTTTCAGAACAATTATATTTTCATAAAAATATGCAATTTTGCACGTCTCTTTATTTTTTGTAAGTTTTATGCTAGTTTGTGAATCCTAGGATTTCAATCTTGCAACATAACGGGGATTTCTGAAGCATTTTCGTGATTACTTATAGACAGATGGAACATTACAGCTTTAACTTGATAGTTGTTTTCCAGGATGAGTTGTTACTTCTGCCTTGTATCACTTAGAGAATAAACCAAAATACATAGATTTACAGTATCACATACTGTATCTACTGTGACAATTATTTTAAAACCGATTTGATGTTTTCAGACGTATTTTAATTTTAAAATTCTAACCTTTCTTTAGTTTTAGGTCCTTACTATTCTCTCCTATATATAAAAAGCATGACACAAATTATGTCATCCATTTCCTGTACTCATAGAATTTACTGGTTGATGCTTATAAAGTACATAAATGCTTCCCCATAATTACCTTGGTAGTTTTATTCTTTTCTTTTCAGATAAATATTTGACATTTGATCTTACTCATGAAAATATACAAATTTGGCTATGACAAAACCAGTTCTCAAGCCCACGAAAAGTTTTGATTTATTTGTCATCATAAAGCATGAGTTAAAAGGTTCCTCGGATTATGAAATACATTTACAGACAAGTACACTTAAAAATATATAATGTGAATACGACGTGAAAAAATCTCGTCATTAATCTGGGAACAATAATAAATTAATATAATAGAATGTAACCTCTAGTGTATGAGGTGGTCCTAATTTATTTCCTGAAGGCTTGATAAATACAATTTAGTAAATCAATAATAAATACTTCCACTCCTTTTCGCAGAGAGTTCATGTCCCCAGAGAGAAAATGTTCCCATGGAGAGAAAACAATTTGAAAAATGTTATATTTTTTATATAATCCTCTTGATATAATGGGAAAAAAATTATCAGACAGACATTACAATTTTGGTATATTAAATAGAAAAGGTGGCTAAAAACATGAATCCGTACGTCATAACGACTTTCACATGCAAGCGAAATAAGTGGTGATAGTCCATGCCAGGCGACCTGGGTTTACAGAAACTTGAGTTCAATTTAAATTATTTGAAATTTTTAAATCAAGTCACATATATCTTAGCTTCTATTTATTCAATTTCAGTTTACTTCTTTGGAACTCTACTTTTTGTCTACACTTTTTTATAGACAATTATATTTCTTTAATATTACTAAACATTGAATATATTTGGCGTTAATTTTGTAGAAATTCAATATTCACAATTAAATAAAACTACGTGATGTAGTATTATTTCTACTTTCATTAAGTTCTTTACCACGACCTTTTAATCAAACAAATTATTTCAGCATGAAATTCAACAAATGGCTGTACACTTCGTTGTAACTGGTATTCCACTAGTCTCCTGTTTATTTTTTATTTGTCAAAAAGTTTATCAACGCTTTCATGAAGCACGAACATTGGCTTTAAAACTAATACTCTTCAAAAAACTTCGTAAGTAGTAATTATTACATATGGTGTGTAAATAGTCTATCAGTACATTGTATTTTTCAACTTTATATTTGTCTTCACTGGCATAGTAAAGACTTATTGCCACAAATTATACCCTCTGTCACAGAAAACGAGGATTGCACAGGTTGCGAGAAAAAATATATATTTTATTACATGTATGATGCAGGTCTTTCAATGCTTCTACTAAACTAGAATCTTTTTGAGAAGTATACATTCTTCAGACATAATGTGAAAAAACGATTGTATCAATACTCAAATAAAGTATTTAAATAAGGTTATAAAGTTACATCAATTTACAAAACTGGAGAGTACAGGTGAACACAGTTACATAGAGTTAAAAAGATACAAATTACATATAGAATATGGTTGTAGTAAATTAAAAAATAAAAAATACAATATAGTTGTATCAAATCAGGTATTTAAGTATTACGAGGGGAAAATTACAATGTTGTATCAAATTAGTTGGAGATTGTAGGTAGAATGCAAAATACAAAGTTAGACAGTTGCAATAACATGGCAATTTTCATATTTTTATCCACAGTAACCATATAATAATAGCTATGTATGAAAATTTAATGTAGTACATACTTGCACATAATTTAAATTAATATTTTCATGTTTTTATTTCACAAAATTGCATCTAATTCTATGTTTGTTTCACCATTTTATTAACATCACACTTTGATTATTTTTATTTAACCACATAGATTATATTAACCTGTGTCATTTCTTATTTATTTTAAACATGTGGCGCCTTTGGTGGCTGCCATGAACTATGTCTCATTAGTAGATATAAAAGCATGGCCCCTTTCTTGTTGTTGACAGACCAGGCTATAATAGTTCCACCTTTTAGAAATGTATAATGACAGCAATTAATGACTGATTTGCAGATTGAGCCGAATATCTGCCCAAACCGACTGACTGAGTGAATAGCTAAATTGACTGAAAAGCTGAAACTAATGTAAAAGTTAGTAAGTATTTACTACCCGAAGTGTTGTTTAAATTAGATTTGTAGTCTGTGATGTTGTTTATGGGACTTGATTTATCACTGGTGCTCTTAGCAGTGTGGTTCTCATTTATTCTAGATGTGGACTCAAACTTAGGCACTAACAAGTCCACCAGCATATATTGCTTTTTACAGTAGATTCTCGAAAAACTGCAACTTGGTTTTTTATCATAGTTCTCGAATTGGGTATGATAAATCTGCAACCTTTAGTATTCCCACGATAACCAATAAAAATAATTTTCATGCTTTAAAATCTTTGAACCCTTACATTTGAAAGAAAATTATATCGGTTTCCCTTTAAGATATGTTTCACCAATCAATTTACTTTATTTCTTGATTCACAATTAAATGAAACTATGTGATGTAATATTATTTCTACTTTCTTTAATTTCTTTACCACAACCTAGGTTTCGTTGTATTACAACATCTTCAGGTGGGGTATTAGCAAAGATTAACTCTAAGGAACAACCAACAGCATTTATATGTTTCAAACACAATAGCGGAAGCCTTGTTTGTGCGGATTTTTCCATTGTTTATGTTAGTGAGTTTATTGCAGGGGCGCAGAGTAGGTTTTATTATATTACCGAAAATTATACAATATACCAGTATTTTAGTGAGAGTAATAAATTCAGTTGTTGTTATTATGTGAGATAACAACAATTCAATTGTTGTTATTATGTGTGTTATACAATGCAAACTTTACGGTGTATGTAATAAAATTAAATGGAAGTTATTATCCGTAATATATTTATACAAAAGTAAGGGTATTTGAAAGTAAGGACAAGGTAATACACTAATTCTACATATCTCCGGATTTGTGTATGCATATATTTATTTATTGATTTCTAATCTTACTTTTTGTTTTTATTATATATACTTATACTTATATGTGTATTATTGTCGAAACAATATCCAGAGTACTATAGTATCAATGTTGTATATTTATATTATATCTAGAAGATGTTAAGAATGGGTCATGATATTATGTTTACTTGTTCATTTAATATATTGACCTTGATATCTTTTTTATGTCTGTTTATTTCTAATGTTTCTAGGATATTAAGTTTATTACCTTTTGTATTTATTTGTAATATATAGGGGGCATTATCAGTATGGGGGTGACGGTTATTTTCAATGAGATGTTTAGCAAAGTGAGATGTGTCTGGTTTATTTCGCCAGCTGGCAATGAGTTCTTTATACCTTATATTAAAATCTTTTCCTGTTTGACCTATGTATACACTATTTCAGTCGTTACATTTAAGTTTATAGATACCACTCTTTTTATCTATTTTTTCAAAAAATTAGAGTGTCATGGTTATTGCATTCCTATTTGTACATACTTCATACCCAGAAACTACAGATAACTATGCAGAATATCTGTTACAAATAATTTGCAATATCCTGTGGACATAATTACCAGCCATTGAACAATTAGTATTTCAACTGCAATTGCTTAGTATATTATATACTTAGGGATGAAGAAACAAACATACTGTATCTCTTGCCTTTTTTTCTCAACAATCAATTTAACTTATGTAGAAGCCAACACTAATAGCTGAATACAATAATCTTCTTATGCTTGCATCCACACAAAATATCATACTTTTATGCCAATTCTCGCCTGAATAAGCACATTATTGGTTGCTTTTTTATAAATTGTTTTAGAATGAAATTTTTCAATATACATATATTTATCAAAGTTCTTTCTTTTCCTACAAATATTTGGTTATCTTTTTCTTTTCGTTATGACTTGAAACAGTAGGCTTGGTTATAAATCGAAAAATATAAAATCATTTTTTGGATTCATGTAGATTTTTACAATTTTTTACGACCTCATAAGAATCTGTGTCCAATGCTCACATTTGTGATTGTTGTATTCTCTTACTAGTATTCTAATAAGGAACAGTCTTCATACAATAATGCAAAAAAATTCAACTTATTGTTAGTGCAGTATCATAATTGCGAAATCAATTATTATATCAATAAGGCAAGTTCCAATTTCAAACAGCTCAAGTTAGAAAATATTCACTTTGAACTATACCATAGAGATGAAAGCATTAGAATGTTCAAAATGTTTGAATTAATTAAATGTGTATTGTCATGACGATATTAATAACCCATACATTTACGAGATCCAATAAGACATAAAGAATATGATAGGGTATAAGAAAACAAATGATTGAAGTTTCGACATTTACGTTCATCAAAAAATTTCTTCTATGCCCCGATTTGAAAAGATTATCTATTTCTGTAATTCTCAAAACTAACCCTTCACATACTTTTCTGTCACATGTTATATCAATGGATAATAATTTCAGAACATGAATTATCTGAAGTGTCCTGAATGCTGATTTAATCTCTTTCGAGTCAACATTCGTTAATTTATCTCCTTATAGAATCTATTGAATGCTTAACACAAACAGTTAAATGTAATATTGATCCTTTTGATGTTTGAACTTTATACAATTCTGTCTACACCTTCCCCATTACTAATTTTCTCTAAGGTAAAGTACACAAAATCCAGATTTCCAATTCAGAACTTTGATCTGAGGAGTTAAGCATTGAATTATGTATAGTAATAAGATTTTGAAAGTTTATTACCGGCCTTTTAAAAAAGTAATATTATATATATATATATATATATATATATATATATATATATAATTAAGTGGGTGTAAACACAATAGTAATAGACGAAAAGGGAGCCACACCCAGATCTGGTTGGAATGCACCCACCAAACTAAAATTAACATTTGAAAGTTCTTAACACTCACAAGATCACCTCAGTTAAGTTCTAAATTAGGTTTTATTTAAATGAGTCAGAATGCAATAGTAAAGAACTTTAGAAAGATTGAAAAAAAGATGAAAAAAATGAAAGCAAAATTTCATGCTGTGTTTACCGTTGTATTCTTATAAAATTATTTCATGTTGTGTAATATACACCTTATCAATATAAACAAAGCTATGCACTGACAACTTCATATGGGTTGCTACCCCTGAACTATTGCCCAAACATTTGTACTATCTTTGCAGTCACTCTCACGGCAACTATTTTAGCAATTTACGAATAATATGTCATGTCATGCAAGTATGGTTATAAAAAATGTAGAACCATAAAAATACCTTAACTAATTAAATAACACATTATCGGTTGTCAACAAAAATTAAAACTGATAGTATTCTAAAAATGTTGAACTTTGGTCATAAATTAGCCAACAAGCATCGATTAAGTATTTCAACAATATGTAACACTGAGAAAACTAGAAAGAAGCTTGAAACAAAGTATTTGAATTTCAAGTGGTCACAGTCATTTGATAAAACTACAGTTGCATATAGTTGTTTCAAACTTTTTGTGTTTCAGATAATATACAACGCAATGAAAAAAAATCCTTCATTGTTTATACATTGACATATTATCTTTGCAGCTAGAAACTTTTGGTAACAAAAATATTATTTTTTAACAAAAGTTTCTAACTGACTTTAATAGCCAAAAAAGTAATGAAAATACAAATACTTAGTTGGAACTTTGTCAAAATCCAGTCACTACCAGAGATTTTCAGAATCGATGCCAAGTTGACACTATTCTTTGTTTATCACGTACCTGCATGCGCACACACACAGATTAGTGCTAAATTTCACTTGGAAATTCTGAACCTGGGCCACTGAGTGTTGATCCACCCTCTCAATATTCTTTAAGAAGTATTTGTGCTAGGCCATCATCACCAACATAAGCCATTGTTTGTAACAAATTTTCATAGAATAATATGAACTTTGTTATATAAAACAGCAGAAATGTTTCAGGAAGGGAGCTGTGCGTTAACTTTTAGATACCAGGTACATGTAACCAATTTGACATCTGAGTCACAATCGAAACAAAACTACCTGCACACCGTGGGACGCTCAAGAAAGGGTGGTGATGGTTAGCTGTGTGCATAATGAACCTACTGCATGCTACTAGAGATGGAGAATATTTATGATGCAAAAAATTATTTCACATTAGAATATTTGTCAACAGCATTTAATTCGATGCTGGTAACTCCTTAACCGTGTAACAATAAAATTATGAAAGGAAAATTGTCGAACTTCCACATGGCACACAAAATTCAAAAGAAATATATTTGAATCGACAAAGGTATTTTGGTCCAGTGTTTTTAAAACTATATTTATACAAAGGAAAAAATTTACTTTTAAATATAGAAAGGCAGAAATTATATGTATGACTTCAGTAAAAAACCATTTTGGCTTCAAAAAGAAACAATGGTCACAGTTAGGTACTAAGATCTCAATTTAATCTGTGCACACTTTGAAGACATTCCAAGTCAAAGACAGTCTGATGATTGAACATGGTGAAAATTTCTACAAAATATATATGTGTGAAGCAGTGTGATTGTTTTCTATTTTTTTTTGTCTAAGACTACTTTATAGTTTTTTTAAGACTACTTTAAGAAACTACTCTAACAAATAAACTACTTACAGCGAATGTGACTCATTAGAACTTCTTCATGACTGTACAGTGCAGAAACTAAATAAATTTTAATGAACTGCATGCACAATATTGATATTTTAAATTTTAATTGATGAAGATTATAAATATATCTCTATATTTCTAAAAAGCTATACATTTCATAAAATTCTATATATGTGAATTAGAACAATCATGTGAGTATTTCCTTAGTTTGTCACGTAACGGAGCAAAAAAAATCCATGAGACATTTACATAAATTACAGTTATATTAGTTTGTGTATGTTTTAATTTTGTTAACTAAGAATTAACATATATAGAGTTGATAAGAGTATTACAGTTTTAAAGCTATTAAAGTTTGCATTTGTTATGTAAGATCATGATAATTACTTTAAATCAAGCTTAATTTTATCTGTATATTAAGTATAAAACATTTATATATAATACAAAGTAATACCTTTTACTTTTTTGTTTCCTACTTCTCACATATTTTACTGACCAAATGACTTCAACAACATCTTCTCTTAATTTATCTTCGTAATCTGTCAATATGGACAGTAAGTTAAATAACCCTTATGGTGTGAATCAACATCATCTATAACATCCGATCAACATCTATAACATCCTAAATAGTGTTGTGAAAACATTAATAATTTTGTTTACTTTCAGCTGGAAAAACTTTTTGATTATAAATTAGGGCTGAAATTTTAATTCAGGAACTAACTGAGGTATTTATGTTGTGACTAAATCTCTCCTTTATAACTTTTTATATGAATTTAATTATGCTTTATGCATTTTACACAGGTGTTGACGTGACTTCCTTTTTGTCTATTAAGCAGTAATATGGAATATTGAGAAGGCTGGATAGTTTACCTTACTTGTGTTTACGCCCATCAAAGTCCACCAAATTTGTAAATAAAAAAATTGTTTTGATTAAGAAGTCCATACATATCCTTCATATATGCCAATGTTATAATGTGTGTGATCCAAGTGATTCCAAAATATATTTCCACATATCGATTTTCATATTGGTATTATTACAATATATAAAAACGAAATATTACATTGCTAATAAACTTGTATAAACTTAAAATGATTGTTGTTGTGTACCAAACTCAAAACATAAAGTGTTAGAGCACCTGGCGATTTTATTTATGTTTTGTATTAATAACATTATGTGTAGGATCAAGTGTCCAACAATGAAACACTAAACATTCAAAGTTTCATATACCTTTCGTTTTTACAGTAAGAAGTCTAATTTTTTACAAGTATGTACGCAACTTTATCGGGCATCAGATATCATTTATAGTTTTTTTCAATTAATGTGTTTCTTAATTAGTCAGCAATTATTAAATGCTTTCTTAATTAATCAGCAAAAAAACGGGAAAGGTTTCATGGTATCCACAGTGGTGTACAAAATTAAACAATGGATCAAGTTCAACGATGAAACATAATACCTATCGCCTATCTCATATTTTGTGTAATTAATAGAGTAGGTTAATGATAAGAAATGCTTGAGTTCAATCAGAAAAGGTTTTATTCAAAGTTACACTTTAATCAGACTCATGAAGTTAATTATAATAGGTAATAACGATTAAGATAACGTCTTACACCAAATTAAGAAAATTAAAAAAAACTATTTGGAAATAAAATATACTATCTTTATGGCACTCATTGTTCAAACTCTAATTAGGAAATAATGACTTACAATTAATTAGGCACTTCCATCATCAGTCTCAGAATTAATAAAATCAAAAGTAAGTATCAGATTACTACATATCAAAATTGGCAGAGATCACATAAGTTGAGATTTTTAATTACGATCCCTTGATTTGTGGCGGAGGGAGAATCATTTTTGTCTCATTCATATGAATTTCTGAAATGTCAGGTTCCAAGGGCATGTAAAATTGTCTTTGACTTTGAGTCTCATGAACGAAGTGCCGAATTTAATAGTATTTAAGACTTCCATGGTCTTCGCGACGTAGTAGACTTTCACTTTTTTGCATCCAGTAAAACAAGCATATAATCCCTTCTTGGGGTGAGTGGCCAATTTTTTTGAAATTTTCTGATATTAAGGGTAGCCCATCCTCATCTAGTTCTCCATTAAATTCACTCGTATCAGAATTAGCTACTTCCTCATCTTCCTCACTACTCATTTTTAAATCAATCCTAGCCATTTTGGGTTCTTTTTCCTCTTTTGTCAGGCAAAATTAGTTGCATAAATACCTTTTCTGTTAATTTCCTTCCTTTTATATTTTTCTGTTCTTCAACTATTCGGTAGCTCTGCGTAGATCCATCCAGTCGTCTTCGTGGTGTGTTGGGTTGAGTGCATGACCGCACACCGCGAGGACTCGGGTTCGATTCCCGGTCGCTCAACAAAGCGGGACTGGAAGAAGTCCAACCTTTCGAGGCTCTGGCAACCATTTTTCCACATGAGATATTCTTCATCTTATGTGAACACGACAACAACAACAACAACCATTCGATCTTTTTCTGGTGTGTCCGTTGCCACCATACTTTTTCCGCGCTTTCTTGGTTTGTGCTTTTCAGTCCATGGGTCAACCTTCAATGGAGCCATAAATTCCTTAAGAATTTTAAATTAGTTTTAACACCAGGAGAACTCGCACAACTTTCTTCCGCAGAAGGAGCCATACAGCAAAGTAGAACCTGATTCGTTTGGATTACTTTTGGGAATTTTGACATCTTTGGCACCATGTGTCACTTCAATATGTTCTGCAGGAATCTCTCCAAATAGAAGTTTGTCAGGTATCAGTTTCAAGTATCGATGGATTCTCAGCCCGTGTCATATCAGATAAGGAACTCTCAGACTCCACCTTTTAAGAAGGAATAACCAGATTATCACCAGATTGAAGTGCATCAGGAGCTGTAGCTATAGAATAAGATGGCCCTGGTTGCTCTGTGTCAGTCACAAATGATGGCATAAAGTCAATTTCTTTAAATATATATGGGTTATACGGACAAATTTTGTATTTTTTTAAGGCAGACACAATATTTACTGGCGTCATTGCTTTTGTGTATGTCTGACCTACACTCAGCAACATTGAAGACAGTCATTTGCTTTCCAGGATTTCTCATCTGCCATGAATCCACAGCTCTATTATAATAACCTTTAAAGGGGGCTTTTAAGCCCACATAAATTGGCTGCATTTTGCACTTGTCTCAGGATGGAGTGCAAGCATTGTTATTCCAGCTTGTTTGGCCAAATTTAAGGCTTCAATACTGAGATGAGATTTGTGGTTATCCCTTATTAAAACAGCTGGGTTTTCTAGGCATGATAGTGTGTGTTTAATAAAATGCTGCATAACTTCTACAAACAGCTCTGCGTAGATTTATCCAGTTGGAGCTGCAAGTCTAAGAGATCCTGGTGGAGTGCCATTCATCATGGAATCTTTAAATTGTTTCCTTGGGAAAATAAGAGATGGAGACAATGCTTGTCATGACGCACATACAATGGCGTGTATTCTCTAATATACCATGTTCATCACTGGTTATTTTACAAATATTTTGCTTGTCTTTGGGCGCCATGACTTTTTTGTAGTTTTTGAATAGTGGTTGTGGCAGTTTCATCTAAGTTGCAGATTCTACAAACAATACCAAAGGAAGGATGATGATCCATGGCATTTTTCTGATCATCAAAGAAAGACCTGACAGTCTCTTTATTAAATGCAATTACACAAGCGTGCTACATGCTACAGGCTTCTTTATTGTTAATTCTGGATGTCTTCGTTTATAAGACCGAAGCCACTCAATGCCTGCAAATTGATCTTTCTCCCAACTAGCAGGACATTGGATATAATTTACTTTCGCCATTTGATAAGCAATACGACGAATATCCTTAGGGCATAATCTGTACAATTTTAATGCACATCCTTCAGTACATTCTTTAAGTGCTGTTTATTGTTCGACTGTAAACATTTTATTTACTACAGGATGTAAATCTTTGATTTGGTTAAGATGCACCAAGCAAATTCTTATATTTTTTGATATATTGAAACAATGTAGGATAATGTATCTGGCACTCAGCTTTTCTCAAACTCTTTCCTTACCTGCGCAATAGAACAGCTCGAAGCATCGTTCAGAGCCAACAATCTCCTTTCTTTCCGTTTAAAGCTTCAGTGCCATCTTAAAAGTAAAATAAAATTCAAACATAAAGGTTAATTTCTAACTACAAAAATACATAGAAAATACGCTTCACGTAACTGAACCTACCTACACTAAGTTTGAATAAAATAATAATAATTATCAAATTGTATGGAAAGTGCTTGATGGTTATATGTTATATGGTACACAATGAAATAGTGTTTAATTGTGTCCACTACACAACTGTTTTATTGTTGACTAACTAGGATTTGTTTTACTAACCTCAAATTATTTCCACTAAATTGTAACAATTTAAAACATGGTCTAAGACACGTTAATCTACGAAATATATATAACGCTAGGTGCCTCATCAGCCATGAATCCACAGGTAATCACGAGAAATATGGAATCCCCTACAACAATTTAATGAAAAATCTATAAAAAAACAATCTTACTTTTTTGCGGAAAAATAAAAAATACTCCACAGAAACGTCTTCTACATTGTGACGCCGATGCAACTGGAATAGGACGGAAGTTAATATTTACAAATATATTTGTGACTTAAATACATCAAATCACATATACACATATATATATATATATATACATATATATATATATATATATATATATGAATATATATATGTATATGTATATATAAATATATATATATATATATATATATATATATATATATATATATATATGTATATATATCTACATATATATAGGGTTAATAAAAGTCCCACACCAAAAAGATCAATATTATATTTTTTTTCATGTTAAACACTCAAGAGATTCCACCAGACGATAAACTAATGGATGTTAACACAAAGGACGATCAATCAGTATAGTATGTGTCAATTGTTCTTTGCTCACTCAATAAAACACATGTCTGGCATGATTCAGTTGTGAAATAATATTTTACGAGAGTCAATATCTTAAATTAATCGATTGAAAATACCCTTTGGCCAATTTTATGGTATCAGCGTGTATTTGGTGTTTGCAAAAAAACTGTTAACCAAATGCCCACTAGGCTTACATTATGGGGCCAAAAGTTTTACAGTTTGTTAATAATAGGAACATTGATTGTGCTACATGTTGCTTCAAGCATTTTGACTCTAAGCGATGAACGCAAGCTGTTTATAGTGTTTAGGACCATTCAATTAATTAATGCTCTTCATTTACTGCTGATTGATTTAATTTGTGACAGAAATGTATTTAAAGAATTGATTCTCCAATTTGAAGAATTAGATTATCTTTTCAAATCGGAGTGTAGGGGGAATTTGTTGAGACGTGATAAATTTCAAAACCTCTTATTTGTTGGCCTTCTTATATCCTATCATATTCTTTATGCTTCTTTTGTAGTATAACAAAACGTATGAAACTATTGAATATTTTCTTTGAACCTAAAAATAGAGAAAACTTGGTCCCTTCTGTCGACGCCATATTTAGGAGTCCCCAACGCAATCCCAATTCCAATAATCTTTTTACATTTATGTTGCCTCTGAGCGAAAATTCCATTTATCATTAATTTCAGTTCTATATTCATTTGTTGAATCTGTGCCGTCATTCAGAGTGTTTGAATTTCAGGTTTGGGTTTTTATTAATTCTAATTATAGTTTTGTGATAATGTTTTAATTTTTAATAAACTCTTTCAGAAATGTTAATGTATTATTATGAACTAACCTTTAACTTTATTTTTCAGCTACTCACGTCATGCGTTCTAATATTTTCTGGTATACTCCTTAACACATGTAGTTTTCTTGAAGATTTCAAATATGATGTAAATATTATTAACTAACATAACTTTCAACCACAAGTTTAATGAATTGCAAAAGTGTAAACAAAAAACAATAAAACAATCATAAAATTACAAGATTGCGGATTAAAGACTAGTATAATAAACTAACAAATTCTTCACACAATAGAGAATGTACTTACGAGGAAAATTAGGGCACAGTCAATGAAGCATTGAAAAATCATTTTTTTGGTTTCTTCAGTTATAGTATATAATTATTCTTTTAAATAAATTAAAATTTTTTATAAGTGAAAATACACAAGAAAAACGAGTGCAGCACTGTCATAAAAAGACACTCCGCAATATGTGAACATAGGTTACTTTCTTTTTTTTTGAAGTAACAATGTTGTCGTATTTAAAAAATGAAATAGAACAATTTATAAAATTGTTTTGTTTTTGTAATATAACTAATTTCCATACTAAGTTTTTTAAAGATAAAATCAATATTACATTACAAGAAATATTTCTATATCTCATCTCCAATGTTTGGTGAAGCTACAGAATTTAATTTACATAATGTATTTGCTTGGAATTTTGTATTTAAAAGTTGGTTTGTAAATATTGAAAGGGAGACATAGATATTCGAGGGTAAATTTATTAGATAACACTCGTTGGTACAAAACATAAAATTAAATAATAGTGACCAATTCAATTAAATCTCAAAATAAACATGGCTGTCACAAAATCTCATTGCTTTTTAAACAATATTTCAGCGATTAGAAACATCAATTTCCATCAATTTCATGATACGGCCATTCCACCACATTGTGTCATTGGTGGCTGTGTGTCTTGTATGTGAGAAGATGTACTTGCAGAGAGAAAACACAAAATCTCATTTGACATCAACGCAAGTAAATGAAGAATTACGTAAGTGAACAATTTTTTTATGTATTATGATTACTTTCTTTAATATCAGCATTATATTTATGTACAATAAATGTACACAGACTGAACTGTTTCTGCAATTACAAATCACTCTGCAAATACTTCCTGTTATTATATTTAAAATATTTAATAATCTCTTTTGTCACGGTGATGTACTGCAAGCGGAGGGAAGTTTTCCAGTTTCCAGACAAACAAATTATACAACATTGTACTTTTTATAACTTCTAAAATGTCTTTAGTATGTTTATATATATCTAACATGAAAAACAAAAATTCTGAACCATTACCGCTATTAAATGAAAAATTTCCATATGTGAACTTCAATTAATGGTTCACACAATTGCCATAAAATCATTGAGAAAACAAAATATTTCACACATACTATCATTTCTTACTTAATATCTATTTATATTGATACTAAAAGATATAAGTTGAAAGAATGCATTAAAAATGACAAAATAAGGGGCATGTCCCTACATGGCCATACATGGCCATGAGCATGTAAGAGTGTAGATAGTCTCATGTCGAAATACAGCAATGCAGCATTCCATCATTTTTGTTCAAAAAGTCTATTATATAAGGCATATAGACTGACAGGTTATCCATGGTAATATCATAGTATTTCAACAGATAAATCATCCTCAACTATGGTACATTGTTAAGTTTTGTTAATAGCTTCATCCACAGAGAACGTAATTTTATATAATTCTACAGAATTATATCAAATAAAATTCTATGCAGGATGGGGTATTAAGGGGCAGAGTCACATAAAAATGTTTGAATCCTTTGTTTGAATTTTCATGATTTTACCTTCTCTAATAAAAAAACAAAACAAGACAATGTTTGGAGGAAAATAAGATAATGTATATTATAGAAAATGTGTTGTGCAATATTAAAATTATCAAAGGTAATTTAACTTTTTTTTATAAAAACTGAGCTACTCTCATAATAAATTACATTACAGTAAACGTGTGAGGTTAGGTTTATAGTTGGCATTCATATTTTATTAGCTGTAGCCCCTGACAACAGCCCCTGAGATTGAAAGTTTTTAACCTCCCAACACCCTAACCAATTAAACTAATATATATATATATATATATATATATGTGTATATATGTATGTATACAGAAGCTTATTTGCTAGTTATATTTTTATAATTCCATCACTATCATTAACGATGATGTGGTAATAAAATGCTTAATGAAGTAATTATTATTGTGAACTATTTTATGTTACCATGTACAGACTAATCTTTAAATGTAATTTTTAAATATAAAGAACAATTCTAGTCACGCAGTACTAAATACTGTAATCTCTCGAAAGTAATTGTCAACCAACATCATACTATTTAAGTTCGTCTTGGACCTTCCTTCTCAGGAATTTAGAGAAAAGAAGAAATTTTATTATTTTGCTTCTCGTATCAGAAAGTTTTTATATTACTTTATGTTCTACAGAAATTATTTCATTCCACATGTAATCTATTAATATTAATAATATTCCAGATTTTACGCTTGAAAGGAAATTTGAATGAGAAATTAGGCAATTTGTGCTCTAAGCAATCATTGCAGGGGTGTGCACCCTTTTGATACGTTTTAAAAAAAAAAACATTTTTTCAAATTGATGTAGTGGCAGACTTACTACTTTTTGGTTTGGAATGGTTTCTTATATTAGATGTCTTTCTTGAATTACTTCTCGTTGTGTTTAATTCTTGTTTTCGTTATGCAGTTTTGTGTATGCAACTCATAAACCAAATATAGGGTATTGTATATCAAATTTTAGCTAATGAAATTTTGAAGACAAGTACGTATAAAAATATTTCTCATTTCCGTCAAATTATGTCATTTTCCAAGTTATAAAATATGCTCACGACCAACCTTTCTTAAAATCGAAGGAGAAAATATTTGTTTCTATTTTTTTATGACTTAAACATGTCTATGCTACAGTGAAAATATTGACAATATATTTATAATTATTAATACATACAATAACATTACATTTATTGCAAAACAAAACTAATTACTGCAAACATGAAATGCTGCTGCAAACACACAATTTAATATATAGAAAATTCATGAAATATTTTTAAAAATATATTTTATAAATATTTTTGGTAGGGAACATATTATTTACTTGTTTTATCACAAAATACACAATATAATTATTCTAGAAAAGACATTTTCCACTGGGTATATGTAACATTGTATTTATAATTACTCCAGAAATGAATACTCCCCTTTTATCTTGGGATAGTTGAATATGTGTGAATTCAACATACATAAATTGTGTGAACTATTATTTCAATAATTTATTTTTATTATTTAACCACGGCAACGACATGATATTACATATATCCAAGAGTATGAACAAATATAGCAATAAAGCAAGGGGTTTTCCATTAATTTTTTTTGGTTTTTTCATTCGACAAGTCGGTGGGTACAGTTTTGAATTTTTTCTTAAAAATTTTCTTACGTCATACACTTATGAAAATTGGTGGATGCATTTCTAATATAAAATATATATTGTAATAATTGTTGTACTACCAAATTTGTACTTAAAGTTTCTGCAAATCTGGAAAATCACTTCTTCCATTAATGGAATACATCAGAGGATAAACAATGACATTCATTCATTTGCTATTGATAAGAAAAAGAGATAGCTTATTACATTTTTTTTTTAAGCTGCACGTGTCATATATAATTCAATTATGAAATAATCCACTGAAACAGCTTTGAAGTCTTGTAGATGTATTTTTGAAGTGAATTATATTTTAGACAAATAGACAAATTTCGTAATAGCAGAATATTAGGTTCCCTTAAATGTTTATGTTATTTAATGATTTCATTAACAATTTACGAAATCAAAAAGGTTTTTTAAAAGATTTTTAATTATTTACTAAATATGAATTAAATATTCTGATATAACGCTATATATTGAGGACATGGCTTCTTATACAGCACCATATACTCGTATAAGTGATCTGCCTAGGTACTGCTGATGTTGGAGCATCACCTGGTGCTTCTCTCGCATGAGCTCTATATAAAATTTTGACTTCTTTTCTTTTATGGGTGTGTATGGAATATATTCAATCTATACTGTTCTTTATCTCTTCCATTTTTGGGGAAAAAAGGCTACCCGTATTAACAGTTGATTGATAGACAATTGACATATTAGAGTGTACAAGGGTATAAACCCTTCGTTGCACAAAATATGTTAGGTATACTTAATAATACAGACATTCAATCATATATAATTTTCAGACTACGGTTATGTGTCACACTTAATCAATATTTTTGTTTATTCAATGTACAAGTTGAGTAAAATGTGTGGAAAACATATTATATACCTTGTCAGAGATTACTTTTTATAAGATAAATATGATTGATCTGTAAGCTATGACTTAGGCCTGGCTGTATTGTTAACTTTTTTAAGCAACTATTTTTAAAATATAGGATAAAAAAAGATGAGTAATAACGAACAAATGAACGAATTAAAGATGGAATATTTTTTCAATGTTAGTATTTATACTGATGTTTGTATTGAGATAAAAATAGTTTTTAAACTTTATTTTTAGTTTGTTTTTTTTTTAAATAATAACTTAATTTTTTTTTTTCTGTATGTGATAAAAATTTTCTATTGATGTAATGTCGAAGTGGGTTTGAAGTACAGTCCCTGGCCAAATTATTAGACGCACATCAGTTTATGTGCAAAATCTTTATTAACACCTGTAAAAAAATGGGTTTGAGATATTTTACTGGAATAAATCAAATCTATATGTCTCCTGCATCTAATTAGTTGTGTTGTTATAATTAAAATTCGTTTTGATTTAATATTTATTAACTTTCAATAAAGGAACCGTATTAAAACCCCAAGTATTTTTTGTATTGATATTTCATTTCTTCATCTTTTGCAACTATTAATGCACCAATCCTTTGCGGCATGCTGTTATAGTTTAATTTTACAATCTCCATCTCTCAGATGATAACACTTTAGTGGATGATCTTTTCAATTAGATTTTTCTGTAGTCATAGCCAGTTCCTTGTTTATCAACTTTCACGCATTTCCAATTGGGTTCATATCAAGACCGTTACTTGGGCAATCCAATAATGTGATATTTTGGTCATGTAAATATGCTTTGCTTGAAAAGGAGCTCTTTCTTGCATAAAATATCCGAACAACTTTATCAAATACAGAACCAACCAATTCTCTAGAAGTTCTTCGTTGACTCATGATGCCTGGTCCTGCTTTTAATGCCTTTCACTATGTAAATGCACCATGTATTCTTCTATGTGATGATGGATGAAATCATAAGTTTTGCTGGATTTTTTACAGTCTATACAACGAAGTTAGAGTGATTTTTTTCACTTTGACGATGGTAAAATAAATTGAGCATTTATTCCTAAAATTTCAAACGTGTTTTCGTCACTACAGCAAATCTTTAAAAGAAACTAAATGATCGCTTCAATTGTAAGAATTAAGAAATTAGCAATAAAATGTTAATTAAAAGGAAATATTAATGTAATGATCTCTAAAACACCACATGTTTGCCTTTATAATATTTAATCCACCTCAGATGTTTTGCTTTCATCTCAGCAGTAGATTGAGGCTTCCTGGCAGTTCAATGGACTTTGTAAGGATTTATTTTTTATTTTCTGTGAACCATGTACTCTCTATGTGCTATATGTTTGCTTCAGATGTATTAAACCTTTGTAAAATTTTACAGTTCAAATACATTTTATTATTAAGAAAGGTTTTTTCTTTAGCTTTTTTATATGATAAGCTGACCTCTTTTGGGACGTGGGTAACATTTGAAAAATTATAGAATATTTTTTCAGGAAAAACAGCCCATTTTAATAAAAATATTCATACATTTAATTAAATAATCAAAAATTGTAAAACAACCACCACTAGATGAAAAAACACTTCTGCACACATGGCACGCAGGACCTTGTTTGTGATGTGTTAACATGGATATGAGTCTAATGAAACAAAAATGTGTTTAAAATGGAATAACGTAATGATTGTCCTAACTAACAACCACTATTTATAAAATATAATAGCACAAAGTTGAGTACAAAATGTGTAATTATGTAAGAATTCTGAAAAAAATTGTGTGCGTCTAATAATTTGGCCAACGACTGTGCAGTCTAATATTTCTAAAGATCATCATCAATCAAAGAGTGCAAATCTTGATTTAGTACAAAAATAATGCAAAAAATTATTCCTTACACAATTCTTTGGTTATATATATTTTAAATAAAAATATATATCCAATATATATTTTGATTTTTTAAATATCCTTTACTTTTTATAATGTACGAACGTCTACATTTTCCTTAAAAATATAATGTACCTGAGAAATATTTAATTGTAAACAAATTTTCTTTCTAATTTTCTTTAATGCTATAACCATTTTTAGAAATGTTAGAGTGTACCAACTGTGGAGTCTTTATAAATATTAGACTGCATCCTTTGGACTGAACCATCCACAGAAATGTAAGATTACTGAGAGAATCTAAAATTTCTAGAGGTAGAGGAGACATGGTTAGAATCCACATGACTATACAGTCATGAACAGGAGTTTAAATGCTACACAAAAGTATTATACAATTTAAAAATTAGAACAAGGTTGGTATTGAAATAAAATGATAATAAAAATAAAACTAAAGAAAAAGTGGGAATAAAAAAAATATACATACAAGATTGGATAACACGATGATATGTGCAGAAATGCAAGAAAAGTATATGAATATTGCAGGCAATTCTCTTAGACCAACACAAATAATAATCTTATTACATGTTCCTAAATCTATTTATTTATTACTAGATGGAGATCTTTTCCTGATGGTGTCTGACAAGTACCGACAACTGACAAGCAGTTCAAGGTTTCCTTCACCCATATAACATGTTGAAATTTGTTTAAATGAATATGTCATAAGGAAAGAAACCTACAAACCATTTGTAAAAGCTACACTGGCTTTAAGTTCCTTTTAAGAACACATCGCAGTTATCCGTGAGCTTAGATGATAAATAATTTTAAACTTAATCCTGTACACTTGTGTTATCGTTTTCTCTTATGAATTTGTAGTTAATAAAACTTCTTTAGCTTGAAACTGTAAGTTAAATAAGTTAATATATATTACTGGTACTTAAATTATATTTCAAATTATCAAGAAAAGTATATTGAATCGAGTGAAGAGTGGCTGAAAAATAGTATTAAAACTTAATTCTAATAACAATTTTATTAATATGTTTAAATGTTTAATTCACATCTTAAATTGAAACACCTCGTTTAAATTGTGGCAGAGGTCTAACAAATTATTTTAAGGTGGGTAAACATAATTTTTTCCATCTTTTTGTTTAACTGAAAAAAAATGCAAAACGATTGTTGGAATTGGGGTTTTGTTGAGGCATTAACAGGTGTGATCATATGTGGTTCATTATTAAATTGTAGGAAAATATTGAAAACTTCTACACAAACAATTTGTTCTACACAAACAAGTTGTTCTAGTCAATAATATCAAACAAAATAATTATTTCTGAATAAAAAATAATGGAAAGAATAATACAAATAGCACAAATGAAATGTTTTGATCTTCTTTTATTCCTCCAACCACAAAATCGAAGGCGGTATAAAGAATATGACAGGTTATGAGACGCCCAATAAATATGAGATTTCAACATTTATCATTTCTCAAAAAATTATTCATAAGCGTAAGTTCTTAAAAAATATTGTTGATGTTCCAATTTAAAATAAGCACAAGTATTTTATTGTGTATTTACAAAAGAAAAGTGAAACATACTTCACTTATTGATTACCTTTTGGGTAAACTTTCCATAGTTTATCACCTTAAAGAAGCTCTCGTGTACCTAACATGAACAACAAACCAGAATATTGGATATTTTTTTTCTGTAGTAGGTCCATTAAATTATGTTATAATACATTTCTTTAATTATTGTTTCTTAGGTAAGGTATATACTATATTACTAACATAAAACAGCACTTATTAAAACTTCATGTCCACCAGGTCCATATATGGCGCATCGCTAACGATAATTACTTTTTTTTTGTTGGGATGGTAATAAACCAAACAATGTTAACCTTATGAACAAATTCCAAACTAAATCTTTTAAGGTTTTGTTTCAATGAACATCATCAGCGTGTTAGCTCTTATAGTGCCGACTCTTATAGTGCTTATCGTAGCTTAGGTACTGCAAGAAATTCTTTGGCCAATGAGACCCTGGCAAACTAGTTGTCCATATCTATATATCATACACTAGCTATTATCCATTATCTAATCTGCATAAACATTCAATTGTGTATTTAGATCCTAATTAATATGTTTTTCATCTTGATACATTATTAATGCAATTTGAAATACAACCAAGGCCATCTACTGGTTGTTTCAATGAAGGTAATGAATAGATTAAGATTATTATCAGATGATGTTTCTTTTCTTTTGAATGGTTTTTTCCAAATCCAACCATTATATTTATGGAACCGGTCCTTATTAATTTTTCAGTTGCAAAAAAAAAAGAGTGCTTAAGCAAAAAAATTATGACCGGAATTGTGTAATGAAATATTTTATAATTAGGAATGTATTAAAAATATGAAGATTCCAACTAGGTATTTATTGAAAAAAGAAGCAACAGATCCAATTAGCAGAACTTAAAGATATTTTCTTGTCATTTACTAAGAAACCGTATATATAATTAAATGTTCTTTTAAACCAACATTTCTACAATTCTTTATATAATTTTTTATGTATTATATCAACCATATTATTTAGAAGTATAAAAAAAATTTAATTTAAGTGATAAAAAATTTATGAGGATTATCACTTTTCGCTATTTTATTAAACCTGAATCTTATTTTCGCTTTATTTCTATATTTTAAAAATAAGCCTTTTTAAGCTCATTTTTTTTTTCTTTTTGAAGATTTTCTCGAATCAACACTTAACACCAAACAAAGTAATAAAGAAATCAAGTGTATTTTAAAAGGACACGTTTATTTAAATGAAAAACTAAATAACTGTCTAAAAAAAATGATGGCTGTGTATTACTTCACAGAAATAAAGAAATTATTTTAATGAAATTTTTTCGTGCCAATTCAAAATTAATTTTCAGACAATTAAAATGCAAATTTTAATGAAATTTTTTGCAATCAATTATATTTGTCCCTCGTACACCGTTTCTCATTATCGGATTTCCATTAGCAATGCAGACAAAATAAATAATATAAAACTCTATGAAACTTATCTTATTGACTGGCGTCTGCCATTGCCATTATTTTGTTAATTTATCAGCTATGTGGCGATCTATTCATACCACTAGAAACATGGAATGCATATCTTAAATTAATCGACCAGTAGACTGGGCAACGAAATTTTAGTTAATTATTCTGTTTCTATGAGTCGATTCATGTATATATACAGCACCCGACAATTAGTATAAGTATTCGTATTATTGGTATAATTACTTCAATATTATTATACATAATACTGAAATAAATATACTAAGAGATTTATTCAATAAATAAGCACCTGCTTATTATTAATAGATTTTGAACTATAATTGATTGCTATTTATAGAAATCAAATATACTAATTTGACTTTAAGCTATAATATCTAAGTATAATCACGATAAAAGTAAAAAGGAAACTTAGATCTTCCCAATATTAACAAAATACAAGGTCATAGCTTTTACATATGGCCTAGTCTAATAATAGAAATACTTTCAGACGAGACGGAAAAAATCAATAATAGATAATTACTTTAATATAGGAAGACAAATTGTCTTGTTTACCTTGCCAAAGTAGACTAAGCTATTTCATTTATATAAATAGGTTACATTACCGACGGTCGTTGTCATTTTCTATTGGTATTTAGGAGAAGAAACAGTAAATTCAGTGAAAAATGTTGTGTTACAGTTTAGAAGAGTCAATCCACTTTCTAGTTGCATTGCAGTCTATTCTAGGTGTTAACAGGTTTTCAGATAAGTTAGAAGAAGAAGAAATAACATTAAAAACAATTTTCAAGAAAATTTATAGTTTGTCAGTAATTTTTCTCGTTATGTCAGGTACCGGCACAAGCATATGGTCTGACCACATTTCTTCTTACGCTGATAAAAGTATAGTAGAGTGGCTTTTCCAAATATGTAACGTCGTCAGTTTCATATTTGTTATGTCAGTTGATATATTTTGGCAAAAAAATCTATTTGCTGATTGCTTACGACAATTTGATAACAATTCTGTTTATTATAGTAATTTGTTTAAAACAAAATGCTTCAAGAAATTAAAAATCATGACGTTATTGGGCATAATTATTATACTTGCAAGTCACTTACCGTCTTTCATCGGTAATAGCCTTGAAAACCAGAGCATTTTCTCCATTATCACATATTTCAGTATATTTACTAACAGAATGGAACTATTTCTAATGTGTCTACTTACATTTACTGTTATAAAAATGTTAAAAGCGGTAAACGATTACCTGGGACGTTTGAATAAAGAAATATTTTGTAATAATACAAATCATTTAGTATTACCAAGAGTGACAGATTGGGATGAATTATATGGGACTAGCCATTTTGATATTTCGGAAAATCCTATGTGCATATCAATTTTACCAAACATGTTAATTATAGTAAATGTAATATGCAGTACACTCAACAAAATGTTCAAATTGCAGGTACACTGGAACAATTTGAAATAAATAAAATATTTGAGGATTTTTTTCTGGTCATTTAATCACTTAATTTCTACTTCAGGTACTTCAGCTTGTAGTGTCTACTTTTCTTTCGTCTATTAAAGGTATTCAACTGGTGTTGGACTTATATATGCATGATGTAAGTAACAGTGACATTATAGATGTTGTTGAAATAATAAGTCTGTCTAAATAATAATTAATTTTGTGTTCCTTTAAGTGACTTTCTGCTATCTTTATAACATTTTAGCAACTATGGTCACTGGGAATGATTAACCTTATTTTATGGCTTATAATTTGTGTTGCTGTCCTAACCGTTGTCTGCACCTTCAGTGAGATGTTGGTTCTGGAATTTCGCAAAGTGAAAATAATTATCACAAAACTGAGACTTTCGCCTCAAATGTGTAAGTATTTACTTAATTACCTTCAAAACATTAATTTGAAATCAGATCATTAGCATTCATCACCTCATACTGTTTAAATGAAAATGGTGTTATCTAGGTTCAAATTTATAAATGATTCATACTGAACTTCATTTCTTTACTAATTTAGTAATTTTATCTAACATATGAATATGTAAATGTTTATATTTTTTTTTTCTGGTAGTCATTATCTTTCACTTTTTAGTACCGGTCAGTCTTGTGATGCTTGGGACTAGCGATTATGATTCTCCACAAAACATATATTTTTTATTTAATCTCTTTTCACTTAATAATAAGATCTACAAAAAACTTTGTTTAAGTGATAAGCGCCTAAGTGACATGATTTGATTGATTTTATTTGTCATCTTGAATAAATAGGCTACCATACAATCTACCATCAGATATACAGACAATCTATCTACATAAATCTATTTATAACCAAGAAGGTATAGCCTAGTGGCAGATAAACTTGTTCTGACTAGTACTAAAAGAATATTTTTTTTTTCAATCACTTAATTTCATAAATCAAACAATTGTCTATATAAATAGAAAAGCAATTAAAAAATATCAGAGTGGAGACGTAAATGATGCTCATTATCAACAATAGTGGCTGTATAAAAATTTTCAAAGTGAGTAACATAGCTACTCGCTTATAGAGTATCATTCCTCTTTAGTAACACATATTCATTACATGAATAAACTCTTGAGGTCACATTGTCCGTTTAAAATAAATTGTAAAACCAAATATTTAACTTGAGTTCAACTAAAGTGAAATCGAAAGAAGAGTAATATTTTTTCCAATAAACTCACTATGTACTAGCTTTTCTTGTAAACCTAAATGACAGACACTCGCTGCTCTACGTGACATTAAATCTAAGCAGATACAAGTCACTTATATTTAACATATACAGAATTTTAGTAAACTAACCCTGTGCTATTTTAAATACATATGTCCGCTGGTGAAATTTAACAGCTCAGTCTGGTTTGTATAATAATTAATTACATAATATATACAGAAATATTTATCTCGATTGCTTAAAGGAATGTCGTGTATCAGAAATAACCTTAAATTTATTAAGATCTTATAAATAAAACTATGCCAAGTCAAATCGATTGTGGTTACAAAATAAAGAGAATAAATTGTACTTTTGAATAATGCATAGCACAGTGTGGACAAAATAAAGCTACAGTGTAATATTTGTAAAAAATTTTAAAAAATTTATAAAGCCGCAAGAGAGTCTGACTGTGACAATCTCCTAACTGCTATTATTTATTTTTAAACCTTTTTTGTAACTATCGTTGTGTAGATCATTCTGTACTATGGGTTATATTTGCTTACTGAGGGAAATCACAGTAATTTTGTTTATTTTAGAAAATGATATCAAGTTTCATACATTCTACATAAATATTTCGTGTTATACTTAATTTCTGACAGCAAAGAAGTCAACTTGATGATTTCCAATTTACTTGATACTTTCCAATTTTAAAAAATACCTTTGTGTTTGCCTGTATATACACATATGTATATACATATATATATGTATATATATATATATATATATATATATATATATATATATAAATATATATGTATATAAATATTTATAAATATATATATATATATATATGTATTTTTTTTTATATATCATTTATTTACACATATCTAGGCATTGACGCTTATCTAATCAAAATATGGGTATTGTATCGAAATCAGCAGGAAATTGGGTAATCGTGGTTCTCCTCTAAATAGACTTCTTCGTACACCTCTACCTCGAGCACATACCTCTACCTCAACACATTTTGATTTGTTAGTTAATTAATTAACAATTATTTATAAAGTTTTATGAATTAAAAAAAAATACAGTTTCGTCACGATTCTGTGACAAGTTAATCTAAGTGATATTCTTATTTAAGTCCAAATTAGTAAATTGCTTTTATCACTGTGTCTGGATGGTCGCTGATTATTTCTACTGTAAACAATTCATCAAATTTATTATATTGATCATTAAAGTTAATTAGTGAAAACCACATCATGGGATTTAAAAAAATTGATATATGCAACATTAGAAGCAACAAATACAATTTCATATATTTTCAAAAGAATTAACAACAATGGCATTTTTTATTTAATTTTTCAAATGTCTGCTTTTGAAACATAAAAACTACTGAACGTACAGAACATTGACTTCAGAGAATCTAAATTCTAATTTTTGGAAAGTGACCTATTGACTCTACATATCATATGAGTATTTATCTACTTTAATTTAGCCTACTTTGTACAGTAAACAGCAAAATTTGAGGGAAATATTCTGAATGAAATCAGACTATTTTTTGCAGACTTGTGCATTTTGCTCTCCTATTCAAATTGAAATAGTAAGCTGTATGGTGAAAATGTTTCATTGAAATTATTCAAATTTATAATGCCTATTAATTTGTATATTTATATATATACATGGCTTGTAGATTTATAGATTTATATGGATATTTTTTTATTTTACATAATTTATTGGTACCTTTGTGTATGTATAAACAAATATTCTACTCTATTTTTTGGATGATGTTTAAGATGTTACTATTATTTAAGGTTCTTCACTTGATAATTCATTGGCAAAACTGGAAGAAATTATACATCGGGGCAACGGCGGAACTTTCACAGTGTGTCAGCTCTTCGACCTGCGAATATCGTTGCTGCCTAGTTTTTTCAATCTTGTTATTACATACATTATTGTAGTTGTTCAATTAATAGGCTTGCGTTCAAGTGAATAAGTTTCATTTTTGTAATTATTAATGATGTGATTTCATTAACCTTTTATTGATGTAATATTATTGGATTAATTTTTTAATAGTCCCAGTTAGTTCATATTTATATTTTTAAATTTTCTTCTTTTTGTCTACATAATATTATGAATCATATTTCACTTAATAAATATTTTGATTATGCATTATTTTAATTATAACTTTTGATTATATATTGGTCGATGATATTCTAAATTATTTTGATATAAAATACGTTTTTCCATTATTGATTATGTAACCACAAAATTTGGGTTTTAGAGATGTCGAAAAGTGAAGTATTGGTGTTACGTTTGGTTTAATTTTTAAATCACTTTACTTTTTAACTTATTGTTGTTTATAATTTTAACAATATTTATTTTGTAAAATATAAATATAAAATCACTACTAAATTATAATCGTTTTTAGCTTTAACAGTAGAAGATAAAAAGAAAACCAACAATTTATAGTTGAAGCGTTATACAGACAAAATTATACATGATTAGTCATGTAAAAACAAATGTTAGTAGGTTTTGTTTTCACACCATGTTTATAATAAAATGCTATAAAAATTATTAAAAAAATATTTATAACATCCAAAAAATTGTCATATTTTTCAATTTTCCCTAAGTTATGTGTCACATTTAAATAATTGTTGATATAAAATTTGTGAAATGAGTGTACTTTAAATAAGGAATTGACAAACATACTAACCACAAGGATTTTAAGAGTTGTCTTTATTTTTTCACGTTTCAGCACCTTGCGATTTGACAAGTGTAAAAACCTTCCTTATTACATAAGCTATTTCAGTAGTACATTTCTATCTTTAATGTCAATAGCGAATGTTTAATTAATTTCATATAGAGATTAAGAATTGAATGCTATATTTATAGGGAATCTCAACAAAAATGTGGTTACAACGTCTCCAGCATTCAGCCTCAGACGATGGATATGCAAGTTTTAGATTAATACTTATTTTCTAAATATTAAATACAATTATATTCAAAATTGAACATTAATTTAATTAATGAATACATCATATAAGTTCAATAACTTGCACGACACAACCTTTTTAACAAGTCAGTTTGACAAAATGGTTTTTAATTTTCAAATTATTCATTAATTTTGTCTCAAAACTTTTCCAAGGACGATATTGTATGATCCACAGTAATGATAAAAAGATCATTAGGGTTTTTTACATTGTGAATTGTTTTATTATTATCCAATTACATTACATAAAGCTTATTCTAAGTCCGATGAAGATTCAAGCTTTTATTTATATTCCAAGTAGTTATTTTCTAATATGTAATATATAATGATTAGTAGGTAATCTGATTAAAAATGTAATTTCGCATGTTCAAAATTAATTTTTTTCCAAATGAAATTATTTACAACAATAAATGTAAGTTTTTTATATTGAAATACAATTAGATCTTAACTGCAGCAAATTGAAGTTGCAGTTTCATATTTAGGTTCGTCCGCGTACGGAAGCGATCGTTGACGTGATTAGGATAGCTCCTGTATAATTTAAAATATAAAAATTTCCAAGTGTTTCTTTGGAGTAGCAGTGTATGTTTGATTTGTACAAGTGATACTAAAACACATAGTGTAAAAGTGGTGTTAATCTTTCGTAAACTATATTAAAAATCAGTTACTAAATACTATAAATAAATTATTAAAGTTAGTTACTGTAACTCGATATTGATAAAAAAGTGGGTGGTTTGTAATTTTAAATCGGTGCCCGGTACATAGACAAAACGTGTTTACGTGTTTACAAACTTTATTTGTTGACATTCGCACGTCGTGTACAAAACGATAACTATTTTTCGAGGCTTCTCGTAGCACGTTCGTGGTGCAGCGTGTATCGCTAGCGCCCGCGTCGCTGCGTCGTAAAGCGGGCGGCGTGAGCTCCCCGGGTTCGAGATCAGCTAGTAGCGCGCCTTGTTCTTTGTTTTGTATTTTATTGGTACGGAGTTAAGCAACACTACTGCCGACATCTAGTACTGAGAATTTGAAATCACACTTAATACGCGTTGAGTTGGAGCGCGTAGTCATCATGCTATGCAAGTGACATCGGGTAGCGTGTGAAAGAGCATGGATAACGAGAATTCAAGAGGACAATCACAGACAGTGATGACGAAATATTATCCTCCTACAGCTAATGAAGCCCAATTGCTTCAATCAAATAATATACTCTTCGCTGAAAATACGCGAAGGACACAAAATGAGGAACAACTTTATTCTGCTCGGTGCCAAGCCAGACAGAATGAAGATAATTTGAAAAAAATTATCTTTGATCTTCAGGAACAAGTCAAAGTAATGAAATTAGAAATCGAAAATTTAAAACTAAATCGAAATTTGAGCGAATTAAAGTCACAAGGAACAGCTGAGTTAACCGATAATGATCTGGCGGTTGACACAGAATGGATAAGAGTTAAAAATAACAAGAAAAAAAGAAAATTGCCTGACATTAAAGCACCGAAACATGGCCAACAAATAATAAACAAAGTAAGTGATAATACCAAACCTGCTATGCAGTCACAACCAAATCAAATGCATAAACCACCCCCTATTATTTTAACCGGTGTTGAAAATATTAATGAATTAACTGCGTTAATAAACCAAACAATTGGTAGTGATCAAACTAAATTAATGAACAATAACGTTAGTAAAATAAATGTTTCGAGTGATAATGCATACAGAGCTTTGACTAATGAATTGAAAAAACATGAAATTTCGTGGCATTCCTACGAAAACAAACAAGATAGGGATATCAGAGTAATGATCAAAAATATTCATCATTCTTTCAGTCCAACAGATATCATAAATAATCTAAAAGCTCAAGGTTTGGAAGCATTGAATGCTACAGGCAAATTGAAATGGAAAACAAAGGAACCATTAGATATGTTTATTGTTGCGTTTAAAAATAACACGGACATTAAAAAAATATACAGCATTAAAAAAGTTTGTAATGCGATCGTTACTGTCGAGCCAATTAAAAGCAATAAATTAATACCACAGTGTAAAACCTGCCAATCATTTGGTCATACCAAAAACTATTGCAACAAGGAACCTAGATGTGTTAAATGTGCTGGACATCATCTGACGACTAACTGTGATAAATCAAGTGATATGCAGCCAAAATGCTGTCACTGTGGGAAAAATCATACTGCCAACTATCGAGGATGTGAAGTGATTACAGAACTTCAAAAACTAAGAGATAGCAAAAATAAACCTAAAAAACAAGTAAATACTAATAAATTGATAAAAATGTCCACTCAGAATGAGACCACTCAGATTGAGGCCACAAAACCACAAAAACCCCAAATTTCCAGAAGAACATATAGCCAAGCTGTTTCTGATAATACCCGTGCAACTAAGCAAATGCCTAATAATGATAATATGTTATTAGAAATTATGCAGATGCTAAAAGATCAAAACCTGCGACTCAATAAAATTGAGAGCAAAATAAAAGTCTCTGGAAACTAACAATGACTTCCCTACGAATTATGGAATGGAATGCCAATGGATTGCTACAGCACAAACATGAGCTGCAAGCAATCCTATACACAGAAAACATTGACATATGTCTTATCTCAGAAACGCATTTTACTAGGGAGTCCTTTGTTAGATTCAAAAGCTACTCAACCTATTATTCAAATCATCCTGCTAACACGGCTCGCGGAGGTAGTGCTGTTATTATTAAAAACTGCATCAAACACTTTGAAGAAGAAAAATATGTGACTTGCGATATCCAAGCTACAATTGTAACGGTTGAGACAACTAAACAAAAACTCAGGGTAAGTGCAATATATTGCCCACCTAGATATAATATTTATGCAGATGAATATATCACACTTTTTAAAAAATTAAATTGTCGCTTCATCATTGGAGGTGATTTCAATGCTAAACACACCCACTGGGGCTCAAGATTAATAAATACTAAGGGGCGAGAATTATACAGGGCTGCTGTAAGTTATGGATGCGAATTCATGTCAAGTGGTAAACCAACATATTGGCCTACAGACCCTAATAAAACTCCAGACCTAATAGACTTTTTTGTTGTCAAAAATTTATCAGCAAATTATATTAAAATTGAAGAAGGACTTGACTTGAACTCTGATCATTCTCCAATTTACCTAACGGTTAGTGACAAAATCATTTTGAAAGAACAAACATTAACTCTTAGTAACAAAAAAACAGATTGGATTTATTTTAATTACTTATTAGAAAATGATATCAATTTGATGGTGCCGATAAAGACTGTTGATCAATTGGAAAAAGAATTAAATGCTTTTACCGCAGATATTCAGGGAGCTGCCTGGAATAGTACGCCGGTTATTAAAAGAAAATTAAAAGGTCTTAATTATCCAAAAGAAATTAGAGTCCTAATATCAGAAAAAAGAAAACTTAGAAGAAAGTGGCATCAATCAAGAAGCCCATATGATAAAACTCTACTTAACAGAGCTACTAGACAACTAACTACAGAAATAAAAAACATTAAATAATTATCAATCAAAAAATTTCTCACAGAACTTACTGCAGATAGCAAAACTGAATACTCACTATGGAAAGCTACAAAATATCTCAAACGACCGTTAGCTCAAGTACCCCCTATAAAAAAGACTGATGGAAAATGGGCTCATAAAAATTCAGAAAAAGCAGATGTGTTTGCTCAACACCTTGAAGCAAGATTCTATCCAAACGAGGGACATGATGATCTACCACATGTTCATCCCAATGCTTATCCTGTCAGAATTCCATTAGTTACGCCTAAGGAAATTGCTGATGAAATTAAAAACAACCTCAATGTGAAGAAAGCACCTGGATTTGATCTAATTACAGGTGACATACTTAAAAGACTTCAAAGAAAAGCTCTGGTTAAATTAACTACTCTGATCAATGCCTGTATTCGACTAAACTATGTCCCAGATGCGTGGAAAACAGCTGAAGTTATTATGATACCAAAACCTGGAAAAAATCTAAGTGAAGTTGAATCATATCGACCCATCTCACTTTTACCAATCATGTCAAAGCTATTTGAGAAACTAATTTTAAAGCGCCTCAAACCTGTTCTTGATCAAAGAAAGCTGATACCACCACATCAATTTGGTTTCAGAAACAACCACTCGACAATCGATCAAGTACATCGTATTACTGATGTTATTGAAAAAGCGCTAGAAAACAAAAATGTATGTTCTGCTATCTTCTTGGATGTAGCACAGGCATTTGATAGAGTTTGGCACGAAGGTCTCCTACACAAATTAAAATTACTTCTTCCCGATCACTTCTACCAACTCTTAAAATCCTATCTGTCTAATCGACACTTTCGGGTTAAATACGAAGACTCGTATTCAGACTTGAAGCTGATTAAGGCTGGGGTCCCTCAAGGTAGTGTTCTAGGCCCAGTTTTGTATTTGCTATACATTAATGATATTCCAACAACTTTATATAGTACAACAGCTACATTTGCAGATGATACGGCAATAATGGTAGAGGGGGAGACTGTGGAAGTTTCAACTAGAAAAGTGCAATCTGCTCTCAACAAAGTAGCCATCTGGACAAAAAAATGGCGCATTAAATTAAACGAATCCAAATCAACACATATCAATTTTACAAATAAAAAGATATCACCACATCCAGTCTTAATTAATGGCACTCAATTACCATATGCAAACACAGCTAAATATCTTGGTATGACTCTCGACGCCAAGCTTCGGTGGAAAGAACATATTAAGAAGAAACGCGACGAACTTAATATCAAGTTCAGAAAAATGTATTGGTTGCTTGGTCGTAATTCTGAGCTTTCAACATACAACAAGCTTATTTTGTATAAGCAAGTCCTACGCCCAATTTGGAGTTATGGAATACAGCTGTGGGGCTGCGCCAGTAAGTCTAATATCCAAGTGATACAAAGATTCCAAAACAAAGTGCTTAAGTGTGTAGTTAACGCGCCTTGGTATGTCCGTAACTGTGATCTCCATCGCGATCTTGAGATTGAGATGGTAGACGATACTATTAGTAAATTTGCTAGTTCTCACCAAAAGAGACTTCAAAACCACATGAATCCAGAAGTGTCCAGACTCTCAAATGTGCAAAATACTATTAGAAGACTCAAAAGAATAAAACCTTTTGAGCTTGTTAGACATTAGAACACTAAGTGATTCAAAGGAAAATCTTAGTTTAGTCAGCATATAGTACATTAGTTTAGAAACAAATTAATCGTTAGTTATATAACTAGTTTTAATAAAAATTGTAATAATAAAAAAAAAAAAAAAAATATTTAGGTTAAATACACGAATATATTTATAGTTCTACATTAACAAAGTATTAAAGGGGTTGAATAAGACTTACTAATTTTTGGATCCAATAGTAAAATAACCACTAAAGTAGTTTGATGTTTCTATTGGAAATCCTAAAGGTAACAAAATATAAAATCTGCATTTTCCCGAGTAAAGATTATTATGTTAATTTGATAATTTATTTCATATTAATACTATTTATTTTAGTTCCAAAATGAACATGAGTGAGCATGTGTTTTGCTTCTTTTTGTGGGTATTTTGTTTATACTTATGTTTCTTTGTTTTCTTCCCTTAGCATCAGATATAATACTTACCTGGCTGGGCTTTTCTGTGACAATTTTCTAATAGGTTCTTACAAAATTATTTGTAACATTTGATGAATAAATCATTAATTGATTTGAGTAATAATTCGAAGGATTGTTTAAATGAACTAATATGTCGAAAGATCAGAATATAAAATTCTTTACAAAATAATTATAGTCAATTTAATACAAAATGATAAAACACTTTCAAAATGATCAATAGACAGAGAAACGGGAGTTTGGTGGAATACAGCACAAGCAAACGGTTAGAGAGATTACGTTTTGTTTTATTAATGAAGAAAGGATCTTATCACACTTTCATTGCCTGAAATGCAAGTGAGATCATGTGTTGAAACAAAAGTAAATTAAATGAAACTATGTGATGTAGTATTATTTCTACATTCTTTAAGTTCTTTACTATGACCTAGGTTCCGTTGTATTACAGTATCTTCAGGTGGGCTATTAGCAAAGATTAACTCTTAGGAAATTCCAACAGAATTTATGTATCACAAGAAACGATAGCGAAAGCCGGGTTTGTGCGGGTTTACCTGCACAAACTCGGCTTATTCCCGGCCGGATTTCGCTAATGTTTTGTGTAATATTTAAAAGCTGTTGAAGGCCCACCTGAAAATGTAATACAATGAAACTTAGGTCGTGGAAAAAAATTAAAGAAAGTAGAAATAATATTACATCATATAGTTTCATTTAATTGTGAATAATGTATTTCTACAAAATTAACGCCAAATATATTCAACAAAAGTAAATGTTAAGCAGAATGGTCTGTATATGTATATTTAGTCTATTTCTAGTTGATTTAAGCTTATTTAAGAAGGATTATAAACACCTGTAGAATAAAGTAAAACTGAAAACAATTTATTTAACTTGTAACGTTCAACACATTTGCATACTTTGTACAATCTGAATAGTCATGATCTCATTGGATCATAATGTTAAAGACGCTCAGTTACTTGTGTTGTCTGAATTTAAACAACCTTATCAGTTCCGCCAATATATTATTATTTTAAAAATCAATCATAAATATTCAACAATCTAAACTTCTCAGTCATTGAGATACCAGATAATTATAATCTACATAACTTGAGCACAAAACGAAATGACACGTTGAAGTACATTAATGAAATATGAATAAATGGTATAAAAGAAGTTGAAAATTTTAAAATATAAATATTCGCAGATCAAAGTGTAAAGTAAATTTAATGAAAACAAATTTTTATTTTTCTAGAAACTTTTCAAACCCAAAAATTTCTTTGGAAAGTTTCACAAAAATATTTTAAAATTTCAATCCAATCTGTAGTTAAGGCCATTATAAATGTGTCTATAAATGTCGCTACGTTCATTAGTCTTGAGAACAAAAAACTGTGAAATTGAAAGTGTCACCCAATTTTCAACTGCTTAAGTAAATACCTTTTTTACTTAAATAATGGTAAATGGTTTATCACCGATTCTTCAATTTTAAAAATATTAATACAGATTTTTTTGTGTTATTTATTTTGATATTAATTATATATATGCCTTCCTGTTTTCATAGGGTAGTTCCATTAAAGAACATAAATATCTGTGTGGTGAGTTCGTTATGTTGTGGTTGAATGTTGTAAGCAGTCTACTATTTGATTCTTAAACACAAGACCACTGTAACTCCTTGGGTTTTACTTTTCACTTCAATTTTTTCACAGTCATGGTTTTAATTTTTTAAATGATTTCGGCTTTATGTTTATCCTTCCAGTACCAATAAATTGTTCGTAAAATTTTATATTTTTTTGGCTTTCCTCTATATTATACTGAAAGTAAATATAAAAATCTAAAGCTAAGTGGTTCATTTCCTTGATTGTTTTCTTGAGGCTAAAATTTGTTTCTTCTTTGAAGGAACTATATTTACCTTTTATCATAAATACTTTTAAAATCAACAATCCAAATTAACAAAATTAAAAAGAATTGTATTAACATACAACCAAGGACAATATATTATTTCTAGCACTAAAATAATAATAATTTTAAGCAATCGACTATTCAGAATCATAGCAAAACGAGGATCCTGTTAATGCAAAGCCAAAGTCATTATAATATTACCAGGAATCAAAGGTTCTATTCATAACTATAAAAAAGCACTCAAAGAGATAGATCCATGGTGACGAGTGCAATCACGTGTGTGACAGTTCGGGTTACTCACTCTCTAACTCGCATTTCCACCTCGCCACGCATACTTCATATCACCGCCCCACTCTCACTTGTGGATTTACATGCCACCGACTGATTGAGCTGCAGGTATTTATTGACAAATATTTATTACTTTTTGATATTACAATAACTTTCAAAGCGTCGTTTGGGTGTGAAATGATGATTGCTTACGCAGAGATTCTCAACAGATCATTTGTTATTTATTTACCTATTATTTATTGTGTTATCTTTCTGTCTTTCTGTAAATATTTACGCACTTAAGTATTTTTGTTATTCTCTACTCAATAGGAATTGCGGAATACACTTTTTTATATCACAAATACAACTATTGCAGGCTACATTTGACCTTATTTTGACATCATATAGGCAAAATTATGTGATAATATATAAATTTTAATGTTACCCATTTATTAAAATTGATCAAAAACACATGTTTAATAGAAAAAACATAAGATGTTAGGTATACTAATTTAGTACATGTGAAATAAAATTCAAAACCCTCTACCGCGTAATTTTATTTTTTCACATTTATTTCTGTACTCCAAAACTAAAAAAAATTATTTTTAATTAATACCTGCATGAGAAAAAATTGGTTTACATGTATAAAAGTAATGTATTTAGAAATGTAATTACTTTTCAAATAATTATTATAAAAAGATAATGCGATATTTTGAGCTACTAACATCCATAATAAATTTTCATTTTGTCTCTAGCACTGTGCAAATAAAAACTATATTAGTTTTTTATTTAAATGCCCACTCAATATATGCACGGCGTAGTCGAGGAGTATTCTATTAGTTCTTGGCGCCCTGAAATGAAGCACCTTTTCAAAAGTAACTATGTCAGGTAGATATAAATTATGACCAGAGTATTTACAAGAAACAAATTTATTAAAAGAGTTATCAGTTGCACAGTATATTTTAATATTCTAAGAGTTGCAATGGTTAACCTATTTGCAATTAATTTATGTAATGAAATTATCTAAGTTCATCTATTATAATCAAACCGAAACCCTGTTTAAGTTCATTATATGTGCTTTGCAGTTTATTAACACTTTCAGTTAATTAAAGCCGCTCGGACGTATCGCATTGGCATAGACGTGAGTCATTACGTCAAATTAACAGGCAAATTAGTCATTAACAATACAATATATATATAGCAACAATGATAATGAGAATCTATTGATTTTACTTGTTAGAATTAGGCAGCGTTAATGCATGTCTGCAAATACTATAGATTACAATTTTTTTCAGTTAATTGAATATTAAGAAATATGTTAATGTATATGTGTGTATATGTGTCAATATATATATTTATATATATATACATATATATATATATATATATATATATATATATATTTATATATATATACATATATATATATATATATATATATATATATATATATATATATATATAATATATATATATATATATATATATATATATATATATATATATATATATATATATATATATATATATATATATATATATATATATATATATATATATATATATATATATATATATATATATATATATATATATATATATATATTTCTGTTTATGAAACATTTATCAATCACTCTTTATAAAATATTTTTTATTAATAGTGATTGATCAAACATAAAGAATGATAATAGAAGCCAAAAAAACTTTTTTTAGAATTTTTCTATGTATATTAATTTTTTTCGTCAATCATGTGAAATCTACGGATTTCATGAAATTTGGCATGGTAATAGTACATGCCCAAGAGCAACACGTGAAAGAAAAAATTTGGATAACTTTTCTTGTTTCAAATTTCATACTCACTAAGTCATAGGTACGGCTAATATGAAATACTCGCAGTGGGAATTGCATCCAGAGTATTTTGCCTTCACTTAGTATCCGAAGTTGTGAGCTATATTTATGGTTGCTTTTTGATGATCTAAATGAAACAAAGTTCATCTTGTAACATTAGGTCTTGGCTTCGCACCTGTGACATCACATTGAAATTGGTTTCATGTCATTTACGCAAAATTGTATGAAAACATGTTGAGTTAATTCCTGTGACAATGTGTTCTAAATTAGGATAAAAAATAGTCTATGTTTTCATTGTAGTTTGTAGCTATACATAATGGAAGTCTATTTGTTTATATATGATACTCAAAGCAGAGACAGTAGACGGTCAACAATTTTAAAAAGTGCATTTTTGTAGCTCCCACAAAATTGAATTATTAATAAATTTTCCATTAACTTTTTAAATTTTTTATCTTTAATTTGCAGACATAGCCTATGTTACCATTTTAAAACAGAAAGAATTAAATAATAAAATTTAATAAATAGATAAATGTTTTCAAAAGGAGTCAGTACATTTACTGTAACGGCTTGATTTAAAACAGATTTTATAGTCTATCAAGCTGTTACAAGTCATTAATTATTCTAGAATCTTTTCTTTATTCTATATATCTTTTATATTATCCAGAATTTTTTCTTCTAGAAATATTTTAACAAACAATGCGTACATATTGAAAGCATATGTATAATATATATAGTAAAAACACAACATATAAAGGAAAAGAACAAATAGACGGATTTAAATCTACAATACATAAAATATTACTTTACTAAAATTATGTGGATATGTTAATATTGTAATAATTTTTACTTAAACAATCTTGATGGAAGAATCATTCCCAAACTTAAAAAAATATTGCTGGGCTATTTTGTCAATATTTTTAGATAAAAGGTTGCACTAAACATTTTCTAGATTTCAATTTTTGTTTAGTATTGGAATGTCCATATCTGAAGTTAAATAACTTGAATAAGAAAACGTAAGATCACATGTAATAATTCATTTAATGCATACTTAACCAGTGAGAAGACATTCAATGAGCATTTTGCTCAAGCAAATGTAAATTTTGATCGGCATTAGCAATACCATAGTGTCTCAAATGTCTAGATAGCTTCCTAACTATTTATCACCTTTCCCGTGACCCAACTCGTATGGGTGTCAGTCCCACTGTGACTGTGTGGCGAAGTGCTCGTGAGGACTGTGTATCATCGTGAGGTATTTAGGTCATCGTGCATCTATCTACATAAGTATTTTTTCCTGAATAATTATAAATTTTTTTTAATTATCTATGTTTCTTTGTATTAAAGGTCAAAAGTTAAGTAAACACAAAAGTTCATATTTTATTTCAGCGTTTTTTTAATTTTTAGCTACCAATTATATGGCAGCAGGTATCGTGCTCGAGATCATTAATCAGTGAGGGTTAGTAGCAGAATGCAGTGTTCATGTTAGTAGCAGAATGCAGTGTTCATGTTAGTAGCAGAATGCAGTGTTCATGTTTATTGAGTTTATTTATTCTAATCCCTCCTCTCATTATTACTACGAAATCAATGGCGTTAACTATTATATCTATATTGACTGAAGACAGACCAGTGCCCAGATCTATTTTTGGTGTTAGCGACAACAAGATAATTTCATCATACATACAAAAAAGAAAAAATTCTTATATTATCTTCACTTTACGATGCCGATCAAATATATCAGGAGTGAAGTAATGAAGCTAAATTAAAAATTTTAACATTTTACAATTCTATCCAACGAGGTGTGCATACTGTAGACCAAAGGAAAGAAAAATATTCTGTTTGCAAAAATTACTTCTAACTGGCCAATGTGACTATCTTTTTTAAATTTTTAATATAACAGTGTGCGATACATTTATAAAGCTGTTTAGTAAAGGGATGTTTCGTGCTGGATTTGCATGCAAAAGAAATCTAGGGCGGTCTGAAGTTTATAATTGTTGAGCAGAGTCTAAAGAAACACAGAACCCAGTAGGGGTTATGTGTTCCTACTGGATTCTGTGTCCTTACGAGATACAGAACCCAGTGGGGGTTCCTTGTAAGGAAAGATAGCATTCTATAAAACATATATTTTGTGCCGTCAGTTATCATCTACAAATGTAAATTTTTTACAATTCCTTAAAAAATAACATGTTACAATCAAATGTTTTTTACTTTCATATATGTTTTCACATAAAATGCACATAATTACCAAAAATATTATATAATATTTGAGCTAGTACATAATGCCTGTAATTGTTGTCCCTTCACAATAAGAAAAAATAATATATAGTTCTATACAACTAATGCTTTTACACTTACAAACTGAGAAGCATTGGATAGATAGGTGCATTAATATGCTATTTAAGCTATTTATTATATTTTTACAAGCTATTTAAAATTGGTGCACACTCAGTAAAGAGCCGACTAATAGTATTGTATAATAATTAGACAAATCCTAACAAATACTGATAAAGGAACCAAATTGTAATTGTTAAGTTAAAACAGATCACCCACATTAATGAACTGAATTATAACAACACAGTAACTTGTAAGTAATTCTAGAAAATGGAGCAGCAACGAAGCTCGCAGACTGAATGATTTGAAAACAGTGAATTGGCCTAGTTCACCTGCTTCTATTATATTTTTAATAAGCTGCATATGACCTCGGACTTTAGATGCTGAAGGAAGAAAATAAGGTAAGTTATAATAAAGTATATTGTTTTTAAAAGCAGATATCTATATTACGTCTAAATAATATAACAATAAATTATAAGCTTATATACAATATTGTATATCCTGGTACCTATATCCTGTTTGTTTCCTAACCTCGCGCAATACACGACTGCTATGAGGAACTAGCTGCAATATATAAACATAATCTATTTTTATAATTGGTTTATGGTCACATACAATAATTATAATACATATATAAATGTTGTTTATATAAATATCTATAATTGTCAAAAGTTGTAGAATAATAATTATGGTTTTATTATATTAACTGTTTTCCAATCAACTAAATGGATTAAAACCTCGCTTAATCAACACAAAGTATGAAATTAATTTAATACCAACCCAGGAGAGATGAGTACTTAGTTCAATTGATAAGGGAGGAGGGAGATTGAAACCCTTCAATATTAGGGTGCTGTTGTCAGGTGTGGAAGCTAATAAAATATGAATGCCTACTATCGATCTAACCTCGCACATTGACTGCAATGCAATTTATTATAAAAGTTGCGTAGTTTTATAAAAAAAGTTTAATTAACTGTCATGATTTCTATTTTGTGCAGTATATTTCCTGTCTGTCTATACATACATAATAGACTTTTACAGCAAAAATTATGGAATGCTGCATTGCTTTATTTTGCTAGCTTCATCTCTATATGCTTTTTGTATATGATCTCTTACTTTGTAATTTTTTAAGGCGTTCTTTCATCTCATATCTTCATTTATAAAAATGGAGCTTAAAATTGGGCATTGCATAGCATATATGAAATATTTTTCTTTCTCAATGATTTCACGCAAATTCACGTGTGAAAATGGAATCATTAAATTAAGGTCATGTGTAAAATTTGTCATTTAATAGTGGTAATATAAGAATTTTCATTTTTCATCTTTGATAAATATATATATATATATATATATATATATATATATATATATATATATATATATATACATATGTGTGTGTGTGTGTGTGTATGTGTGTATGTATATAAACATGCTAGAGTCACAATGTAATCAGGTTTGTTTGCATGTCTTTTACAGATTGTAAAAAGTTAAATATTGTATACATAGTTTAATTCAAAACTTAAAAATTTGCCTCCATCTGCACTTTGTCCCCATGCCGAAAGAGATTGTTAATAATTTAAAACTATAGAAAATATTTACAAACTGAGATGTAAATGATGACACAGTTCAGTCAGTGTATATTTATTGCATACAAACATACCACTCCATGTTAAAGAAGACATTTGTAATGCGTAAAGTAAGATTGTTCACTTACGTAATTCTTCATTAACTTGCATTGACGTCAAATGGGATTTTGTAGTTTCTATCTGCAGATACATCTTTTCACATACAAGACACATGGCCACCAATGACACCACATGGTGGAATGGCCATACTATGTACTGGGTCGAAAGTAATGTGTTCAATCTCTGAAATGTTCATTTTATTAATGAAATTATGCCAAAAAACAATGTAATTCCAAGAGACAGACTTATTTTGGGACATAATTGAATTCGTCATTTTTAATTAAGTTTACATTTGGATGGACGTTTTCACTAATAACTTTTTTACTGGTATAAAAAATCCAAGCAGTCATATTACGTAAACAAAATAATTTTATAAATTGTTTTTATTTGTCAACCAGATGCATCCTCAGATCATTCACCTGGAGCGAGTCCAATAATAATTTTGTTACATAAAATAAAAATGTAGTAACCTGTGTTCACGTATTGCGGGAGGTAGGTATTTTTATGATAGTGCTCTACTCGTTTTTCTTGTCTTTTTTTATCCATTTAGCTTAAAATGTATTTAAACGATTATATATTATAATTGAAGAAACCATCAAAATGGTTTTTAAATGCTTCTTTAATTTTGTCATAAGCTTTCCACGTAATAAATTACAAAAATGTATTTATTTGAGCAGAAAGACAAATATTGTATGCCACTTTTTTCATAAAAATTTGTTTGGCTATCTTAACCTAGAAGTGCTCAAGAGCATGAATTCGGGTCCTAAAACAATATGAATGGTAGACACGTTGCAATATTTTTTGAGCAATATTGGATGTGGGCGATACCATATTAGTCCATTTTGCTTTTCTGTCGCGAGGGCTGAATGGTAAAAGCACATTAATAAAATAATTGTTTGGTCATTTCCAAGCTGTTCATTTGCTTCTATGAAATATCTTTAGTGAAACGAAATGATGGGGGTGCTTAGTTTATACTATTTTTGTAAATATTGTTATTATATATTAAAACAACCTTTATTTATTAGACATTATGTTTATTTCATTTGATTTTCAAAATATACAACAATTATTCATTTCTGTATTCAAATATGCATATACACACATTGAACCATTTGATTCGATCGTGATTGCGTGTTGGTGCACTTTGCTAAGGTCAGTAAAAAACATTGCACACGGTGTTTTCATTTTGTTATGTTAAAATGCTATTTAATTTGTCTGAAACAATTTTTTTTTATTCTTGGCGTAAATGTTTGTTTGACTTTTAAAATATTTATGACAAATAATACTGATTGGGTTTTCATTTATTGTGGAATGGTCAAATCTACATTGTGCAAATAAAACTTTCTAATCATCTGAGCTTAAAATAGCAATACAAAAAATCATATGATCGTTTTGTCTTGTTTCAAAAAATTTTCCAAAAATTAATCAGTTAAGAGCTATGCGTTCTTAACTGACGTTTATAACTAAACAGCGGGCAAATATGAAAATAATATTAACGTATGAGATTATATAACTTTGTTTTGTAAAGTTTATGAAAAAATATTGATGAGCAATTTAAAAATTCAACATAATTCCTTTGAATTAGTTTCTAGTAAATAATAAGTTAAACGACTTATATAACTTTTGTGATGTGTTCTTGTTATAAAATTAGTGTCCAATTTTGAATGTGATCATATTTAACAGTGAACAATTACTTAAATTAACTGTGGCTACTGCCCATTATTAATGAACAACTTGTATATCCATTATCTTAGGTTGAATGCTTAATACAGCATTCAAGTTTGAGCCCATAGGCTTCATTAAACTACAAACTTTATCAAATATTTACTATTGAAATTAAACATACAATTCTTCTAGAGAAGCATCCTATGTTATAAGGATACAATATTTTGTTGCTAATTTTATTTTTATGTTTACATATTTTCAGGTATCTCAGTTGACCTCAAAAAGGAATAAATATCTTTCCAAAAATTCTTGTCATTATGTTTGTCTATTCAGCCTTTGAAATATTTAAAATACAAATAATATAGCAAATTGATATAAATGATTATTTTAATGTGAGACATTATTTGGAAAAACTGTAAAAATTTTCAATTTTGTAGATGTAGCGAACATTTTTTTTTAATTGTGTATTACAATAATATAAACAATGTATGAAACCCAAAACTTGCTCATGATGCTATTATATGTTCTAAGCACATATACATATTTTCAAAGCTTTCAAAATAAGCCTTTCTGATTATCTCCTGTTGCTAAGGTTAACAATAATTATAATTTATGATGTAAGAATACTTTACACAACATGATTATCTAAATTTATAAATAATGAAACGTTTATAAAATGAACCAGTAAAAATTTTATTCAATGGAACGCAGCACTGACCCTTCACCTCCAAACAACTTTGATAATTATAGTTTGAGGTTACATAATATATGAAAACCAAAATATTTTTGAACATTCATATACATGTAAACAAAACTTATAAATAAAATAATTTAAAACTAAATATTATCAATTAAATTACTGTTATTACGTAAATTAAAAAAAGGTGAAATATCTATTAAAGAGAAGTCAAAATAAATATTTTATTAACGGCTTTGTTATTCGATTTATTCCTTTAAAGTGTTTCTTTTTTATTTTCTCCTGATAAATATGTGCTACTCAGAAACTTCAAGAAATTGTTTATGCGTGAAAAAAATTTAACACATAATATAATGAAATAAAATGATATAAAGAAATAATTAAATTTATAGTATGATTTACAATTATAAAAATTTGATTTATTCATTTGAACGCAAGCTTATTAATTGAACAACTACAATAATGTACGTAAAAGCAAGATTGAAAAAGCTGGTTAGCACCAACATTCGCAGGTCAAAGAGCTGACACACTGTGAAAGTTCCATCATTGCTTCGTTGTATGATTTCCTCAAGGCTGGCCAATTCATCATTGAGTAAAGGGCCTTAAATATTAGGAATATTTTAATTAAACAAAAAAGTGAAGTAGGTTCATATGGAGTCAAAAGTACAATTTGGTTATAGAAATATCCATCAAAATATTCATATTATAATTTTTTTTTAAATTTACATGTTGTGTGTTTATATAAATATACATGCACAATAAATTGGAGTTGTCATTTGATCAATTTCAATGGAATTACCATTGTTCACAGCTCACTATTTCAGTTTGAATAGGGGAGCAATATGCATAATGCTGCAAATTCAGTCAAACTGTTTTCGTTGATTATTGCTATTTAACATATGAAGCTGACTATACTACAGTAAATACTTTAAAAAAGCCACCATAAAAAAGTATAATAATATACATTTTGGCACCAAAACAGTTTTACTGGAATTATCATTGCAATTCCAATTGAACGGTGGTAAAATATGTCAGTTGGGAATAAATATATGTAAACTTAGAATCTTAGTTAAATACTTATTAACTTTCCCTTCATTGGCTTATGTGGTCATAATGAGCTCCAAGTAAGCCTTCAGAATCTTCCTACAGATCTGTTAAATGGCTTTGGTAATTATTTATAGGGTGTAACTTAAAATCATTTTTACCCTTCTACTTTATAGATCGATGGGAATATGGACCATCCCTTGTTGTAATTGCTTATCTATTTGTGGAGCCAAATGTTGAAAAATTGCAGGGTTATTTTACATTAAAAATTTATATCAGTTTGTTTTCTTCACAATAATAAGTAACTGAATAAAAATCTTGATTAAAAATCCTTGATTAAAAATCAATTTATCCAACTAGATTTTCTAAATATATATTTGTAGATTGTACCGTAGCTGAGACATCCATAATTACATTTAATCTTGTTAGATTCTTAACCTTATGTGGTCTGGTTTTATGATTTTTCAAAAAGAAATCAGAAAACAATTTGTTTTATGTTTTTATGGAATTTCATAATCATAAGTCCAAGGCTTCACAAGACTGACCTATATCAAGAAATGGAAGTCTTTCCAGCAAAACCTAAAGTAAAATATTTCAGTTGCTTGAAATGTAAATGAAAACCAGAAGAAAAACACTGTGAAAATGTTTTTACATTTATAATTTATATAAAATTGCGAAATTAGTAAAGAACTTCATTTGAGTATGAATGATTTGCTGGCTTAAACTTAGATAACCCCATTTGCAAGCCAATAATGCTAGTAAAATTAACAATGTGGTGTGGTTAGTATGATGGAAAGTGAATGTCTTGTGGTGATGTGGTGTGGTTAGTGTGATGGAAGGTGACGGTACATAGCTAAATACTTACACATTTGAGGGGAAAGTCTCAGTTTTGCAATGACTATTCTCAGTTTACGAAACTCTAGAACCAACATCTCACTTAAGATGCAGACAACCATTAAGACAGCAAGACAAATCGTCAGCCAAAGAAAAAATTTAATAATTTCTAGTGACCATATTTGCTAAAATATTTTTTGATTAGTAGCAATATCTCATACACATTCTACATTTTTTTGTATTGAAATGTTAATGCTTAATTTATAACACATTTGTAAGGAGATTAGGAAATTAAAATTAATTATAGTTAAAGTATCTATACTTTATAAATTACAACAGTTATCTATTATATTATCTATTAAGTAATTATCTATAATATCACTATTACTTACACCATGTATATATAAGTCCAACACCAGATGAATAGTGATAACAGATGTAAGAAAAGTCGATGCTACAAATTGAAGTACCTGAAGTAGATATTAAACGACTAAATTAATATAAAAAAACCTTTCTAATTATCCTATTTATTTCAACTTGTTCCAGTGTACCTGCAATTTAAACATTTTATTAAGTGTACTGCATATTTCATTCACTATTATTAACACATTTTGTAAGATTGGTATCCACGTAGGATTTCCAGAAATATCAAAATGGCTATTCTTCTGTAATTCATTCTAGTCTGGCACTCTGCGTAATACTAAATGGTTTGTATTACTAAGAAATATTTCTTGATTCATACGTCTTAAGTAATCGTTTACTGCTTTTAAGATTTGAATAATGGTATATGTAAGAAGACACATTAGAAAAAGTTCCAATCTGTTAGTAAATAAACTTAAATGCACGATTATGGAGAATGGATTTGGACTTTCCATACTTCTAATGATGAAACATGTTAAGTAACTTGAAAATATAATAAATACACCCAGTGGTGTCATGATTCTTAATTTTTTAAAACAATTTGTTCGAAACAAAATACTGTAATAACTGAAAATGTCATCAAGTTGGCGTAAACAATCAGCAAATAAATTTTTTTGCCAAAATACATCTATTGAGAGAACAGATACGAAACTGATGACATTACATATTTGGAAAAGCCACTCTACTATACTTCTTTCAGCACACGAAGAGATGCGGTGAGACCATATGTCTGTGCAGGTGCCCAAAATAACAAGAAAAATTAATGCCAAACTGTAAATTTTCCTTAAATTGATTTTAAGTATTGTTGCTAGTTCTAGTTTACGCAAAAACCGATAAACACCTAGAATTGACTGTAATGCAATTAAAAAGTGGATTGAGTCCTCTAAACAATGATGCGTCATTTTTAACAGAATTGACTGTTTCTTCTACTCAATACCAACAGCAAATGGAGACACTCTGCGATAATGTAACCTATTCAGGTAAAAAAAAGGTCTTGGCCTACTTTGGAAAATAAACAAGACAATTTGTCTTCCCATTTGAAAGTAATTACTGATTATTGATTTTACCAGTCTCGTCTGAAAGTATTATTAACATTGTTCTACATATATAACATATGGTCTGTAAAAGCAATGACCTTGTAGTTTTGTAGTTTATGAATATTGTAAGGCTCTAAATACCCTTTTTTGCTTTTATCGTGATTAAATTTAAAGATCGTATTTATAGCCACGGCAGTATATTCAATCGCCATAAATAGCAATCGATTGTAGGTAAAAACTGAATTAATGGTTTATTTACTTACAAAATCTGTTAGGATATTTATTTAGTATTATCTAAGATAATGTCGAAGTAATTTTACCAATAGTAGTAGGTAATTACACTAATCGCTGAGCTCAGTACGCATGATTAAATCAACTCAATTATGCAGTTTAATTACATTGACACTGAAATAATCATTAAACAATTATTTTTTCAGTTTAGGTATGGGGAGGATATTTTGGTATCTGGGAAATTATAAATGTCTTATTCAGTATCAAACCTAAGATGGAATGAGAGCACATTAAGAATTCAATATAATTATGAGGTGAAATAAAAAAGGTGGGAAAATGTAGGTAGTGAAGTAGAAATATATTTCGTGAGGCCCATCATAGTTGTATGTTCTTTATTAGCCACCGCTTTATGTTGAGAAACTGTCCAGATACAAAAAGTAGATTAAAGCAGTTTCTAATATGAGTTATGTTTCGAACTTGGAGGAATTCTTGAGTATTTACAATCACATTAAATCATTTAATTGGTACCATTATTAGCAGTGTAACGGATACAACTACTTCAGGGTGCAATTTCATTGATCACTCAAGTGAGATGTCAATCAATTAAAAGGCTAATGTATTTCAGTAGAGATGAAAATAGAATCGCCAAGCCATTATCGCCTAGCTTGGGTGATTTAGCTACATACAATTTGTGAATAATTACGAATGGGTCACTAGTAGATTAGTAGTTTGTAATGATATTAGTGAATTATGTTAACCAAAATGCCGTTTTTTGGTCTACCGGTTGATCAATTTAAGATATGCATTTAACATATCTATCAATATTAATAGATCAAATAACTTGACAAAAGTTACATAGTCGATAAATCTACAAAATGCCACCAATGTCCAGCACCTGTTGGATAGGTGAATCCTGTAGTTTTTCTTATTGTCTGTAGGGTTAATGAAAACACAATAATTATAAATAGCATACGCGGGACCAATACATCAGTAATGGTATTTAAGTTCTTCGAACATCCATTTTTAAATATTTTAGATTTTGCAAAATATCTTCAAAAATTATATTTTTATTTCTGCAAAATGATGCTTATATTGTCTAGAACTTTTCAATGTATGTTCTTTATTAGATCTAAATTTGGCCAATAAAACTGGGGCATTATTCATTTTTACTGTGTGAATTTCGCAATGCTTGTTGGTAAAATAATGGTGTAATAGTGGTATTTATAACATTATTTATGGTGAAAATATAACTAATTTAATGTTTTGATTATGTACATAGTTTAATAGAATTGTGGGTATAATACAATGAGTCTTGTAGTCATGAAGTGATCGAATATATATTTGCACCACCCACATTTTAACTGTCAAATTCCATTATTTATAAACATTCTTAGTAAAGTTATATACACTCTCTCCTTTGAAATAAAATGAAGTAAAATTATATACTATGTATGAAATAATTTATTGTTACTCATATATTTTACAAGAGTAACAATAATTTATTTCATACATAACTCTGTAGGTATAAATACTTGTTATATAGGCATGAGTTATAAATACGTATGCATATATATATATTTGACTCGAGACTTTTCTAGTAAGTAACATCAACTTTAACACTTTATTTTGAAGATTCTAGGGGGGGCTCCTTTAAATTCTATTTCAATATATGTAAATAAATAGATGTTATCATTTATATTGTTATCAATTGCATCAAGTATTCAAAATATTTATATTTTACAACTCTATTGAGCACATGTTACCTGCATAACCACTGTCTACTAAGCATCTGACTTCCACACGCCAAAGTGTTTTGAGAATCTGTAATGTAATAAGGGACGTTTTTAATCAAAATCGTCTAACAAATTATAAAATAGTGTTCATTTTTTATTATTTAAGTGGTGTATATAATATACCATTCAATACCATTTGCATTTTTAATTTTCAAATTAATTAGAATTATGAACAAAGTTTTTCATTTAATTAAGTGTATAAAGTAGTGTAATTGCTTACACAAGGATGTTGAGTGTTATAGTTATGATGCAATACACATACTGCTTGAAAAAGAATACTTATTGAAATTAAGTATAAGTTTTCATTATTTTTATCTCAATTTTTTAGTAATACGTCTCGTGCAGAGATCCTTAGTTTGTAATTTCAATAGAGTTTAGAGTGTTATGCCAAACTACTACGAATATTGCAGGCTAAATAACATGCAGTAGAGAAGGTTTATCGATCATGGTGTGCAGACACCAAATCCAAGATCACCTGCCAAATTTTTATATATAATGGATGTATATATATAGATATGTACATTCATTACATGCTAAATACATGTATATTACTATGTACATATATTGACACATATATTTAATGGTATGTTCACATGTTTACACACATTTATATATATATATATATATATATATATATATATATATATATATATATATATATATATATAATAGCATATATAACAAATTAATTTTTTCTGTTTTGGCAATTGTTGGTTATTTAATTAAGGGTTATACCGTAAGGTATGTAAATAACAAAATGTTATCTGGCGTTGCGTTGCTTATTTAATGAAATTAAAATTAAATTTGATTAAAGAAACAATAAAGTTTTTATTAGAAGTCGAAGAGGCACTGTATCATTTTGCAGAAATAAGTATATTATTTTCATGAAATTATTTTGCATAATGAAGTGGTCATTTAAACTTTATGTTCGAAGAACTTGAATGCCATTGCTGATCTATTTGTCCCACGTACGCTATTTCTAATTATTACGTTGTCATTAACACAGCAAACAATAACAAAAACTACAGAATTTACCTATCCGACTAGTGCTGGCCGCTGGTGGTATTTTGTACAATTATCGACTATGTGGCAACTTTTGTCAAGATGTTCGATCTATTAATATTGATAGATACGGTGAATGCAGATCTTAACTTGATCAACCGGTAGACAAAAAAGCGGTATTTTGGTTAATGTAATTCACTGATATCATCACAAACTACGAATCTACAAGTGAACAATTTGTGATTATTCACAAATTGTATGTAGCTAAATCACCCAAGCTAGTCGATAATGGCTTGGCGATTCTATTTTCATCTGTACTGAAATAAATTAGCTTTTTAATTGATTAATATCTCGCTTGAAGTGATCAGTGAAATTGCACCCTGAAGTAGTCGCATCCGTTACACCGCAAATAAAGGCATCAATTAATTGACTTACTACTTTTGTAAATACTCAAGAATTCCTCCCAGTTTGAAACATAACTCATATTTGCGAAACTGCTTTATATCTGGACAGTTTCTCAACATATAGCGGTGGCTAATAAAGAACATACAGCAATGATAGGCCTCAGGAAATATATTGTTGCTTCACTACCTACATTCTCTCACCTTTTGCATTTCACCTCATAATTATATTGCATTCTTCATGTGCTCTCATTCCATCTTAGGTTTGATACTGAATTAAACATTTATCAACACATAACTCTGTATAGTTTCCCAAATACCAAAATATTCTCCTAATATCTAAACCGAGAAAATTATTATGCATTGATTCTGTCAGTGTCTATGTAATTAAACTTTATCATTGAGTTAATTTAATTACATGCGCTGAGCCCAGCAATAAGTGTAATTATCTATAAAACTATTATGTATATGTACATGTATATATATATATATATATATATATATATATATGTACATATATATATATATATATATATATATATATATATATATATATATATGTATATATATATATATATATATATATATATATATAATTATTGCTATATTTAATTACTTCAATATTATCTTGAATAACATTGAAAAAAATATACTAACTGATTTTTTTGAATAAATAAACCACCAGGTCAGTTATTACATACAATCGATTGCTGTTTGTGGCAATTGAATATACTACCATGGCTTTAAAATATAATTTTCAAATTTAATCATGATAAAAGCAAAAAAGGATTTTTAAAGTTTTACAATACTCATAAATTACAAGGTCTTTGCTTTTACTGACCATAGGTTACGTATCTAAAACAATGATAAAAATACTTTCAGACGAGACGGTAAAATCAATAATCAGTCATTACTTTCATATGAGAAGACAAATTGTCTTGTTTACTTTCCAAAGTAGACCAAGGTATATAATTTATGTAAATGGATTACATATGGTAGAGTGTTTTCATTTGCTGTTAGTATTGAGTAGAAGAAACAGTGAATTCTGTTAAAAATGACGTATCACTGTTTACAAGAATCAATCTACTTTCTATTTGCATTACAATCAATTCTAGGTGTTAACCGATTTTCCCGTAAACTAGAAAAAACAACATCACATAAAATTATTTACAGGAAAATTTATAGTTTGACATTAATTTTTCTCGTTTTTTTGGGCACCGGTACGGGAATATGGTCTCATAGTATCACTTCGTATGCTGATAAAAGTATAGTAGAGTGGCTTTCCCAAATATGTAACGTCATCAGTTTCATATCTGTTCTCTCAATCGACATATTTTGGCAAAAAAATTTATTTGCCAATTGTCTATATCAATTTGATGACATTTTCCGTTATTACTGTATTATGTTTCGAACAAATTATTTAAAAAAAATTAAAATCTTGACAAAATTGGGCATATTTATTATATTTGCAAGTCACTTAACATCCTTCATCATTAGAAGCCTTGAAAATCCAAGTCTTTTCTCCATAATCATGCACTTCAGTCTATTTAATAACAGATTGGAACTTTTTCTAATGTGTCTTTTTAAATATACCGTTATTCAAATCTTAAAAGCGGTGAACGATTACTTAGGACATATTAATAAAGAAATATTTCCTAATAATACAAACCATTTGGTAGTACCCAGAGTGCCAGACTGGAATGAATTATATGGGAATAGACATTTTGATGTTTCTGGAAATCCTCTGTAGAAATCAATCTTACCAAACATATTAATTATAGTAAAGAAAATATGCACTACACGCAATGAAATGTTTAGATTTCAGGTACACTGTAATAATTTGAAATAAATATTATAATTAGAAACGTTTATTCGTATCAATTTAGTCATTTAATTTCTACTTCAGGTACTTCAGTTGGTAGTGTCGACTTTTCTTTCGTCCGTTACCAGTATTCATCTGATTTTGGACTTCAATATGCATGATGTAAGTAATAGTAATATTACAAATAATTATTGTTGTAATTTTGAAAGTGTCTATAATAGCAATTAATTGTCTCTTTCTATTTTCCTTACAAATGTATAATAAATTAAGCATTAACATTTGAATACATAAAAATGTAGAATATATCTGAGATGTCGCTTCTAATAAAAAAATATTTCAGCAATTATGGTCAGTAGGAGTGATAAAATTTATTCTGTGGCTGACAATTTGTATTGCTGTCTTAATGGTCGTCTGCACCTTCAGTGAAATGTTGATTCTGGAATTTCGTAAATTGAAAATAATCACCACAAAACTGAGACTTTCCCCTCATATATGTAAGTATTTATGTACCATCAAGACATTCACTTTCTGTCATACAAATCGCATTACATTATTAATTTTACTAGTATTATTTAAATGCAAATGGTGTTATTTAAGTTTGAATCAGCACATCATTCATACCGAAAATAATTTCTTTACTAATTTAGCAATTTTATCTAGAATACAAATGTAAAAACATTTTCATAGTGTGTTTCTACTGGTATTAATTCACATTTCAAACAATTGAACTATTTCATCTTAGATTTTCGAGACATGTTTTCTTTAATTTCTTCGTATAGATCAGTTTTGCAAAGCCTTGGTAAGGTTATTTTTATTCAACTAGGTATATAGCCCAGTAGCCCAGTACCAGATAAACTTATTGTTATTAGTACTAAAATAATATTTATTTTTTCATTTACTTTTTATTGTAAATCAATCAAACTGATATATATTTTTAATATGAAATATTCCCGCAATTCTTCAATAATTATCCGTCTGCACAAGTAGCGTAGCAATTACAGCAAGGTGTAGTCCATATTCCCACAGATCTAAAAACTAAACAGGTAAAACTTATTTCAAGTTACGCTTTATAAACAATAATATAAATATTAAAATAATATAATAAGCAATCTGAAGGCTTACTTAGCGCTCATTATGACCACGTCAGCCATTGCAGGGGAAATTAATAAGTATTTATTTAATATTCCAAGTCTACATATATTTATTCCCGAGTGACGGATTTCTAGCTGCAGCTATATAAAAATATACAATATGAGTAACATAGTTACTCAATTATGGAGCACCAGTCTTAATTACGATCAGGTCTATTTATATCCTTAAATGAACAAACACTTGTGATCCTATTGTCCATTTAAAATTAAATGGAAAACCAAATATTTAGTTTATGTTCGACTACAATGGAAACTAAAGGAGAGTAATATGTATTCAAATAAATATACTATAGTACCTTTTCCCCTGGCTTCGTTTGTATGGGTGTTAATAATTGTGCCTAAGAGATTTTCTCCAATTATAATTTTTTCATTCACAAATTTATCTTCAAAATAAAAATAACTTACGTCTTAGCTTTGATGATGTCTACATCTCATAACTATCCCTCACTTGGATAAAAATGTTGTATATATAAGCTTCAACTATAGACAGAATGTCTGTAATAGTCTCGACAACTTCTATTTAACAATTATATTCCCGTGTGTGAATAATAATAATTGAACTTCAAATATGTTAAGGAGTTTCAAGTACCTTAGAATACCTTAAGGAACAGCACTTTAAATACTAATTTGTATTTTAATCATTGTCTCAGTCAAAATTTAATTTACATAAATTTGGTAGTTTTAAAGTAATCCTCAGACAAATAGACAAATCGACGAAAAAATTCTTAGGAAATATGTCATAAGAACAAGGGTAGCCTAAATTTCAATTTGAACTGAAATGATCATTCCAGTAATTTTTTTTTCAGCCGAAATGTTTCACTATTGTTTGTATTTTTTTATGGTAGCAACAAAAATTGCATTTTATAAAGTCTTTTCCTTTCTAAGCCTTTTTTCTTACGGAGATCGCGAATTTTCTTCATCTTATCCATTACTTTTACACTCATTACTTTATATGTAAGGTACAAATGATATGAATATCTCGCGACTACATACCTTGTCTACCCAAATAAAAAATTTCTTTACAATGACCAATACTTTCACAGTAATCAATTATTTTATCACAATGATGTGTGTCGTTGTTATGTAAAAGTGGCCTACACATTCGAGCGGTTAATAATATGCAAGAGACATCCTTATTACATTTAACAGATTTTGAATTATTACTTAATTAAATAATATGATATCATTACAAAGAAACTAATCTTTAATTAAACCAATGTTCCATTAAAATAATTCTGCCATAATCGAGGAAAAAATAAGTTAAAGTGCCGATTTTTTCATTTCATTTAAATTACTTTGGTTATTATAATTTTATTAAAGTTAATTTGAGAAAACTACATTGCGGTTTTAAGGAGTTACATATTGATTATTTTATTAATTCAAATCGCAATATTGTTTATATTACAGATAAAAAATATTCCAAAATTTTGGAAAAAGTTAATCAACAATTTCTCATCTTTCATATGCTTATATAAACCACAGTTAATGTGAAAGAATGTATTCAGGAAAGTCAAATTCCATTGTCTACTACACAAACCACATTGACTTTGAGAAGTTTAAGTTTAATTTATAGAAAGTGATCTATTAATATTGGAATCCAATGATAATATTTATTGTAGTTTATTTATTGCATTTTGACTTAATTTAAAGCATTATGCATATTGCTCCCCTATTCAAATTGAAAGAGTAAGCTGAGTATCCATGACAATTCTATTGAATTCGGACAACTAAAATTTATTTTGCTCATGTACACTTATATAACACACATCTTGTAAATTTACTTATATAAACACACATCATGTAAATTTGTATAATAATATAGATATTTTATGTGGATATTATAATATGGATATTTTTATGTATTTTGATGATCATGAATAATAAAAATACTTGAACTCCCCTGAAAGTCTATATAAAATCAGTAGAACTCTTTAGAACATTGCTAGAACTCTAAAAAATAGATTTGCCCTCTAGAAAAAATTGTCTATATTATTGAATTTGGACTGCAACCTATAACTAAACTGCTTGCTTCTTTGTGACAATAATCAATTGTTCTAGTCCATTTCAGAAAAAAAATAGACTAGTAATTATGATCTTGGGTACGTAAATTAAATAATTGATACAAATAAGGAATGGAAGGAATCACATAAGAATTACGACACAATGTATTAAATATGCAAGGTTCAAAAATACAGTCCGATGAGATTTAGGCAATCTATGTTTTCTCCAAAACTTCTGATCTCACCATGTTCCTTTGTTGTTATTTTTATTTTCTGTGAACATAATGTCGAATCGCTATAAATATTTCAAATCTTTATCGAGCCATTACAAATATTATTTATGGCATGGCAACTCTGTTCAATGGAAATAGGTTAATATTATTTTCAATTATTTGATGAAATACAATCAATTAGTTAGAAGCAATTTGAAAAGCAAAACACACTTGACGTCACATCTCACCTAGGCTTATTATATTGAATGTTTTTATGTAATATTTATAATGATCCAGACCATTTAAATGTCTAGACATGTGAATGATTTGTAAGTGTAGAACGGACTACTATAAAGTTCACATTCACGCTCACGAATATCTCCATATCCATAAAATATTTTATCCCTGAAATAATTTTACAAAAGTTGGCAAGCAATAAAAATATAAATTTGAAATAAATTTGTTTGTACTAACATATCTGTTAGTAATATTAGTTATTATAAATTGGAAATGGTAAGTGTTCTATTAATTATTTTCTAGCTTAATTAAATTTATCCCTATGTAAAAGAGATAATATTTAACAGTAAACAAGTATTAGTCATAAGTTAATAAAGAGTGGTTAGGTTAATTTTTGATATAGTAACAAAATGTTAGTTTCAAATGTCACCTAGGAACAAATAGCAAAGTAAACACAGACACATGATATAGATAACATTTATTACAATAGTTCAGCATTATAAGAAGCATTTTATAATTCAAAGCAATGTTAATGTTACAAAGAATATTAATCTTAAAATATATTCTGCTGTTATTACTTCAGTTGATTTATTTTAGCAAATAAAGGAAGCAAGTCCAATTTTAGGCCATTTTCCTAAGTAAAAATGTACCATTGAAACAATTTTCGAAACTTTGATGCAAATGGTAATCTGAACTATCTGTAGAATAAGTTGGACCACAATATCGATAATGCGCCATCAATTCACACATTCAAAGTTTGTCTGAAATAAAATCCTTTCATAATTCCCATCGTTTCCTCTCTGGTTTTTCCACCTCAATAATTCCCTCTCCTTTGTTCTTGTTAACATTTAAACATATGTGTGTGTATGTGTACATTTTTTTTTATTTATAGAGTTCCATTTCTCGGAAATGAAAAAACGGAACTTTCCTTGGCTCACTTTTTTGTCCGTCCATCCATCTGTCTATCTGTCTAAGTCCTTTGTTTCAGAAATTACTTAAGATATCAAATTGAAGACAATATTTTATACTTAGAGCTACGGAGTCACATTACTGTTAAAATTTTAGGTGTTTTTAGCTTCGGCATGCAGAAGATATAGCCCCATAAAACATATTTTTTTGTTATTTATACAGTTATCAAAACCAATTAGGCACTTCCTGTCGACATACAGTCTTGAAACTCAACGTAATAGGAGATCTTATAGCACAAGTAAAGAGAAAAATCTAAAAATCAATGGTTTCTTAAATGAGGATATAATAAGCAATATATTTATGTTAAAAGAAATCAAAATTTTGTGAACATTATGTACCATGAAATCTTTATGGATAACTTAATAAGAGTGAGTGCAAAACCCCCATAGTGTGAGTTTTACTTGTTATTCGTTATTATTTTGTTAGCTTGTCAATTTACTTTTCATTGTTTTAAATGTCTTCTTTCTTATTTTACATTACGCACTCATAATCTCTTGCCATCTTTCACAAGACATTATATGTTTTCTTACTATATACATTACATATGTTACTCGGTACTTTGGTTGACTGGAAAAGATTGTTCCTGTAACAACAACTCCACCTTATATATTTGGACATTAAAGGTAATAAATAATTATATAATCTGATAATGCAAGATAAGTGCTACTTAGGGGTAGTGATATCATTTTCAAATCATGCTCCAATCATTTTTCACGGTTTGCTAAATACGCATGAGGCATTACGTTGCCATGGTGGAATACAATTTCTTTGTTACCTGTCAATTCTGACTATTTTTCTTTGACTGCCATCTCCAGTTTCATTTTTTTTTTGACAGTAAACACTGAATTGACCATTTGTTTCATTGGAAGTAGCTCAGAAATCAAAATGAAACAAATACCTAAGATGAGGCACAACTCTATTACTTTATTAATCTTGGTAAATTTCGAAAAGGAAAGTTTAACTTTTTTGATTATCATCCAAAAAGTTCCTTAATTTCAATAATATGAAATGTTTCATATTATTGAACTTTTAAAACACACATGGCTAAGCATTTTGAAATCCAAATATACCAATAGTTACTTAAAAATTACTATACGAATTAAAATTTTAACCTGCTTGTATTTTTTACCCAGTGTTCAAACTATTTACAAATATCAATATTAATTTTCACCACGTAAATTTTATAGGCAACTTTTCCTTTACAAAATATAAAGATATGATGAATCTTTCTAGTTTTCTAGTATCATCACTATAGTTTTCCAAAAAAAAACCTATGTTAATTTTCTAATGACAGTATTTCTTCACGATTTTGTCTTTAGTGGTTTTGAAAATAGAGAGCAGAGGGAACATAATTTATGTAGAAATTTCAACAATATTTTTCTAACTGTTTTGCACGAAATTCTGAAGAATATAATTTTGGAAACCACATAAGTTGCTATTTCAATTAATACCCGACAAGATACACGAAATTAAAAAAAATCTTGTTCACATTTTTCCAAACCTCAAAAATTTCCCTACAAATATTTTCGAGCATTAGCTATCGAGATACATGTGGTTACAATCCATATTATACGACATGTATCTCAATATGTTTTATACACTCCTACCTCAGCCTACATCAATATGCTTCAGCAATGAATTTCAAGGGTCTGGATCGATTTCAAGTACTTTATTTAACCCCGGCAAAATTTCCAAATAAATATTTTTCAGTGTCAATTATTGAGATATATGTATGTTTTATTACAATGCATAGTTTAAAGTTTCTACATCAAACGGTTTTTGAGAAAAAGAGCTGTGACCAACAGACATATGGAAGCATGAGGGATCTTCAGAGATCAGGAATTCCACTTTGCTTTTTGGGGTATTGAACCCCAAAAAGCAAAATGGAAATATTTAATATTATAAAGTGTATGCCAGCAGGCTCTAAATGTGTTTTATGTTCTCTTTATGATTCAGTACTTAATATTCACTTTTGTTGAATGTTCCAGATGCAACACTATCCATGTTTTGATGTTTAACTTTATTTCAGGTCCGGCTATTGGAAATCCTGTTTGAATGCAATATTGAGCAGTAACAGTGACATACTGAACAGTACAGTTTTAAAATATATTTGGGAAAAAAATTACAAACATACTTGAGAAAATTACAAATATATTTGTGACTTAAATGCCAATAAAACACACATGCCAGCAAAATTAATATTTTGTTTTGTTGCTTGTGTTAAACACTCAATTAATACCACAAGACAATAACCCAATTAATATTAATTCAAACGACATTTAATCAGTTTTTGTCTTATGAACACCCAATAAGATACTTATGGTGGAATTCAGTTGGAAATAAAATATTGTACAAAGATCAATATGAGTAACGAATCAATTGAAAATACACTTTGGCCAGTTTTATTATACCAGCATATGTGTGGTGTTTGCAGAATAACTGCTAACCAAGTTCATACCAGGTTTACATTACGCTGTAGAAAGTTGTACAGTTTGTTAATTATGGGAATTTTGACAACATTTTATGTGACATTTTGGGTCTTAAGTGATGATTACTGCTTGATAGCATTCAGGACACTTCAGATGGTTCATGCTCTGTATTTGTTGTTGATTGAAGTATATTGTGACAGAAATATATTTGAAGGTTTGATCCTGAGAATTGAAGAAATAGAATATCTTTTTAAATTAGAGCAAAGGAGAAATATTTTCAAACACGATAAATGGAGAAACCTCGTAGTTATTGGTTTCCTCGTACCCTATCATATTCTTTATGTTGCTTTTGATCTTATAGTTGGAGGAACAAAATTTGGTGTGAACATTTACATATACGCTTTGTTCAATATTATTGCTTCCATTATTTTTGATTTAGAAATAATATTGTTCTGTTTGATATCTTCGAGTATAATAAAACGTGTGGAAGTGTTGATTGTTGGCTTAAAATGTAAGAATGAAGAAAACATTGTCACATCGGTTGATGACATATTTGGGAGTCCTCAACGTAGTCGCAATTCCAGCAATCGTTTTACATTCACATTGCCTCTAAATGGAAATTCCATTCATCATTTATCTCAATTCTACATTCGTTTGTTAGACCTGTGTCAGTACTTAAACAAGATGTTTGAATTTCAGGTTTGTATTGAACATTTTAATAAAAATTTAGAAATAATATTTGACCCGTCATAACACATTAAAAAATGTTCACATAAATAACGTTATGTATTTATGTTTAATTTTATTTTTCAGCTACCCATGTCACTCGCTTTGATATTCTGTAGTATACTCAATACCATACATTATTTCCTTGAAGATCTGAAATATAACGTAAGTGTTATTAAAATACATATTAACTTTAGTTGCAGCTTTAAGCTAAAAACATTTAACAAACTAGAAACTTGTAAGCAGGAAAGGATAAATGTAAAGGATTAAAGGCTAACAATTGATTACCTAAACTTAAAAATCCCGAGAACAACATAAAATAACTTGAGAGGGAATTTAGTTAGTGAAATAAATTTTGTCCAAAATTGCACCTATTCTTAACAAAAAACAATATTTCAGAAGTTAGACGCATCACTTTCCATCATTTATATGCTATGGCCAATTCACCACATTGTGTCATCGATAGCCGTGTGTCTCGCTTGTGAGAAGATGTATTTGCAGATAGAAACTGCAAAATCTCTCTTAACGTCCATTCAAGTTGATGAAGAATTAAGTAAGTATGAAACTTTCCTTTACATATTCATAAAAGACTTTTATGTTCCTTTCATATTTCATCAATTTCAATGCTATATTTATATATAAAATATACATCTAATAGAACTGTAGGCATCTTAAATTACAAATTAGTCTCTTAGTATTTCCTTTAATTTCAAATTATTGATAATTGGTTTCGGGATGGGTACATAGTGCAGATGAAGGCCAGCTTCTCAGTTTCGAGTTGAATTAATTATTCCACTCTTATTAAAATTTAATTAAAGTACATACAATCAAGTCAGACTACACTGTGACTTTAGCATTTTTTTATATACCAAAGACAATAAATTAAAATTCTGTATTGCCATTACCGTTATTACACATGGAGAACTTTCATATCTGACCTTCCTTTGGTGATTTCATTTCCAAACAGCTGCTGTGAAATCATTGAGAAAACAATATATTTCATCTGTGCTATATAATTTCCGAAAGTCAGTCCCATACCTATAGGAACATAAAAAAGAAAGATTCAAGAATGAGCTAAAAATTGCGATGTAAGGATTCATTTATGAAGAAGCCTGCAAAAGAGAAGCTAAAGGTTCGTCTTGAAATAGGGCAATCTATCATTCTATATTTTTACCGCAAGTGTCTTTTACATAAAACAGTATGAAAGTACAGATAGATAGATTATTGATAGATACAATTCGTATATCAGTAAAGATCATCAATAATGTATTACTACCAATTGTTCAAAGCTACACGGTACGTTAAATACAATCTACAGTATTTAATATTTTATAGAAAGATCCTGTATTAGGAGCGAAATCACATAAATATGTTTAAATCTCTTCCTTGAATTTAAATGAAATTTCTTTCTGCTGTGGAAAAGAACAAAACAAGATAAGGTTCATAGGAAAAAAAGTATTTCACAATATCAAAATCAACAAATTTCATTTAAATTTTTATTTGTAAAATATGCCTATTATTAAATTAGATTCTAGTAAATATGTGAGGATAGATCGATAGCTGACGTGATTAGCTTTAGTGCTTGTGAACAGCCCCTCACATTTAATGTTTTCACCTTTTTAATATCCCAAGCAAGTGGATTAAGCACCCAACTCCTCTGGCTTGGGTACTTAATTCTTAGTTTATTTTAACCTAAACTTTGTATTGATTGTGTATTGTGTAATGCTCTTTATACATTAGAGAAGAGATTGAAAGGTCTAATTAAAATTTTATAACTATTATTAATTATTTATAGGTCTTTATATACAAGGCATTTTCATATATGTCTTGTAGGTTAGGTGTGGGTAACAAGTTAGTGGAGTGAGTCAAAAAAATTGATACAGTACACTGTTCCAACAAGCTACATACTATGTTGATACAATGGGTCAATGAGTCACTCGGCATAGATATTAGTGAAATGATCCTTTACTCTTGGCATCCATTAATTTTTCGTGTTAGATGCATGTCTTTATTATTCAAATGAATTATTAGTAACTGAATAATATATATTATATTTACCAACCCATTTAAATGTAGTTTTACTAAAAACTACTGTTGCAACACTAAGTTATTTTAAATATTTGATGCAAACGTATTTATGAATTGACATTACAATGTCAGTCTGATTTTGTCAGGATTCGTATTGAAATGTTTAGTAATTGTAAATTTTAAACTTAGTTATTTAGAGTAATATTTGATATTGGTACCTATAGGCTGATATTAATCAGATACATATTTATATTGATATTAACTAGTTGCTGGTGCTCATCTTGTACATTTAAATTCTATTCATTTAAATTTGTTCAACTTATACGGTTGAATTCCTGTTTCGTGTTTTCTTCACATTAGCATTATGTGCAGATTTGAATATATTTGGTTGCCAACTGTAAAAATGTTTTCAACTTGATTTTTATAAAGTATTTAAATGATGGTATATGATGTAGCTGTATATCCACTTTTTTATTAATCTTTTATACGATCAAGCTTTATTTTTAATCTTTTATTCGATCAAGATTAGTTTATAAAATAATATTTAAATTATATTGGCAAATATAAATTTACTCCTGTTGAATATTTAATGGGAAATCCACTAGTATCCAATTTTTACAGCTAATCATTCCACTTAACAATCTAAAAAAGGTTTAAATTAAAAGTGTAAAAAATTTGAAGTATTATATCCCCACACAAATACATGCATGCATTTGGCCACAGGCTTGCAAAGTACAAAAGAATAAAATACAATAAATTTAGAAATTCAACATATCAATTTAATGCAAAAACTATTTGATGCAGAATCCAATGAATTGCAATGTATCTCGATCAACATGATTCTACTGATTCATTAGATTCATGAAGACATTAATGTGAATATTTTATTTACTTGTTCACATTCAGTGATTCAGTTCACTTATGTGAATCAAGATTACTCACAACTAATGTATATGAACCTGTTTGCATAGGTGAAAAATAAACTTCTGACTTTCACTTTAGGCGAAAAATTAGAAATAAGTTTGCCTAAATTTAATCTTCGGAAGGACGTATTCAGAAATACAGGAAGCAACATCTAAATCAGTTTACATACTTGCGTTATTTAATGCCCATCCAAACGACAACAAAGTCATCTAACCTGAATAACAATGAATAAATGAAAAGAATGAATATTCGAAGAAGCAAAAAAGAAAGAATAGAGTTTAAAATTTTATTAAGGGTTTTTGTAAATTTGCCATGAACATGGTATTCTATATATTAAATACCATAACCTCTTTAAAATAATGACCAAATACAAATTCCACACTTTCTAAAGTTGTCCAAGAGTATTTGTTAATTGTTTTCTAAATTAAATTAATTAATTGTAAATTATGACAAATTTTGCATTTCATACGAAGGTTTAAGAAGAATTTACTACAAATTATATCAAAATTGTTCACAAGACACCGTCTGATTAATTAGTAATATAATTCGGCTTGTTATTGAAGATAAACAGAGCTGACAAATCATTTAGTTAGTCATTGTATGATATAGTTATTGCACTGTGTGTCCATCTGTATCATTTATCTTTAAGCAAAAACATTTATATATATACATATATATAGCGTTGGACTGACTCCATTTGTGGTTCAGAACGGTGTCTTACAACGGACCCATTTTCTAAATTAAGAAAATATCTTACTATTTACTTTATTATACAATGTAAAGATTTAAACAAGGAAAATATTGCTACAAAATTTAAAGTCAGTTATATTTTTCTCTGTGATTTACGAATTATTTTCATAGCATTACAAAGTACATTTTTTTTAGTTATTCAGAGATTTCAATTAAACAAAGGGAGATTTTGTCAATCTAAATGTCGATCCTCATTGATAAAGTGGCCTGGGACAAACTACCCTCATTTCTCACCCTTCCTTCGGTTAACCACTATATCTCTGTATTATGTTTTTAATCTATTCAAACTCTAACTCTTACTGTATTTTATTCATCGAACTTTTGTGGTTCCTCACAGCCAAAAATAACGTCAGTAAATAAATTTATATTTTGTTGTTATATTTATTTATTTCTTTTTACCTGTATGTAATAGAGATCTCCATATTTATGAAACAATGTATGAAAATATAAAAGTCTTTGTAAGTAGAGTATGTTATCAGGTCATGTTGTTCAATTTCTGAAAGCGACATAAGCTTGATATTGCTACAAACACTCTTACTGTTCCTGGAAGAAATTGATCAATATTACCAGAGTGTATTAAATATATTCGCCAGAAGATTGATTTTAACTTCCGAATCACAGGTATTATTAAATGTGAATTTGTGCTTTAAAGCGAACTTTTTTGTGTTTTTATTAACCAAATCTCACTAATTTATAAATTAATTTTTAATTTCTCTCATTTCCTTTTTTAATTTTTTCCTTAAATTTAATAATCTAGGACGATTATATAAAATAAAATTAACCGCAAGTTGAGTGTTGCTAAATAAGACGACAGTGCTGTGTTAATATGCATAATAGAATGAAAATTAAATTTATTTGAGAAAACAACAAAATTTCTATTAAAATCCAACTAGATGGTGCTGTGTCAACTTTATAGAAATAAGGAAATTATTTTAATAAAATTATCTTCTCAAATTAAAGTGCCAATTCAAAGGCAAATTTTCACACAATTAGAATGCAATTGTTATTGTATTTATCCCTCATAGACTATTTCTTAATGTTCTATAGTCATTTATTCCAAATAATACAGAAAATCAAAAACTTTAGAAAATTTACCTTTTCCATTGGTGTCTGCCATCGGTATTATTTTTTCACTTATTGATTATATGGCAACCATTGTTAAGCTATTTGGTGTGTTCATATGCAATAGATATCTTGAATATAGCTCTTAAATTGATGGACCAGTAGACCAAGTAAAAGCATTTTAATTAATATAGTTCATTAATGTAACTCTCATTATCATAAGACACTAATCTACGAGTAAAAATCTTTATAAATTGTATGTGACTAATTCACACCTCTATAAGCAAATTATGCCCTCGAGTGATCGATATAATACTCTTTTGTAAATACTTAAAAATTCCTTCCTTCATATTCCCCAAACTTTTAAAAACTGCAAAACCTACACTTCATATCGGAAATGCTTCTCAACATATAAGACTCATATAACAATGATGGGTCTCAGGATGCATTATTTCTGTTACCATATTGTTAATTCACTGCCTAAACCTTCTTGCATTTTTATTTCACTTTATGAACACGTCATACTCTTAATATCCTCTCATTTCTTCACAAGTTCAATACCAATTTAAACATTTATCAGTACATCATTTTGAACTGTTTACAAATACCAAAATATCCACACAATGCTTCAACATAAAATGTAATGCTGTGATAAATCTTTCCGTGTGCATACAATTAGTTTTGGAATAGAGTTGATTCATATCTACATATTGGACTCAACGATTAGTGTAATTAATTATATAATTAATGATATGATTACTTCAACATTATCCCTGATAATACTAAAATAAATATGCCAACAGATTTATTGAATAAATAAGATAGTAGGTAAATCTTTATCCATAATCAATTGATATTTAAAGCAATTGAATTACAGGACTTTAAAATATGATATTTAAATTTAATTATCATAAAAGCAAAAAGAAAACATAGAACTTCACGATACTCACAAATAACAAGGTCATAACTTTTAAATGTGACCTAGCATAAGTACTAAAAATAGTTCCAGACGAGATGGATAAAATCAGCAATTGATAACTACTTTAATAAAGGAAGATATATTGTCTTGTTTATTTTGCCAAAGTAGGTCATTTCATTTACCTAAATAGGTTACATTATCGAGGAGGGTCTTCATTTTCTGTTGGTATTGAGTAGAAGAAAGAGTCAATTCAGTTAAAAATATCGTATTATAGTTTAGAGAAACCTATTCATTTTCTGGTTGCATTACAATCAATTCTGGGTGTCAACTGAATTTCATATCAATTAGAAGAACGAGAAATGTTAATAAAAATCATTTTCAAGAAGATTTACAGTTTAACATTAATTTTAATCGTTATTTTGGGTACCAGTACGGGCATGTGGTCTCACCGTACCTCTATGTATGCTGAAAAAAATATAATCGATTGGCTTTTACAAATATACAGTGTTGTCAATTTCATATTTGTTTTATCAATTGATATATTTTAACAAAAAAATTAATTTGCTGATTGTTTAAGGAAATTTGATGACAGTTTCATTTGTTACAGTATTTTGTTTCGAACGAAATGCTTTAAGAAATTGAAAATCATGACGTTATTAGGTATGTTCATTATATTTACAAGTCACTTATTGCCTTTCATCGTTTTCCCTCCTGAAAATCTGAATCTTTTCTCCATATTCATTTATTTCGGTGTATTTACTAATAGCTTAGAATTGCTTCTAATGTCCATACTTACATATACCATTATTCAGATGTTAAAAGGGGTGAACAATTACTTGGGACGTATCAATCAAGAAATATTTCGTAACAACACAAACCATTTAGTATTACCCAGAGTAGTGGACTGGAAAGAATTATATGGGAATAGCCATTTTGATGTTTCAACTAATCCTAAGTGCATATCGATTTTGCCACACATATTGATTACAGTAAAGGAATTATGCAGCATACTCAATAAAATGTTTAAATTGCAGGTACATTTGCATAAATTGAAATAAAACCTTTAAAAACGTTTGTTTCATATTAATTTAATCTAAATGGTTTCTTTTTCAGTTATTTGAGCTTGTAGTGTCAACTTTCCTTTTGTCCCTGAATGGTATTCAACTGATGTTGAACTTGTATGTGTACGATGTAAGTAATAGTGGTATTATAGATTTTGTTTTACTTTCAAAAATGTCTATAGCAGGAGTTAATTTTAATTTTCTAATTGCCTTAGAATTGAAAATTAAATTAAATATTAATATTTAGAAGCAAGTAAAATGTACAATATATACAAAATATTCCTACTAATCAAACAACATTTTAGCAACTATGGTCACAAGAAATGATTGGTTTAATTGTATGGCTGACAGTTTGCATCGCTGTGTTAATAGTTGTCTGCACCTTCAATGAGAACTTGGTTTTGGAATTTCGTAAATTGAGAATAATCATCGCAAAACTGAGACTTTCGCCTCAAATGTGTCAGTATTTATTCACGGTCTTTCAAGATGTTAATTTTGCATTGTTCTAATAGCATCAGCTTGTATTATTTAAATGCAAATGGTTGTTATCCAGGTTTGAGTTGGCCAATTAATTATACTGAACCTAATTTCTTTACATTCAGTTGTTTTATTTAACATATAAATGTAAAATGTGTGTTCTTCCGATATCTCCTTATTCTCCTTTCAAACAACTGAATTATTTTAGTTCATGTTCTGTAGAGAAGTTGCATTTCACTTTTCAATATCAGTCAGTCATATGAAGCCTGCGACTTGTGATTGTAACTCTCCATAAGAACAAAAAACAAATATTTTTTTCACCTCTTTTCCAAAAATTATAAAATCAAATCACGTAAGTTTTGTTTATGTAGTAATTAAATGTAATTAACTAACATAATTTAAACCTAACATAATTTAATGTAATTTTGAATACAATGGGATGTGCATGAAAAACAAATCAACAATGGAAATTAATAAGCGTTGCATCTAATATTCTAAGTCTATTGGTATTTATTTTCAAGTGGCACATTTAGGCTGCGGCTCTATGAAATTATACAAAGTGAGTAACATAGTCCTGGGACCAATAGAGTCTCTGTCCTATTTATTACCACGTATTCATGATATGAATAAACTCTTATTATCTCATCGTCCATTTAAAAATAAATGAAGAAACCAGATATTTAGATTATGTGCAATTATTACTGGAAAAAAAGTGAGTAATGTTTTTACAATAAATGCATTATATTCTAGCTTTTCCCTGTGGCTCTGTTCACATGTGTTTATTGTGTTTGTGGTGGAGATTTTCCCCGGTAATAATGAGTTCATCCTCAAATTTACCTTCAAAGTTACCTTAAAGGCAACTTAAATCTTAACTTTAATTATGTCTGCATCTCAAAAGTACCCTTCACCAAGATAAAAGTATTGCATACATTAGCTTGAACCTTAGACTGGGTGTCTGCAATAGTCTTGACAATTGGTATTAATTAACTCTAAACCTGCTCGCATAAATGCTAATAACTGAAATTTAAATTTTTTGTGGAATTTCGAATATATTAGGAAACATCATTTTAATGTTAATTTGTGTCTTAATCATTGTCTTGGTTGAAGTTTAATTGAAATTGATTTTATAAAGTATTTAAAACATATGGGCAGACAGAAAAAACTTTCATAGAAAATATTTTGATGTAATTTGGGTATTTTAAAGAACATCAGCAAAAGTTTCATTCAAATTGGCCCAATATTTTTATATAATACTCGAATAAATTCATAGACAGACACACAAACGATAATTTAAAAAAAAATACTCGTTTTTCTTCAAAGATCATATTCCTTAAATTGTTTCAGAGACGCTTCAGCTCCAGTTTGAAAACAGTACAGGCAAATTCATATCTTTCTACGTCAATTCAAGTCAACACATGTTTCTACGTCAATTCAAGTTAACATCATAAATTTTGGTAAATAAAGTAACAACTTAGACTAGAGATATGTCTGATCTGAGTTGTTATTTTGTTCATGCGTGAGCAACAAAGCTAAATGATATGGTCAAATATCAAATTATATTTAAAGATAAAGCTTTTAATTCGAGACCAATTTGTCCCATTTTTCGATTTCACATATGTGAGCAAGTTCCAAATTCCAGAGAATTATTTGTTTGATACGTTAGTTATCCAAACTCTATGTGTTAGAAACCTTTAAAATGTATGGATGTAGTTTTTTAAATGTGTTTTTTCCTTTATTGTAAACCTTAAAGGTCAGACAATTGCTGCTCACGCAATACTAAATCAAAGAAGATGCAAGTAATTTATAATTAATCAACATACATTTTTTTGTAAACTAATCCCACTCTACTTAAAACACATATGTTCACTAATTAAATCCAATCAATTCGATCTATTTATATAAATTAGCCCAAAAGCATATTTTGTTTGTGTAATGAAAAATATGTATCAGACATAAATTTATATTCATAATAATCGAAACAATAAAAAATACAATACATAATGATTACAGCAACAAAATGAAATAATATGTCTATATAAAAAGATGTAGCATAGTATTTATGAAATATAACTACGATGTAATAAGTAAATTACAAGAATAATAAGAAAATAATTGTGATATTCACCTAACCATTCTTTAATAACATAGATAGACAAAATGTTATTTATTTTTTTTTAATTAATACTGTTCTAGTAGACATTGCTCTATGCTAAGAGTTATATTTCTTTAGTAAAATTGTTCCTATTTGTGTGTGTGTGTACTTCCTATATTTTGGAAAATAATATCAAATTTTTTAAATTCTGTACGTATGTATTCCATATCATATTTAACGTTGACCTACAAAGAAGTCAACCTGGGCTAGCAACTTTCAGGAAATTCCTTTCTATATATCTAAATATACACATTTACCACTTCATTGTCCAATCAATATCAACCAAAGCATTTTCCTCTCCTAGTTGAATTCTTTGCCCAACTCTGACTTGAGCACACTTGACTTTGATTTTAAATAATTTTAATTAAATGAAGCATATCCTTTTAAGAAGATCTTTAGCTGGAATCTACTAATTAAATTATAATTTTCATAACATGTACCTATTGTTTAAGGTCCATCAATCGATAACGAATTGGCAAACCTTGAAGAAATAATACTTCGATGTAACAATGGAACTTTCACAGTGTGTCGGCTCTTCGACCTACGAATATCATTGCTGCCCAGTTTTTTCAATCTTGTTGTTACATACATTATTGTAATTGTTCAATTAATAAGTTTGCGTTCGAATAAATAAGTGTAATTAATAAGTTTGCGTTCGAATAATTTGTGTCATTATTAACAATATTATAAATATAATTTTTCATTAAAGTAACTTCATTTCATTTCATTACGTATTAAATTTTATTCATAACAAATACAATATTTATAATTATTTCTTCTTTTTAATTTTACTTTTTTCTTTTACTTTACTCGTAATAACGTGAACCATAATTTAATTTTAATCGTTGCACTGGAAGATTATGAGAAAGACAATAGTTTCTTGTTGAGGTTTCTACAAAATAATATTAAACTTGTTTAAACACACGAATGTTTATAAGTAAGTTTTTACTTTCACGCTATTTTTGTAACAATGTGCAAAATAATTATATTTTTATAATTTTCCCAAACTTATTTGTAACATTAAAATAATCATTCTTATAAAATTGCTGGAATAATGGGTTTTAAAGGTGGAACAGACAAATGTAATAGCAAAAATTATAAGTTTTCTTTTTGCTTTTAAATACACAAGCACAAAAATCTATGGAGAGCACAATAGACACAAGTCCAAAATTCAACTTTTACAGGAGAGACCATTCAAATTTATTTATTTTTCCCTACATCGAATTTTTTTCTGTGATCTTTAAATGAGGATGGGAATTGTTATTAATTTATGTATGTTTGTGAAACTAAAATATGTAATTTGGTTTAATTTTGTTATTTTAAGTATTTTTGTAATTTGTGACTTTTCTACCGGTCAAAATAATATTCTTTAGCTTGGTAAGAAAATACTAAGTCAAGAAATACACATTTTAAAAAATCATTTCTTGAAACTTTTTATTAAAAAATTAGAAAGTTTTATATGTATAATCGAGATAATTATAAAAACCAAACATACACATATCACTAAGCTGCATATATTTCATTTTGAAGGTCAGGGTCTTTATTTGTAATGTGGTCAACTGTCAATAGATTATTATAAAATTCGTGGAAAATAGACAGTATCAAAGAAGTAATCGAAATTAAATCTCTCTTTTTCTCTTTTGATATAGGTAGCTGTGAATAATATCCGTGAGGTACAGAAAGAGTACAAAATTTTCTACGTCTAAAATTAATTACATCAAAGTTATCGTCAATCAGGTTTTTCTTATATTTGATTCACATCATGCCACTTGAATGCCAAACCATTTTCATTCTTTTCCTTCGAGACCAGTTGGTCATTGAAGAGTTTGGAAAACTCATAAAAGTTTTCTTTCTTCATTTCACACGCCTCAAATTTGTTCTTTTCCCCGTGGATCGAACGAGCTGATACCAGTCATGTGAATATTTGTTCTGACCACCGCAAGTATTGGAATAAAATGTTATGGTTTTTAATGTAGGAGATAAATGATTTTTTAAAAAGTGATATAGACATGACACTATTTTATTTCCTCCATGATGAGCTATACCTTCATTCCACATATAGTGTTTGGATTTTCCTGAAGACCATCATGAAGATTGTATGTCCACAATTGCTTTCTATAAAACACAACTGAAGATCCAAGAAAAGATATTGGTAAACATTGCTGTAGGTCAAACATATAACACGACTTTTCTTCACTTGTTTTTGATTCTTCTAAGTCTATTTCTTTCATATTGTATGCTGTATCTGCACCGGATTGATGCTCTTCCAGTCGAATTTTAAGTGCAGTTTGGTCAGGATCACTAACTGCTGTCTTTATTGTCAAGTTCAATAAATCTCATGTGCAACATGTATCCTGTTGAGGTTTTTTAAATGATAATTTTAGTGATCGAAAAGTTCTCTCATAAATTTTTCGACTAACTGGATTTTCATTATCTTGACAGTATAGATCGTACATAATCTGAAGTTTGAGATGAGATTGCAAATATTTCTTGTCATTCGTATGTTGAGTGTAGTGACTTTCGTATTATGGGAATGAAAGTACATAATTTTTGACACCTTCTATCTCTAGGGATGTCTTTGTATGTGGTGGTGGATTGTGTTCTATTGCATCAGAGCTTGGAATCCCTGATACACTTGACTTTTTTTGCTTATGGCAGGACATATAAATCTTAGTTTATCATCTAGAGTTGCACAAAAACATGTTTTGCATACAGAAATTCTGCTACTAGTTATTTCAAAAAATACTTACGTGCTACTTCGCTTTTTCCGGATGATCCAAATTTCTCGAACAAATAGTTTTTTTTTGTCCACTATTGATGAGAGCTACAATGTAGGCAACTCTTTTATCACAAGAGCCTAATATTCAGTATTCTTCAAAAAGTGAAATTTTGAGTTTCCAAATTTCCAGACTCAACTTTAGCTAATGGTTTCACAATGCTTTCTGTGTTGGAATGATTCGATGAAATTCCATCGGCATGAATATCAATGACTGAATATAATTCGATTTCACTTGATCACTGGTTATAATCATTTATTTCCATAACCGGTGTTTTTGGTATGCTTATTCTACAGTAGCTCACTTCGACGGACGAATAATCCATTGGTCTTGGTATTGGGCTTATTATACAAGCTGATATATTGTTTTTGCATTCTTTGCTAACAGAATTCCCATCTGGAACATAGGTTCTAACACTGTCACTGAAGTCGTCAAAAGTGTCCATTAATTCTTGACCATGGAGGATATTGATGACGACTGCACTGAATTCGAATCCTGATCATGTGATATATCAGGTAAATGCTTCAATTGACTCGTCTCCCCTAATAAATGAACTTAGTTATTCACTTATCAACTGTTCACTGATAACAGGCATCCATTACTAAACATGGTCTCATTATATAGGAATGTGTAATAATAGTAAGTTAGTGTAATAATAGTAAGTTAGTTAGTTACAAAAGAAAATTGAGCTTAGTAACGAACAATACTAATCACCATATTATAGTATGATTCTATGAATTCGGGAATCGAACTAGATAAAAATCAGAATATCTTAACATTACTTGTTGATCATAAATCTTCTTGTAATAATAACCGATAACTGGCATCCGTTTCTAAACATGATCTCATTATATAGGAATATGTAATAACAATAAGTTAACAGGTACAAGAGGAAATTGAGCTTAGTAATGAACAATACTAATGACCCTATATAATAGGATTCTACGAATTTGGGAATCGCACTAGATGAGAATCAGAATGTCTTTATATTACATCTTGATCAAAAATCTTCTTGTAATAATAAATTTTAAAACTGAGGTGTTGACTCATGTCGTTTATACCAACTAAAGGGTCCTTCTTTTGAACGGTACCAAAGTTTCCTTTGAGATGATGGTACAAAGGTCGACTTATAAACTTCTGGGCACTTACAAAACATATTTTTTTATGAACATATTTTTTTTACCACTTTATTTTTTTTAAAATTCAGAAATAAATTACTTTACATAATTTCATTTTCCATCATCCCATATAGAATTTATAATCATAATTAATCTTTTCCAGTGTACATCAATATGTGTGAATACAATACATATGAATGAAATGAATTTTTTGGATACTTCAACAAACAAATGAAAACATATGATCTTCAGTAAATACTGATTATTTTCATATATAATACAATATACATTGTAAAATTTGGCACGCTAATTATTCCATTTCTACGGATAGCCTCCAGAAACAAGTGCATAATTTTAAAATGACTGACAAAGGATTTCAGTAAGATATTTTTAACGTTTAGCCCTCTTAACAACAGAGCCAAATGTCTAAAGCTAAAAGAAAAAAGAGGTGTACTATATTTCTTATGCTACTCAAATGAATTTTTTAAAGTTCCTTTAATCTTTAGCTGTACTGCAGTTGCTATTTGCAGAGAAAAAATTAAGTGACTTAGTTTGAAATAGAGAAAAGTTGAATACTTCAAATTTTACATTTTTTGTATTGTTTAAGATTCATCAGCTTAAACTACGTATTTATCTACAATAATATAATTAATAAGAAGTAAGATTTCATAGGATTTTAAGGGATAACCTTCTAAAGTAGGAAACTAATTTAAAACATTTTTCCACTTTGTAAAAGTTATATTCTCTGATATGATATGGGTTATTTTTTATGTGAGTTTCAGTAGTATTTAAATAAATGTAATGAGATACAAAAATAATCGTACAGAGTGTTCTGTTAAGATGTGATGGAGTAATAGACAATTGCTTGCACTACAATTTGGGTTAGATGGAGTTGCTAATACACACCATACCATGCCATAGGAAACGTATACTGTTTGCTGTGAGTGGAATGATTCAGCAAGTATATGGTATGTGAAGGTAAAATTCTGTTTTCCTAATTTTCTTCATGTATAATAAACATCATTCACACACAGATGATCCATAAATCTATATATATCAATCCTATTTCAAGTGTTATTGAAAACGAAGATTCCATATCATCAATCAGTTATCAAAAATTTTAGTCTCGTGATGAATTCTAGCAATACTCAAGCCACTATGATTTTAATCAGATACTTGCTTCAAAATATGGACACCAAACTTTCTAACGCTGTATTAAAACACCACTGTGATTATTTATCTTCAATTGTTATAAGATCTTGGTCTTCGAATCAAATAAAATATTAACTGGAAACATGTTGTTCAAAATGTTTTGAATTGATCTTTAAAATTAAATTCCCATCAAACTTTAATTTCCCATCAATCAAAACTAAATTTAGACACTGTCAAATACGTTTTTCAGCATTTGCTTGGGGTTTAGCCAATCCAGACCTTACTTGAGATTACCTAAATAAATAAAATCGTCTTCCGTATTTATGTTTCGATGTTATCTGTTTCTGAAAGTAGATATTCAGATTTAGGAGATGAGTGCAATTTTCATATTCCCTATACATTCCATAGTGTTAAATAATCGTTATAAATTTCTTAACTCTTAACCCAGTTACTATTTGCAGTTGTAACTCTTGACTTTGGTTTGGATCTTGAAAGCTTTCTTATATCTATAATATAACATGGTTCCCAGGACCACAATTAATGCTGACAGGTATTATCTGAATGCTGACAGGTAACATCCGAAAAAGTCCGGTATTTGGGGTTATTGCCAGCCAGAGAAGAGGAATGTTCAACAAGGACATATGCCATCTCCATGACACTTCACTACCACATCCCTGTATGACCATTTCTATTCTGCAAGAGTTTGGATGGGATATTATTATCCACATACTCTATAGTCCAGACTTGGCACCCAGTGATTACCACTCGCTCCCTAAGTTGAAAGAATATTTGTCCAGAAAGTTCTACAACTGATGATGCCAAGATGAGAGACCCAGTAATTATCATTTGCTCCCTAAGTTGGAAGAACATTTGTGTAGAATGTTCTATAGCTGATGATGAGAGAAGAGAGAGAAGCAGAACAATGGTTATAGTCTGGACTTGACACCCAGTGATTACCATTTCCTCTCTAAGTTGAAAAAAACATTTGTGTAGAATGTTCTATAGCTGATAATGAGAGAAGAGAGAGAAGCAGAACAATGGTTATAGTCTGGACTTGACACCCAGTGATTACTATTTGCTCTCTAAGTTGAAAAAACATTTGTGTAGAATGTTCTATAGCTGATAATGAGAGAAGAGAGAGAAGCAGAACAATGGTTATAGCCTGGACTTGACACCCAGTGATTACCATTTGCTCTCTAAGTTGAAAAAAACATTCGTGTAGAATGTTCTATAGCTGATAATGAGAGAAGAGAGAGAAGCAGAACAATGGTTCGTCAATGACATGGCATGAAATGATAAGAGCATACAATAACTATCAAAGGGCTTACTAAAATGCATCAACCAAAATGGCGATTATGAAAAAGTAAAATATCCAAACTTTAAAATGATATATAAATTATTATAAAACACTTTTTTTTATTTTTAAGGAACAATGTTTGGGATCACCCTCATACAATGGTATTAAAAAAAATTATTTCTTTTTTTTTTTTCAAATTTATTTTGACTATCTGCAATCGGCTGAATAACCATAATCAGATGTTTTCCAATACTTGATGGTTGGATGGCTGATTCTCCATCGAGATTCAAAGCCATTTTTAAATTTACACGTTACACTTTAGTGCCTTTTGTCAAGATTTAATATCTGCCATCTTTTAAGACGTGCAATTTGTTCATCTGTCTTTAACAAATCTTGGGCCAGATTATTTGCGTGGCACCAAAGTCTTTCTTTGTATTTTATGCAACGGTTATTTATTTCCTCCTTGATGGTTGGTATACCTAGATATTCATGTATCTCAGTATTACGAGCATACCATGGTACACTAGACAGCATTCTTAAGATATTATTTTGAAACCGTTGTAAAATCTCTAGGTTTGAGTTGCTAGCCGAGCCCCACAATTCCAGGCCATAAGTCCAGATGGGTTTTATAATGCATTTTTAAATAAGCAGTTTATTAGTTAGTGAGAGCATAGATTGTCGACATATCAGCCAGTACAGTTTTTGACTGTGTATATTTACTTCTTGTCTCTTTGCTTTTATGTGGTTTGCCCATGTTAGTCTCCTAACTAAATGGAAGCCTAGATATTTAGCACTGTCTCTGCATGGTAACTCTTGATTATCCATAGTAACCGGCTTGCAATGTCCTTTACGCAAAGTAAATGTCATTTGAGTTGATTTAATGGCATTGCATTTGATTCTCCATCTCTTTAACCATTGATTGACACTATCAGGCTGTATTTGTAATTTAGCTGATGCTTTGTTGGGATCTTTATCACAGGAGAGACAAGCTGTGTCATCTGCATCTGTTGCAGTCATTACTTCCTGGGTCACTGGTAAATCAGATGTATATATTAAGTAAAGAATTGGACCGAGTACAGATCCTTGTGGTACAGATGCTCGGATATTATATATTTTAGAAAATTCTTCATCAAATTTTACCATAAGCTTGCGGTTCTGTAAATATGACTTCAACACCATGTACAACGAGTTAGGGAGAAGAATCCTTAGTTTGTACAGGAGCCCTTTTTGCCAAACTTTGTCAACCGCCTGCTGGATATCTCGGAACACAGCAGAGCAATATTCTCCTCTCTCTAAAGATTGTCCCTATGCACCTGTTCTATGGTTGAATGCTGCGACCTAAATCTGAACTGATGGTCGGGGATTACATGTTCAGTGTTAAGAACTGGCTTTAGTCTAGTTAGAAGTATTTTCTCAAAAACTTTGGAGATGAGAGGTAACAGACTAATTGGTCTGTATGAGTTAGGTTCAGTTAGTGGCTTGCCAGGTTTTGCTAACATACGTATGACAGATATCTTCCATAGTTTTGGATAGTATTAGAGTCTCTTGATCGCATTGAGGAGCATAGTGAGGAAAACTATTCCCTTTTGTGGTAGATGTTTCAAAATTTCTGCTGTAATGAGATCAAACCCAGGAGGTTTCTTGTTTGGTAGTTTCCTTATTATTTTGGCTACTTCTTTTGGAGTAGTTAGCTTTAATGGTGGAGACAACTGTTGATCACTGCTCATTACTCTTTCAATCTCACTCTCAAATTCATCATAACTAGCCTCATTTGGGCTGAACACATCTTTAAGATACTCAGCGAACAGTTCAGCTTTTCCGCTAGGTATTTTAACCCAGATATCAGTGGATTTTCTTAATGGAGGAACTTGTGGTTGTGGTCTTTTGAATTCCTTAGTGATTTTCCAAAGAGTGTATTTCTCATGTTTGGTTGCTGATAATTTTGACAGTCTTTGTTGAAGGGATTTATTTTTTGTTTGACCAACATTTCTCTTAGTTCTCTTGCTGCCTTGTTCCATAACATTCTATCATCCTATAGTCTACTCAGTTGCCATTGACGTCTTAGTTTTCTTTTTTCCTCTAGCTTTTTACGTAGTTTTAAAGGTATGTTACATTTTGTAGGAACATTCTGGCTAGATGGAGTAGCAAGCCAGGCAGATTCCAGTATTAAGTTTGTGATGAGAAATGTAGCCTCATCTATATCCTCCCCAGACTTAAGTCGTACTTTCATGTTTATTTTGGATTCCAAAAATTCTGAGAATGCCAGCCAGTCAGTTTTGTTATTATGCAAATTTATTTGTTGGACTTTGTTAATGACAGACACGCTGAGGCTACAAATTACTGGAGTATGGTCAGATGTGGTGTCCAGGCATGATTCGACACTAACATATTTATGGGGTAAATCTTTATGAATGAAAAAATCTATTAGATCTGGAGTTTTCTTGTGATCTGTAGGCCAGTATGTTGATCCATTGGAAAGTGTTTGAAGTCTTAGATTGGTCACACATTTCATTAATTCACGGCCCCGAGTGGTAGTCAGCATGGATCCCCAAAATGTATGTTTGCTGTTCCAGTCTCCTCCCATGATGTACCTCGAATCTAAGGAGCTAAAGAATTTTTGGAACATGTCTTGAGTGATTTTGTGTCTTGGGGGGCAGTATATGGCATTTACATTTAAATTTCCATTCACATCTTTTATTGTAACAGTTGTGGCTTGCAAGTAATTTTCTTTTTAGTTGCTGTGCATATAATGTTTTATATTGCTTTTTATAATCACTGCTGTTCCTCCATGAGATGTGCCATCAGGATGATTTGTAACGTAAATGTTATAATTTTTGAGTCTGACGCTTTTTTGATCATTTAGGTGTGTTTCTGACAATAAAATAATGTCAATTTTGTTCACTTTGAGCATTAACTCTAAATTATCTTATCTATCGTGGAAATGTGACTTGGTGTTAAGTTGATGAATGTACTTGTGTCATTTCAAAGCTTTGTCAACCATAGTTGATGACCACTGTAAAAGGGTTAAATTAAAATAATGATTGGTTTCCTGCACTTGATCCCGCAATACTCCCCAAGTTTTAATCGGCACTTAATCTGTTAATGGACACAAGTTACACTAAGTATATAATTATCCTATAATTGTAATATAAAACAATAACTGACTTCAGACTTTTCTTCAGACTGTCAGACTCTTCACTCTACTGGAAGTGTTGCAGTGCATAGTCTGACACTAAGGTAATGAATAGATAGCAACAATTAGTAGTAGTGTATTTTTTATTTATATTATTTGTCAATATTCTGCAACATAGCTAATATTACTATTTTATTAAATTAATAAAACTGTTTATTAATTTTTTTTAATCTGACATAATTTTTCAATAAAATTTACAAATCAACAACCGCTCATTGTGACATCTGCAAAACACTTCAATGAAATACAATTGGTGAGTTCAAGCCCTTTCATGTTTTTGACATTAAATTTTCTTACTCCTAACTTATCTCTTGGAAATCAGCACTCACAATAGCATAGGGTTGTTGCGAATTTTCTACAAGGAATATTTCATCATATCATACACATATTTAAAACTAATATTATTTATTTATGTTATGAGCATGCAATATTAAATGTTGCTAAGGAGTAAAATTATTTAATTTTAATGAAAATCTGTTTTTCACTTACAATTAAATCTAAGGAAATATTAATTACAAAATAAACAATTTAATTATAATGAGTTGAAAAAATGTTTTCTTAAACTGTCTTTTTTTTAAACATTCTTCTTATTAACACCATGTTTAAAAATATTTGTCAGTTGAAAAAAATAATAACCATTTTATAAAATTATATGTCTCTATTCTATTTTCACTCATCAGCAACTGAGATGGGATGCGTTATTTAAAGTTAATTCCTCTCCTACTTTTTAAACCTCAGTGTACATTTGACATCATCAAATCAACCGTCAACTTCCCTTCACGCACAAAAATTCTTCCATATTTCATTTTTTTGGAAGTCATCCTGAAGCGGTAATCATGAAATTTTTCTTTTTAATAAATTAAAACACATTTCATGTTTTTCAAATTGTTCCTTTATTTAGCTTTAATTACAATGTATAAAAATAAGTTTCACAAATCACCAGTTCACAATTAACTAGAACTACAAATACTTTATAAGCTAATAATTATTATTTAATAAGAAATCCCACATCAAATTAAATTATATATTAACATAGACAATATTTTAAGCGATAGGTAAAAATATTAGTTAAATATAAAAATTGCAAATATTTCGGTAAGATTAACATTTCGTGGATTGTATCAGGTTCAATTCAAATACTCAGATTTTTCATTTTTTTTAAACATTTGGTATACAAGTAAGCAGCCAAGACCAAAGTTTAGGATATAGTCGAACTACTTTTTTTTCAAACTAATTTTGTTTAGGGATAAATTAAGACATTTACTGAATATTGACTATTTATTTTAAACATATAATTCTATGATATAAGGAAGCTTATCTTTTAAGAAAGTCAGGTTAGCTCATTAAACAAGTTTGTTGTATTTTAAGCTAGAGTTAACGAAGCTTTACATTGGATGTGATTTATTTTGCTGAAGTTTACTTTTTTATTTTTATATATTTCAGGTTTCTATACATCAAAAATGAACAAGTATTCTTGTAGCAATTGAGGTTAGTACTTTTGTCTATTCTATTTTTAAAGTATTTAAAATACAATCAGCCTACTAATTTTGCTTACTTGATTATTTCTTTCGAAATATAAATTTGAAAACATTTTATTTTTATAAATATGCACATGTAATGAACCATTTTTGAATATTGGAACACAAAATATAAACATTGTGTGAAAACCAAAACTCATTTATATTGCTACTATAGATTCTAAACACATATAATATCCTTACAAAACTTTGAAAATAAGCCTTTCCCTTTATCTCCTATTGCTAAAGTTAAGAAACAATTTTCATTTATAATTAATTTTATTTTTAAATATACAAAATGATAATTCTTCAAATTATAAATAAGTAAACTTTAGAAACAAAGCCAATATAAAAACTAAATAACATAATACAGCACTGATGCGTAATATATTTATTTTAATTTGTTCCTAAAATGTGAAAATCAGTCACTTCGAGAAAATATTTATATTTTGAAAAAAATCTAATAAGTGATGATATAAAATAAAGCTGCATTAATAAAAAATTTGATTTATATTATCATATACAATTACAAAAATTAAATTTATTCACTCACGCATGCCTTTTAACTGAAAAACTACAATAATATATGTAATAACAAGATTGAAGAAATTAGGCAGTAACGATATTCGCAGGTCGAAGAGATGACACACTGTGAAAGTTCCACCATTGCTTCGATGTATGATTTCCTCAAGATTGGCCAATTTAATATCAATTGAAGACCCTTAAATAATAGGAAAAGGTTAATCAAACAAAAAAAAAGTCGGAGTCGAAAAGTACATACAGATTAGTAATAAATATCCATATTATTATATAAATCTACAAATTGTGGGTTTATGTAAAAATATATATTAACAAGCACAATAAATTTGAGTTGTGCATTTGACCAAATTCAATGGAGCCGTTATTGTTACACAGTTCACTCTTTCAATTTGAATAAGGGAGCAGTATGCATAAGACTTATGAGTATGTTTTCTGTAGTTCCTGGTGTATAAAATAGATCACTTTCTGTAAAATAGCATTTACTTCCTCTAAAGTTAACGTTTCATTCGTGCAAAAGTGTTTGTGTACGAAAATCTGACAATGGGAAAATATATGTCAATAATGCATCCTTTTATCCTAACCGGGGTTTGTGTTAGCACATTAAAGATGAATAAATATTTATTGATTTTGAAATAATTGTGTAATAGTTGTTTCTTGTAACAATATTTGAACAATTTAAATTATTATAATAACCAATATATAATTCCCTGAAATTGCAGTGAGGTTTTCACAAATTAACTTTAATAACTAATATAATAAGCAATGTAATTTGGACAAAATGAAAAAAATGATTCGTTTAACTTGTTTGTTCCTTGATCATATTTTTATAATTTTTCATATAAAAAAGATTAATCTCGTTATGTTAATGCAATTTTTCTTATTACAATAAAAAAGTATAAACAATATTCACACATAGACAAAAAAAGAATCACCTAAGAAAAATTTGAGTTGTTGAGTTTTTACCTCACAAGAAACTTTTACTGAAATAATTGTCGCAATTGAAATTAAATTTAGGCTACCTTTGCACTTTTCAAATATTTCCTAAGAAATGTTTTGTCTGTGTGTCTATTTCTTTGACCATTATGTAAAAATGACCAAATCAATTTGAATCAAATTCTCACTGAATCATTAATTAAGAATTGAATTAAAATTTAAATAACTGTTTCCCAAGGAAGAAAGTCCTTTAGGAATTTGAAACTCAGTTATTGACATGCATGCATGTTGTACAAAACTGATAAATAAGTCTTTGAGACTATTACACACATTCAGCCTAAAGTACAGCTAAAGTATGCAATACTTTTATCAGAATAAAGAGTACTTTTGAGATGATGAAACATCATTGAATCTAAGAAATAAATTGCATTTGTTTTGAAGATAAATTTAGGAATTAAAATATTATTATGGGAGAAAATTTCTACTGCCAAAAAAGGAAATATATGGAAATGAATCCACGGTGACAAGGTGTAACAGTATATTTATTGCAACACATTTTGCTCTCCTTGAGTTTTCATTGTAGTCGGGCATAAACTTAATACTTGTAACACTTGTTCAATTCAATTGTCAATACTTGGTTTTTGGTTTATTTTTAAATGGACAATAGAATCTCGAGAGTTTGTTCATTTAATGACATAAATAGGTGTGGTAGCAAAAATGACTGGTGCTTCATAAGCGAGTAGCTGTTTTACTCGCTTTCTATATAGTTAAATTGCTACAATGAAAATGCATCACTAAATGCGGAAATAAATATATTTATGTTCATTTGTTGAAAAATGCAATTGTTGAAAATAATAAGAAATTTAATAATAATAATAATTTTAGTATGAATCAGAATAAGCTTAGCTGCTATTGGGTTATACCTGGTTAATTAAAAACAAATTCGAAAACAAAAAATGACATGAAAACAAAAACAGTTAAAGATCGTCTCGTGGCTGATACATTCAAAATTACGTTAAATCTGTTAGACTATCATATTTGACTCTTATCGTGAGAACAGTCTTACACGTTCTAATGTTATAATTTTCGAAAAGAAATTTAAAAAAAATATTTGTATTGTATTGTTATTGAATATCACAAAAACACAGGCTTCGCAAACTGACCAATATTAAAAAATTAAAAACAACTTCTTTGAAAAATCTAGGACAAAATAGTTCAATTGTTGGAAATGCAAATGATTACCCGAGGAAAAACATGTACATTTTCATATTTATATTTTAGTAAAAATTGTTAAATTGTAAAAGAAATTATGTTTGGTATGAATGACTTCCTGATTCAAACTCAGATAACACCATTTGGATTAAAATAATAGTTAAATTAATGATTTGATGCTATTAGTGTAATATCAAATTATGGTATAATATATAACACTAATATAACATATAATAAAAATACTTACACATTTGAGGCGAAAGTCTCAGTTTTGTGATGATCACTCTCAATTTACGAAATTCCATGACCAACATCTCACTGAAGATGCAGACAATCATGAAGTCAGCAACATTAATTGCTAGCCATTGAAAAATCCTAATTATTTCTATTGACCTTAATTGCTAAAATGTTGTTTGATTAATAGTAACATATTGTACATATTCTACATTTTCTTTGTATTAAAATTGTAATGCTTAATTAAATTTATATTTGTAAAAAGAGTTTAAATAAATCAATGTTGTGGATCCTTCTGAAATTACAACAATATCTATAATATCATTATTACTTACGTCACGCATATACAAGTCCAACACCAACGCAATAGCGTTAATAGACCAAAGAAAAGTGCATACTACAAGCTGAAGTACCTGAAATTAATTGACAGCATTAATACAAAAAATAAATATTCTTGATTATCCTTCTTATTTCATCTTGTGCCAGTGTACCTGAAATTTAAACATTTGATTGATTGTACTGCATATTTCAGTTGCTGTAATCAACATGTTTGGTAAAATCAATATGAACATAGGATTATTTGAAACATCAAAATGGCTATTCCAGTCTGCCAATCTGGGTGACACAATATGGTTTGTATTACTATGAAATATTTCTTTATTCATACGACCCAGATAATTATTTATCGCTTTTAGTATTTGAATAATGGTATTTGTAAGTAGACACATCAGAAACAGTTCCAATCTGTTAGCAAATACACTGAAATGTATTATTATGGAGAAAAGACCTACATTTTCAAAACTTCTAATGATGAAAGATGTTAACTGGCTTGCAAATATAATAAATATGCCCAATGGTGTCATGATTTTGAATTTTTTAAAACAGTCCCTTCTGAATAAAATACTATAAGAACTGAAAATGTCACCAAATTGTTGTAAACAACCAGCAAATAAGTTTTTTTGCCAAATTACATCAATTGATAGAACAAATATGAAATTCACAACAACATATATTTGGTAAATCCATTCTATTATACTTTTTTCAGCATGCAAAGAGATACTGTGGGACCATATGCTTGTAGCAGTGCACAAAATAACGAGAAAAATTATTGTCAAACTGTACGTTTTCTTAAAAATTATTTTAATTAATTTAGCATGTTTTAAAAATCGGTTGACGCCTAAAATTGACTGTAACAAAACTAGTAATTGGATCGATTCCTCTAAACAATGATGTGTCATTTTTAACAGAATCGGCTCTTTTTCCTACTCTTTACCAACAGAAAATGGAGACACCCCCTTTCGATAATGTAACCTATTGAGGTAAATGAAATGACTTGGTCTACTTTGGAAAGTAAACAAGATAATTTGTCTTCCCATAATAAAATTACTAGTTATTGATGTTACCTGTCTCGTCTGAAAGTATTTTTATTTTTGCTCTAGGTCTTATATGAAAGCAATGGCCTTCTAATTTGGTAGTATTATGACAAAAATAGCCTTTTTTTTATCAAGATCGAATTTGGACAATACATTCTAAAGCCAAAGTATATTAGTGTAGTTAATCTTATAAATAGCAATTGATCATACATGAAAATTCACAGGCTGAATTATATATTTGATAAATCCCTTTATTTCCATCTATTTATTTCAGTATTATCCAAGATAATGCTGAACCAATTATACCCAGAGCTTTATAAGTAATTACACTTATAGCTGGGCTCAGTACCTTTAATTAAGTCATCTCGATTTTAAAGTTTATTTGTATAGACATTGAAAGATTCACCGCATATTTATTTTCTAGGTTTATATATAGCAGAGGATCTTATAAATATTTTGTGAGACAAATATTTCAATATAAGAAGCTAACGATTCTAGACTTATTATTTATTGATCGTTAGTTATTAAAGTTAAATTGAAGGGTTCGAAAAGTCTACACTTTAATTATGTCTTGCTGATAAAATTAGCTTAAATGTAACATTGTAAAAGGAAATGAGTGCTGGGAAAGTCCGAGAGTCTATCTAAGTCTATCTATGCTGATTGGGAAACAAGATGTGTATTCTCATGTGTAATCTGTGTGTAGGCTTTTAAAAAATTAGGTGTTGTGTAAGGTATTCTTGATGACATATATGCATATATTTAACTAAAAAGCATACATTAAACTGAAACCGTGAGTTGTATCAATTATAATTATTGTTCAATTAGATTTTTTTTCTTCCAGCAATACATTACATTTTACTCTTTCTACTAACATAAATGCTCGGAATGAAACCTGTAGGCACCGCTAACCAATCAATAACTTTGTACACACTTGCTGCTTTATTTATTGTTGATTTAAAGTTTTACAAAAACGACTTGTGAGTATAGTGTCACTAAAGTAATTTTTTTTACATGTATCAACCGTATTTATTTGTTTCTTCTTAAAAGGACTTTTATATACCACAATAATTTTTTTTCCAATATGTGATTGCCATTTGCTATTACTAAGTTGTGGACAAGTGATTTGGCGTGACACTTTTAGTATGGTCGGTGACCTCTTTAGAGTAATATCTGCATCTCTACTAAAGCAACTTGATGTTGCATAATAATAAATCATATTTATCAATTAAGTATAATAACATGAACACATATGTGCACCAATAATCAAGTTGGTATAAATAGTCAATACTAATTAATTTTAAAATAATAAAAGTATTGCATATAAACTCTCGTGAAACTGTGACATTGACACAGACTTGTATCATTTGAATGCGCTCATCAAAAATCAACAAAAATCCAATATAATAATTATTTTAATGCAATTTCGGAAATTAATTAAGTTGATTTTAGACAAGTGCACTCAATATCGTTTAGCTGTTAGGGCTAATACGGCCATTTCATTCAGTCTTACAATATTTAAACTTTGAGATGGAATCGAACCTAGATATTTCAGTTTTGCAATATCTTCGCTCCCAATCTTTTGGTGTACACAATTTTGATGCCACATTGGTGATATCAAAGACATAATTTATATAAAGGGCTGAACTGTTTTATTGGATCTTTATTTATTTATAAATATTGTGGCGGTATTTGCTTTAGAACAGTTGGAATAAAAGTCTATGTACAATTACAGATCTTTATAATTTGACTGTTTAATAATAAAAAAAATTCAATGTTCTGTGTTTAAGACTTAGCAAAGTCATCTTTATTAAATGTGTTTCCTCAAACAGAGCAGCATGCCTATAGTGTATTTTAGGCACATACACTTTTAATACTTGGGACCTGAAAATAATAGTCAAAATATATTATTGTCAGAAATTATAAACAGAATTGTTGCTGCTAATAGAGCTTTCTATGGACTGAAAAATGTTCTCAGGTCAGAATTTATTTTTCAGAATACAAAATTCCTGTTATACAAAGCCCTTATTAGACCTGTTTTCATCTATGGCTCTAAACAGAGACATTGACAAAATCAGATGAGGCCAATGTGGATATATTTGAATGAAACATTTTAAGATCAATTCTGGGAGGCATATAGGAAAATGATGTTTGAAGGAAGAGATACAACTCAATAATATATAAAGTTTACAAGACATCATAAAATTTATTAACTTTAATAGATTAAATTTGGCTCCTTATGTTGTTCGAATGGAGGATTCAAACCCCCTCGAAAGGATCTTTTTGGCTAAGCCACGTGGACAGAGAAGAAGAAAAAGAACTAAGATAAGACGGAAAGATGTGTTGGAGAAGATTTTGGGGCCCTGGTGGTCCATAGCTGGAGATCAGTTGCCATACAGAGGGCTGTACGGAAGTTGCTTCAAAGGAAAGCCTTGGCTCACCCTGGATTGTCGAGCTACTGATGATGATGACATCACTCACTCTAATATTTTCTGGTTTATTCCTTAATACATATAGTTTTCATGACCAATTAAAATATGATCTAAGTATTATGAACACATATAGTAACTAACTTAACTTGCAATTACAAGTTAAATATATTATAAAGTCGTAAATAAAAAACAGTAATACAATTTTAAAAAACATGTGCACTGTGACTTTTTTAATAAACTTACAAAATTCTGCCAACAATAAAGAATATGCTTATGATGAAAATTTATAACACAGTCGATGAAGCATTTATAGCTGTTGGTTTTTTTTATTACAATAAATAATTATTCATTTCAAAACATTTAGACTTGTTTATGAAGTAATGAAACCCAGGATAAACAAGCGTGGCAGTACCATGAAAGACCTACTTTTTATTTTATATAACAAAATTATTATTTGACTTGGTCTCTGTAGATGGGCTGATCAGCCATCTGGTTGAGAAGTTCTACTTGTTTTGTTGTTCAGATCATTGTGATGTATATATAGTTTTTGATATATTTCTTTCAATTTTTACTTTTTCTTTGTATTTAACTTAAACATTTTTTTTAATATTTTTGCTCTGACCTAACTGGTACACCATATGTATCAGTACTAATATAAAATAAAATTATGGCTAATATTGATACAAAATTTGTTATAAAAAGACTAAATATGTTCAAATTTTATTGCATCATTTAAATACTTCCATAACAGCAAAACTAATCAGTTTTAGACGGTTTGTGATTATTCTGCGACTCGCTCTGTGTTTTGAGTTCTGCATTCTACTTTATAACATTGTATAGTTACAATATCCACGTCCGTCCCTAGAAATGTTAAATTCCACTAATGAAAGTTACAAATGATCCGATTTGATTATTCTCAAATATACAGGGAATCAACTGAATTCAATTTACATAACGTAATTGCTTTGAATTTTTCAATAAATACTAGTTTTGTAAAAATAAAAAGGGAAGCATAAAAACTCTACTCTATGTTTGATAGTAAGCTGCAATAGACTTAAAATAAATTCTCCAAAAATAAAATCCTTTTAGTAAATAAATTTAACGAAGTCAATGTGACTGAAAAAAAAAACTTGTGAATTACGTGTTCTTATTTTAAACATTCATTCATAAAGACAATATTTCAGCTGTATCTCTTTCCATCATTAACATATTATGGCCATTACACCACACTGTGTCTTTGATAGCATTGTTTCTTGTGCACGAGAAGATGTACTTATAGTTAGGGATGGTAAAATATTATGTCACGGCAAAGCCGGTCAGTATGGAATTTTTCTTTACACATTTACAAATGATTTTCCTTTGAAATGTCATTGCTATATTTGCATAAAGTAAATAGATACAGACTGAACTCTATCTAAAATTACACGTCAGTGTGTAAATATCACTCACAATAAAAAATAAAAAATAATCTATTTCGGTTATTATGGGCCGCAGATGGAGGCCAGCCTCAAGGTTTTGAGTTAAACTAATTATTCTAGATTTGTCTTGTCAAAATTTCTAAAATATAAGCAATCAAATCGCATTGCACTGAGACTTCTAAAGTTACGTCACTTTTATTTCATAGTTATAAGTTGCAGATGAATACAAATTAATAAATTTTTTTCTTAATAATATGTACAACGTTAATTATATTTTAATTACTCAATAAATAATTATTAAATACATCTGAACTGTTTATCGAAAGAATATAAGGGTTTCGTTAGTGCAAGGATAAGTAGGTGAATTTAATAAAAAAAATGTGTCAAAATAGAAAATTAGTGAATTGGCAAATTATTTTAATAAAAATGTTGTATTGTAGGTATTAATTATGCTTGTTAAGTCTACATGAGCCATCTATTATCAATTTCAGTATATATTCAAACCCAATGTCTCCACCGACACGCAAATCACATGTCTCTTGTTTCTTTTTACAATATTATGTCTGTTGCATTGAGGGGGCGTAGAACCGCCTTGAAGTTTATTCAGCTGTAAATCATAGTCTGAGTTAAATAATGTAGCACAAGTTCAGGCAATTATATTCAATGGCCGCCAGCCATACGGAATTGTTGTGAATTGCTCTTGAAATTTATTGCCGAAATAAAGCCATGAATTATCTTGAAACTCAGTGTGTGATTTATAGTTGTATTAAATAATATAACTCTGACAGTGTTTACGCCACTGGATTTCATTGTGTACATCTTGTTTGCATCTTTTTGTCTCAGCTTAATTTTTTAAGTCTCATTTATGTCATTTGAGTTAATTAATTATGGAAAAGTCATTTGATATTCTTCGTCAGATTTAAAATTTTTCCTTCCCCTCCAAAGGAAGTTTTGGGGTCAAATGCAGTCAATGCTTATAAAAAAGATAGGGTTGTGCAAAGACATGAACTCAAAATTTTCAAAATAATCGGTGCAATTAAATATTGCATATTTGCATATTTTCCATACATATTTCCTAATATATAAGCAGAATATTTCTGCCTAAGGCTTAAATTAACACATCACATTCTGAGTCGATATTTCATAGGTGAAAAATACTTTGCGTATCAGCTTCTTCATGAGTACACCTGAAAGCAGTCCCTCCAGTATTGTTTATGTTTATTTCCTTAACTTTATCCAAAAAGCATGAATGTGTTGCTGAAAATATTTTATTGTATCTTATTATTGATACTAAGTGTTTATTTTCACAGTACCTTTTACATTTTTTAAAAATTATTGCATTGTTACTCAGAAACGTATCATTAACATTTACATTATTAATTCACAATATAATATAATATATAATAACTGTTCTAATACACAATATAAACAATTTAAAAAATATATATATATGTATAAATACATATATATATGGCTTTGAATTAATATAAAATTCAGGTTGCAATTAGATGATGTAAAAGTCAATATTTAACACTAGAATGGGAAATTTGTTTTGACTTATGATAAAGGAAAAAAATGGTCACATGTTGTTTATTATAAAAACATTAATTATAGTACTAAACTATTTATGCAGTCTAAAATGATAAACATTATTAATTATTTTTAGCCCTTATATTATTAATAATAAAAAACATTCAATATTAATTTTGGAATAAAATAAATCAATTAAATCTTTGTAAGTCACCATAGTTTTCCATGTAACTTCTAAGTTATAAACAAAATTATTTAAATCTTTCCAAAATATTGAAAATTATTTAAAGGAATTTTGTTATATTTTTTGGTCACCACCATAGGGACCAACAAATATAACAACATTTTTTTGAATAATATTCAATGTTACCGCCATAGATAAAAATACGAGTTTTATACTGCAAAAGTTGTAGTTGTAAAACTGAAATAATAGCTATAAAAATGCAATCCTTTATATTGTGTGACTAAATGATTTATTACTCTTTGAGTGATTCTAGTCCACCCTCTCTATGGACAAAGTTGTTTGTCGACTGTTAAATACTCTGTTGATTTGTAAAGCGTTGATAAGTTGGCGTTCAATTGTCCATATATCATAGACAGGCGCTGCTTTATCTTCTTTTATACGAACTTAATATGTATTTGAATCCTCAAACCAAATAAATCTTAATATACTCCAAAATTGATTGGTGCTACACTGACCATTCATCAAATATGATACAATATATTTGATGAATGGTCAGTGTTAGAATTATTTGCATCTGACAACATAAGAATTGTCAAGTATGTGTAGAATTCTTGAAGAGTTTAATTTTTCCACATCAATTGCTTTTCGTAAGATTTAACTCATTGTGTGCTTTACGGACAGTTCTCCTTCTTGTTGGTTTGATTAATAGTCAGATAGACTATTTCAGCAGTGTAAAATCTTCAATGTTTCACTGATTAATTAAGCCTCTGTATTTCCAAGTGGTTTAATTTATGCTGAAGAATATTTTGAGTTGTAGTTTGGTCTGAAACACACTAAATGGTGGTGTTTTAGACCAAACAGTATGTTTCAGATAAACAACTTCGGCTGTAAATGTTGTGGTTGAATGTGATGGGTCATTACTAGCTGCATCACTATCAGTCGGTTCATCAATATCCTCGTCTAACTCAGTTTCACTCTTACGATCTTCTAAATATATAAATATTATATTTTCAATTATGTTTAATATTGGAATCATCATAATGAAAAAAATAATAGTATTTACCAGATCTTCATGGTGTGATACTTCTGGGTATATAACCCTCATCGTTACTATCAGGGGCATAATTTTTGGCAGCAGAATATAATTCCGATAGTTTACTCAAATATCTGGCTATCCCTCAAATATCAATTACAATAAACATTATAAGCATTACATAACTGTCAACATTTATATACCTTGAAAATTCAGCTGCTAATAAATTGTCAATTGTTTATAACACTTTTTTACTATAAAAAGGAAATGTAGGACTCTAAATACAAAACGGCATTCACAAAATATTTAAGCATCCACCACAAGTCAAGAGTTGTTTGAAACTGACAATAATGAATGGTGCATACGGATAGCTGCAACTGAGATATTGCTATTCCCCTTCTCCCTTTCCCTTCATAATTCTATAGAATAAATGTTTCTGAGGTAATGAGTTTCCTCACTGTGACTCCTGAGATAAAAAATTGAAGGTAAAAAAGGTAATTTCGCAATGATGAATTCCTTTTGCTGATTGAATGTACCATATGAGTATTCGGGTATCCTGGCTATTGAATAACGTAATCACTGGATATTGACATAGGGATTAACTAGAAAATCCCATTCTATTCTTTTTTTAAAAATCTCATTGTTCATTATGGCCATTTGTAAATGTTGTTATGAAAATTTCCAGTGAACATTGCGTTTCATTCCACATTTCATTACAAAAAGTGAAGTACTTTTAAATTGAAAACTATAGCACAAATTTTTCAGTGGATTACGTTTTACAGTATCTTACATATAATAAAAGGACCCAGTAGAAGCCAAATTTGTTTAACGTTGGTTATCCATATATATGTCTCTCTGTTTGTACATGCATCATAAAAAAACTACTGAATATATCACTTAATTAATCTTTGACTGACATAATCATTAGGGTTCAGAATTAAATATAAATTACTTGTTATCCCAATCGAAAATATCATTTCCAACTGGCTGTGAATGATATACCTAAAGGTTTTGTTAAAACTTACTATGCTTGTGGTAATTACAGGGGATAAAATTAATGATTGCATAATTGCTCTCTATAAGAACACCTTAAAATTGTATTTAGTCCTAATTGTTTTTCATGTGTTCCTATATGAAAGATAAATGAGTTATTTTGCTAGAAATGTTTAATTCTAAAAATATATTTCAAGGCTTTTAAACACTTGTTAGAAAAAAATCAATATGATAATGTGTTAAAGTAACATTACATTTTTTAAAAGTAAAAACTATGTCATAAAGATAATTTATTATTTTCTTGACACGTATGGATAATAAATTAAAATGCTCTTACGTACAAAGCAGTCAAATGCGATATATTTATAGAGGTAACTTTTTAATAGTAATAACTTTATCCCTACATCTAGAAGTCTGTTGTCAAGTGCTCAAATTAATTAGATAGCAAAATTTTTTATGATATCAATATAATTCGATCTGTAAAGCAAGATGTGGATGGAATGACGATAAAGACATGGGGAGGTGAAAAGAGAATTTAGGGATAGATTAATATTATTAAAAATAAAGTTATATCTAGATAAATATATATGAAGATGAAATCGAACCAGAGGGTGCAATAAGATGTGTTAAACTATCACGCGCTTGATAAATACCCTGTCATAATTGTGTTCTTTCTCATATAAAGTGATTATTATTAAAATTGTAAATGACCAATCTTATTTCAATTAGACTAGAGTCACAACTATTCTAAACAGGTTTACTAGAAAAATAAGTAAATATGTTGAAAGACTCAAAAAATTGAAGTTGTTACAATTTAATAATAGCCGTTTAATTTATGTAAAAGTGTTGTCCTTTATGTGTTAGTACAAGAGCACCACATTTGTTTGTAAACTGGTTGCTAAGGTTGTACTAATGTAATTAATTTAATAATAATCCCATTCATATAAATTAGTCAGTTGCTGCTTAGATTCGTACATTATTAGCTCAACTTTCTTGTGATCGCAACTCAGTTATAAAAATTAACAATGCGTTCAAACAAAGTTACTGATTTAAAAACTAAAGATGTTCATTTCAAAGAGACTCTCTGGCATATTTCGTTTTGTAATTTTTTCTTCCCTACTGGAAAGGACTTTCAAGAGTCATTAAGCGCCAAAATATACTCTTGTTTCAGGATTTGCATTGCCTTTACAATTGCATTGATTTTTGACGTAATATTCCTTAAGAATCAGAAGTTACAATTAATATTGAATATTATAAAGACTGGTTATGCAATGTACTTGATAAGTTCAGATGTATTGTGGAATAAGAACATGTACAGAAATATAACACATCGAATTAACAACGTAGATGAACAATTTGATATGCCTCATCTATGCAATTTTTCAAATATGATAATCTTAGAAATATCATTATAATAATTACAATTTTTTTATATTATGTCTTATGTAGTATTTATTATTTTTGTTATTTTGAGCACAGCACAGAAGCAATAACCAGTTTATATTTTTTCCAGAATCTTGTGAATATTTATGCATTTTCATTTTGAGATATTTTTATTTTGTACCCTCATTTACAATGTAATGAAACGTATTCAACTCATTAATTCATTTTTTGATCATACTAATTTTACGAACTCTAATTCACAGTATAATATGAGTTATGATTTTTGTATTTTGCCTCTTAAAGAGAAAACAATCTTCCATTTATCCGATATATTTGTAAAGTTAATGGACTTATGCCAGTTTCTGAATGAAACGTTTGAATCCCAAGTAAGGCACGTGACACTTTCCAATATATCTGTATGATTTTTATCTCTTTTATTATTATTTATGTTTCGTAATTAAACAATTAAATGTTTTTGCAGATATTTGCGCATTTGTTTCTAGTTTTTATTAAATCATTAATATATATTCAATGGATCCTCGAATGTGTAAAACATAAAGTAAGTGAAAATATTTTCTTAAATAAACAAATAAGATAGAAAGGCGAATTTTGTCGAAATCATAACTGATGATCAATATTGTAAGTGCTTATAACAATTAATATGTAATCGTAAGTGTTTATAATTTAATTACAAATATTGTGCAATTACTAAATATGTTCAGGCACATATTTGATCAATTTTATCTATTATTAATCATTTAATTTTCCTACAAAAATTAACAATTTTTGTAACCCAATAACAAATCATTAAACATTTTTGGGTAATAGAGAAATACACTTTCTTTAATACAACTAACATGTAAACAAATTCATTATTCATTAACAACTAGCGTCCACGATTAATCCCCCCAAAAACAGACCATGGCTGCATTTTGTTTCATTTCTTTTCTTATAAAACAATCTATTTGCAGGCAATAAAAAATTACGATGTCTCTAACTTTAATAATTTTGAAATTCCCACATACTCTTATACTCCCATTTTCGCAACTTTACGGGTTGAATTTTGACAAATTCTTTATATGTTTCATATTTCTGGAAATTTCGTGTCGAGTCAATTCATGAAGGACTGATTGTTAATTGGCTTTTTTATGTATGAATATGCACAGGTATATTATAAGTTTATAATGTTCACAGCTGCTCACAGTAGAAGACAGGTAGAGGTAGCGTACAATCTCCTGCAGTGGAACAAGATGGGCCAACTTACCGTGTTCCACATGTATAATCTACGCATATCTCTACTACTTAGCTTCTTAGGATTAACGACGACTTACATTATCGTTATGATTCAGTTTATAAATTTTGCATCAAATTACTATAACTTTGCACCTAGTTACTAGTTTTAATATAATATCTAATACTTGTAATCATTTCATATTTCAATTGCTTATGGTGAGTGAGAAATTGTTTTGGAAAATGTAACATTTTATTGTATAGTTGTGTAAATGATTAAAGTGTCTTTTCTTGTGTAAATCAATTATGTTTATTTTAATTGAAACATTGCGAAACAAAAACCTCGTTCAAAAACTTTCATGGAATTTTTATACTTGAATAACTTTGTTTTTCTAAGTAATTCATTTGAGCTTAGACCCAAGTTGTAAGCAGACAGAGCAGAGCCGTGTCTTACAGCATTTTTCTGAAATTGATGAACTTGCAATTTGGTATAATAATAAATGATATTAACCCACACATACAATAATTAACACTCAAAAATATTTATATGGAAATGTTAGGGGTTGAAAATTAGGTACCGAAAAAAAATTTTCAAAACGCAACATGTACATATATTCAAAACTACAACAATCTCAAAAATATGTTTTTCGTAATTTCATAAGTTATTTAAAGTGGTAGTTCGTCTTCAGGGATATAATGATAAAATAATGAAAAAGACGAGTTTAAGGTTGTCAGAAAACCACTGTTTTCAGTGTTATTGTTTTTGAGATATATGTACGTGTGGTGGACACAGGGTGCAGTGTTGTTACAGACATCATTAAATATTTATTATGTTACAACATCCATATTAGCAATGACTCATGATAAATAAAATAATTTAATTTCAAACAAAGTTCAAAACCCTCTATGCTTGAGCCGTCCTTGCATTTGGCTGGTTATTTTTAATGCATTATGTCTATCTGTATCTATTGATTCGTGACAGGTGACATTACCTGACTTGTTTAATATTGATAATGTTACCATTGACCGTTGATGTGATTTCTGCATTTGTGCTTAGGATGCTTTACCTCTCATTACGATTAATAAAATTCTAGTAATTATATAAAACAATTAATGTGTACAGAGATGGAATGTATTAAAGAAAGTACACATACATATCAAAATTTCCAAAAAAATATTTAAAATCGAATATAAGCCTTCTGTTCACACACAGTGCTAATTAACACATCCATCATTAAAAAACAAACCATTTTCATCCAATACCTTGTATGACTTACAGCTACACTTCTAATGTTTGTTTTCTGTAAGCAAAGCTTCAGGTTTTGCTAAGTTTTACCTGTAATAAATTTTATTACAATAAATATTGATTGAGAATGTCATTCAGTCCCAAAGTTTTTCCTTTCTGTCAAAGGTATTGTGCATTTTCTGCTCGTCCAAGTATAAATATATAGTGTACTTCCACTCACCATAATTTTGAAACAATATGTTTAATTTAATTTCATTGTTTCTATAATTTTTTATCATTTCCTCTATCACATCGTGTTGATGTACACAACTTTACTATTTCCTTTTAATTATATTGTTCAAACATTACATTTCCTTTGCATTCATCAAAAAAGTATTTCCTCTGGTAGGTTATGTAAGAAATGCCACCAATTTTTTTTTTTTTTTTTGAGACAATTGTCTAAGCACTATTCACATCATCTTCTCATATTCCTCTAGATTTAAAGAGACAGGAGAAATATGTAAATTCGCATATATTTTAGATACCATCTTTGCGATTATTACTTTCTGTGATTCCTCTTATGATATTTAGAAAATAGAAATTTGTTATTCACACCATTTATGATGAGGTCATTATACATTTTAAATTTAACAAATTAGGGGTAAAATATTATATGCTTTACAATGGGAACCATGCTTGGATTTAAAAATTCAGAACAAATAGCATAAGTTATGACATGCTAAATTCAAACTTACGGAATTATCCTTAGACAAGTAGAAACCTAGTAAACATCATAAAAGTTGGATGCTATCACTCAGAAACTACTTTAGATCGGTAAATTAAAAGTAGGTTATATGATAATCTGGGCTATAATCTATCTGTGTGCAAGATTTCATATAGAGTCATTTCAAAATTATTTATGTAATTATAGAGCAACGAACATAAATCCATCCATACTTCCAAACTTTCACATTTACAATATAAAGAAGAATAAACTGAATTAGTTCATAAAAAGCACTAGAGTTCTGTTAATTTGTTAATCAAATTAGGAAAAGCCTCATTTGCAGGATATCGACAGAAATTGAAAGATTTATACGGTGATTGGAAGTATTATCAAATAAACAAGTTTACGGCAATCAGCGTATTAGAGTTGCAGTTGACTTCTCAGTTTTGGAGGTTTGATTGTTATATACCCACTAGTTTTACTAATACATGCAAATTTCATATTGATTTTTTTTTTAAGTTAAGTGAAGCATAATGTTTATTTATTAAATTTTCAAACATTCTCTAATACCTTATTATTCAAATTAATCTCCTATTGATTTTATTTTGTGGTAATCATATTGATAACCTGGGGATGTCAAAAACTTTTACGATATGATCATATTTTTGGAGCAAAAATTATGTAAAATAAGCCTAATGTGTAATTCTCTCATTATTAGATTGAGGATATTGTCAGTTAGACATAAAATTGGAATAAGATAGTTTATTATAATGAGGAAATAGGATAGCCACAGGCGAATCAGATCATTTTATGTGAGAAAATAACACATTATTATTAATGTTGTTTTCAATGATAAAATTTATATTAACCCTTATTCATCTGTGAATGTATTATTAGACACATAAATCACAAATAAACAGTCCGTCATCTTGAAGCAATTCGAACTGCGTCAGCTTGGTTTCACGCCTGATTGAATTATACTATAAAGATGTCTTTTGCAATTCCTTTATTTGAGAATAGTAAAAGACTCCTTTTTTTAAAAAATGATATTTCAATTAGTGCATGTTATGTGTGCAGTGAAAGCGGAATGACTTGAATATCCAAAGAATTATCCTAGTTCACTGCCGAGTAGCTTGTGTGTGATGCGTGTGCATACAAAATTAAAATTGCTTTTCCTTTGGTTTTGTAGCAATTGAAATGTTTCAACCACTGTTTAAAAGTTTCCTCGGTTATCCAACTCTATCCCATCATTTTAAAATCAGTATCTGATGGTATCCTTATCATAAAGTCATTTAGATTTATGCACCTTCAGAAATATAAACTGGGGTTTGAACTAACATGTAAGATTTATACTGGCTAAGACAGTGGCCTTTTCACCTCTTCTACATTTGTCATCTGAAAACACTTTTAGAATGCATGAGAACACTTGAAGGAAGAATATTACTAAGGGGCAATCCACTTTTGTCCATATTTTAGACACATCCTGGTCTTTCCCTTGTATTGTTATAATCTATAACTTTTCTTTTCTTTTCTCTTAAATTTTTTCTCAACGTATAGGAAGGACATTGTTTGGTTATAGTTTTGTCCTTACTAACTTTTGGAGCAATTTTCAGTGGGAAATCCTGCAAGGCCCTTTATTAAAAATTGATTGTTGAGGCATAAAAACAAGGTACATCACAACCAGACTTGTAATCGCATTTAAAACATGATTTTAAAATGATATATAATGTTATAATTAGGATTAATTAGGATTAGATGATGTAATCTATTCAATGTCATGTTTTTATTATTTCACGATTATTCATTTCTGAAATTTTAGTGCTCAAAATGGGACATCTTTCCTTGCATATTGCTTACAAACTAACCACAAAACAATGACAGGGAAGATATAGTTCTATGCCAAGATTATAATCTTCATTACAGTCTTAAGATATTATTTAATCTCACCTTATTTCAGTTTGAATTACGTTGTACACTCATTAGCAATCAAACTGCACATTTAATCTTATTATTTTAGATTGCGTGTGGCATTGTTTGTACATAAATAATGTTGATTGATTAATTCTGCCACAATGGGATGCCTGTTTCCAATACTACAATTACAGTACAACCAGCAAATAAATAAACATAATGTTTAGTTTGATATTCATTCTATTTATTCACTTGAGAACATAGTAACTGCAAAAATTTGTTTGAAAAAAGTTCGGTCATCACATTGTTCTTTGTACACAAGATATAGAGATGATTAATTACCAATTGGACATGACAAATGGGTGTGAGTTAGAATGTGTGTGTGTTGTCTGCATGTATATTGCACCACCGCTCAAATAATGTCATCAATCAAAAAAAAATTAAAAATGTTTTTATTACTCCATTAGTTTCACAATATTATCAAATCCTATCTCAGAAAGCGACATATCTATATTTCAAGTATTTGTCAGTAAATGGCACGAATTTCAAATGTCAACTTGTGCAAGGTGGTTGTCTATCTAAGTATTGTATAAAGTGTTGTTTGTCTAATTATAACAGTATATGTGATTACTTAATTTAAAACAATCTGTGTACTTTTGTATCAGATGGTGCTACAATAATTAATCTTGAACTTTTGAATGACAGTTCAGATAAAGAAAATTAAATTCATCCATGTTGTTTGGTACAAACCCTACTGGAACTTTTATTTCACAGTACTCTAATTTAAACAGAAATCACCAGCTTTGTGCTTGCTGGTCAGAACAGTCCAAGACAGAAGAAGTGAAGACTACATGTAAGAAACGTTGTACTGAAAGTAAATGGAAGCAAAATGGGACTAAAATTCTACAAAACTCGGGATTACCTTATCAAACCAAATCTGGACGAGCTATTTTTAAAAAATCTATTAAAGAAAGTCATGGAGAATGTTACAGACTGAAATGCAGTTCTCTTCTTACAAATAAAATAAGCCTCAATTTGTTTGAAGTTTACTGGGTTTTGCAAGATTTAGAAAAGCAGAGACAACTTATGCGTAAGACCTACAGAAATTATGTATAAGTATCCTTATGCATAAAAACCCCAAAAAATGCTTTCTACTTTGATTTACTTATAGAAAAACAATAATCAAGGGAACCAAAAAAGAAAGACAAGGAAGCTCCTAAAATTAACAAAAACTTAATCGTAGCGGTACATGACTTACAGGCTGTGTGGCAGTTGCTTTGTGGTGATGTTTCTGTTTGAAGTATAAGAGTGAATTAAATAATATAAATTTCAGAATAACCAAGTTAAAAGCAGAAGAAAAATAGAAGGGAAGAATGAGAAATCAACCAAGAACAGTGATGGTAATAATATTAAACCAATTGTAAATCATTGCATTACAGAGTTCTATTTTTGGCAAGAAGGTGAAAACACTCGAGGTGCATATGAAATTGGTAGCTGTTTGTTGAAGTTCATTGAAAAAGAATTGATTAATGATATGGGTGACGAGTCTTCTGATTTAGTACTCTATTCAGACAGCTGTTGTGGGCAAAACAAGAATAAGTATATTGTCAGGGTGTACATATACTCATAAATGTTTAGTAGCAAGTTACACTCAAAACAAAGGCGACTGTACATTTGGTGGTAGTAAAACAAATAAAGGATTCATTTAAATCAGGTCTAATTTGCGAGCCTAGTAAGTATGTACAGATAATTAAAAAGGCAAAAAAATCTGGAGAATCACTGAGAGTAAATGAGCTGTCACATCGAGATTTTGTTTCTTTGAAAAATTTTGATATGGGTATTACACTTCTGTATAAGATAAAGGTCTCTGAAATAAAAATTATGACTATTGCCAAAAATGGAGCAAATGTTTTAAAGTATAAAATGTCTTATACGGACACTGAGTGGTCAAAAGGTAATTTACTAACCCTAATTGCCGATTAAGGAGAATACTGAATTTCGTAAAAAGTAATCACATTTCAAGTTTCTATTTTGATTTTTTTAACAATTTGTAAACAACTCATAGAACAAAAAGATTTTTGTAAACTCTTACTCAATATATTTGTTTTCTAAGAATTATTACTATTGATTTTTGCTTATGTTTTTCTTTCTGCAAAACTTTTTAATTTAATTTTGTTACTTATTTAAGTTTTGAAGTTAGATGATTAACCATGTTACATTCTGTTAAATATCTAGTGTTGCTGTATTGAACATGGCGTAAAACAGTTTTATTGAAAAAAAAATATATTTTTTCAATAAAACTGTTTTACGTCATGTTGTGATGATGTAGGTGATTAAGATGATTCAATAATCAATATTATTATTCGATAAAAGTGCCTTATCTTAGGAAATGACTATAAACATAATTAAGGCAATTCTAAAATCATATATTTTTCGCAATAACACTGATATGTGTTTAGTTATAGCAGTGTACATAATTAAGATTAATTTGAAAATTATTTGATTTCTCAATAAAACAAATCTGTATCTAATCATGCCATGTTATTTGTGACATAATTGTTTATGTTATATAAATACAAATAATAATAATATTTTTGTGCTGCTGAAAGTTTTATAAAAGTCTTTTAATATGCAAGATTTTGTAAATGTTCTCATTTTTTTAATCCCATCTATCACAATTTCGTAAAATTTTACATTTTTTTTGCCATGCTTATTGTGCTAATATATATATATATATATATATATATATATATATATATATGTATATATATATATATATGTACATATATATATATATATATATATATATATATATATATATGTATTTATATATATATATATATATATATATATATAGAAACATTTAACAAATTACTTTCAATAGGTTCAGAAAAATAAAATTGGAGAAAGTGTGGAGGCTGTGAATTTTTCAATTTTGTTCACTGTGAAATTTGTTTGATATGACCAATGCAGTTTAAAAGATATGTTGTTACTATAGAAATTGGCAAATCCTCGTGCTGAAAAATAACTCTGAAAATAATTGATTAACTCACTTAAATGGAAGTAATTGTAATTTAATATGTCTGGTACTTGTGCCCAACTACCTCCCATACTGGCACTCCAAAAAAATTATAGTTCTTATTTCTATAATTAATTTGCAACCTCTGTCATCACATGTCCAGTTTAGTTTTTAGAGACAATATCATATTTATGTAACATAATATTACAAACTTGTTTGGGCTGTCTGGTATATTTCCTTACTGAACCAAAACTACTACAGCATATCACAAAGTTTCTGAAACCAAATTTTTGAGATTTCCCTTAATACCTTTAAGAAAGAATGCTTAGGAATAAAAATATTCTCTTCTACAGGCATTAATATATTCATATAATTCTATAAATTATTATCCTAAAAAATACAATTAATTTCAAGGTTATTTATATCCTAATATTTTCACAATATTAATTCCTTGTGCTGATCCTCAATTTGATTAATTTATTAAATGATCATTTTGTGAAAAATTAATAGAAATAAAAGCCATAAAAGTCCCTAGTTACATAAATGTTTCAAATTATGCTAATAAAAAACAAAATAAATGTACATTGATGTGCCTTTTGTTTCTAAGTTCATTGAAACAAAATGCACATCAATTCACTTCATTGTCTTCGTGGGAGATACAGGCCTTGATTGACCTGTGCGGATAGCCCTTCAAAATGTTGCTTCATATGCTATAAAGTAATATTACATATTACTAGGAAAAACAGAATAATATTACACATTACTATTCTGTTTTAACTAGTATTATTATATATGGATTCAGTTTTTTCCAGTAATATTACATATTACTAGGAAAAACTGAATCCTTTTGGAGATACTCACACCTTTTCATTAAATTTCTATATATAAGGAACACAATGCCCAAAAAGATAATTTGGAAGAAACACGTTTTAATTTTCCAACCAATATGAGTGGTTTTCCTCCAATAATATTACTTGCTTCATTAATCGCTGTAAAGAAGGCTGTAATCCAACAAAAGAGATTGCTTAATCATTGTTCACCACAGCTGCTTTTTATAGTTGCAAAATTTTTAGCTTAATATTTAGAAACTTGCTTGACCTGCCGGGCCCTAAAATTTAAACATTCTCATATTTCAGAAATTAGTAATTCTTCATAATGTAGCCTTTACAATATTGGCATAATCTGTCACTGATACAACATTTTTGATACAGGTCTGGGCTTCACAATAAAATGAAAACCACATTGATAAAGATTTAGTAAATGTACTAGGTACAAGTAATTGGTTGAAACAAAATAAAGGTTGAAATAAAGGTTTAAAATTTTGAAACTATTACAGACTGCAAGCTAACAAATATTTTTATCTTAGGGAGTTCCAATAGCTTGCATTTTCTTTTAAACTGCAAGTGTATTCATGCTTGTAATATAACTGTGATTCACACATTTTTATCAGCATGCAAATTATTCTCATATTCTCCCGCATATTCTCTTCTTCAGGTTTTTATTTTATGACATATTTTATTAAAAAAACTTTTATTTATCATTGTGAAAGACTTTATTTGTTACAGAAATATGATTAAATAAATTGCTAAGATTTCAAGTCATAATTGCTGTAATGCATAAGTGTATAAGTGTTAAACACAGAATTCTCCTGGAGAAGCAACTTATGTGACAAGGAAGTCATTTTAATTTATTAAACATTTCAGGAAAAAAATTCTTCACGTTGAAAGTAATTTATTTTACTACCACTTACATTTTGAAGTTTATATATTTTCAGGTTCCTGTTTTTCTTAAAAAAATTTAAAGTTTGACATTGCTTATGTAGATGATTATTTTAATGTCTAAAAATGTACAATTTTGCAGATGTAATGAACAATTTTGTAATTTTGGAGCACAATAATATTTAAGAAAGCCAAATCTTGGTTATAAACACCATTACATGTTCTAAACACAAAATAAGACTTCATTATTAAAAAAATTTATTTATATTATAATTTAAAATTACAAAAATCCAATTTATTCACTTGAACGCAAGCCTTTTAACTGAACAACTACAATGATGTATGTAATAACAAGATTGAGAAAACTAGGCAGCAACGATATTCGCAAGTCAAACAGCTGAAACACTGCGAATATACCATCATTGCTTCGATGTGTGATTTCTTCAAGATTGGCCAATTTATTATCAAGTGAAGGGCCTTAAATAATAGAAATATGTTAATTAAGCAGAAAAATGAAATTGGATTCAAAAAGTATGGTTGGATTTTTAAAAAAATATCCATATTATTGTATAAATTTGTATAATGTGTGTTTATGTTAGCAATAAATTTGAGTAGCAAAAAAAATTTTAGTTATTGTTTGATCAATTTTAATGGAACCATCATAGTTGCGTAGCTTACTCAATATGAATAGAGGAGTAATATGCAAACACTGCAAATTAAATTAAACTCTTTTCTTTGATTTTTGCTATTTAATGTATGAAGCTGGCCAAACTACAGAAAATATACTCAGTGGTGTGTAGCATTAATAGGTCTTTTTCTACAAATTAGTGTTTGCTTTCTCTGAAGTCAATGGTTTATTTGTGCGGTAGTTTTGTGTACTAAAATCTATAATATATAATACCATGGGAAAATATTTAAGGAAAATGCGCTCTAATATCTTAACCGTGAATTATGCAAGCACATTAAAGATGAGCAATTGTTAATTAATTTTTGAAAAATCGTGAACTATTTATTTTTTGTGACATATTTGTGCAATATGAAGTAACATAATAAACCGATATATAATGTTTTTTTGGTTGAAGAGTTTTAATTTGGATGAAAAAAATTGGTTTGTTTAGCTTATTTGTTCCATAATTTGCAATTTTTTGTACATATTCTACATTTTCTTTGAATTTTCAATTCAAATAATGTTAATACTTTATTAAATACACAATTGTAAGGAAAATTGACAGTCACTTAAAGAAAGATGCAATTAATTTCTGTTATAGACATATAAAAAATCCATATCACTATTACTTACATCACGCATATACAAGTCCAACACCAGTTGAATACCGTTAACTGACGAAAGGAAAGTCGACACTACAAGCTGAAGTACCTGAAGTAGAAATGAAACAACTAAATATAAACAAGAAACTTTTCTAATTATCCTATTTATTTCAATTTGTTCCAACGTACCTGAAATTTAAACATTTTATTGAGTGTACTGCATATTTCATTTACTATAATCAATATGTTTGGCAAAATCGAAATGAACATAGGATTATTTGAAACATCAAAATGGCTATTCCCATATAATTCATTCCAGTCTGCCATGCCATGTAATACTGATTGGTTTGTATTATTATGAAATATTTCTTGATTCATACGGCCCAGGTAATGATTTATTGCTTTTAACATTTGGATAACGATATATGAAAGTAGACACATTAGAAACAGTTCCAATCTGTTGGCAAATGCACTAAAGTACAAGATTATGGTGAAGATTTGTTTATGATTATGGAAATTTTCAAGACTTTTAACAATGATAGGTATTAGTTCACTTGCAAATATAATAAATATGCCCAATGGCGTCATGATTTTTAGTTTTTTAAAACAATTTGTTTTAAACAAAATACTGAAATAACTGAAGATATCATCAAATTGTCGTAAACAATCAGCAAATAAGTTTTTTTGCCAAAATATCTCCATTGAGAGAACAAATATGAAATTGACGACGTTCCATATTTGGTAAAGCCACTCTACTATACTTTTTTCAGTACTCAAAGAGATCCGATGAGACCATATGCCCGTACAGGTGCCCAAAGTAACAAGAAAAATTAATGTCAAACTGTATATTTTCTTGAAAATTAATTTAATTAACGTTGTTTGTTCTAATTTAGGAAAATACCGGTTGATACCTAGAATTGACTGTAATGTAACTATACAGTGGATAGATTCTTTTAAACTATAACAAGACATTTTTAATAGAAATGACTGGTTCTTCTATTCAATACCCACAAAATATGAAAACCCTATTCAATAGAGTAGGCTGTTTATATAAATGAAATGAATTGGCCCACTTTGGAAAGTAAACAAGATAATTTATCTTCCAAAATAATTATTGATTATAGATGAAAGAGAGTTATTGCCATCTCGTCTGAAAGTATTTTTAATATTGTTCTAGGCCATATGTAAAGCTATGACCTCATAATTTATGAATATTGTAAATATTGAAATATACTTCATAGCTTTTATCATGATACAATTTTGATATTGTATTTTGTAGCCAAGGTAGATATTGATTTGCTATAAATAGAATTCGATCGAAGTGTAGACTTACCTGCTGGTTTATTTATTTAACAAATCTGTATGAGTATATATTTAAGTATTATACAAGACAATTTTTATATAATCATACTAAAATATCAGTAATCAGACTATCATACATCATGTTAGCTTTATAACTAATTAAACTAATAGCTGGGCCCAGCACTTATAATTAAATCAGCTCAATTCTAAAGTTTATCCGCACAGACACTTAATGATTCACAACTGATTTATTTTGTTCTTTAGAAAAAGGAGGATAATTTGAACACTTTTTAATACTTGTTTAGTGATTAATTTTATTCTACAAAATTACCTAGAGATATATTTTAAATGCCACACCGACCACTGCCAAAATATACAAAATTAATTTACACATTGAATAACACAAAGAAAATATGGTATCAAGATGAAATTGTATTTTAAAGAGGCGTCACAAGTAACAGGTTTGTATCTGTTGAAAGGAAAATTAACCAAAAATATAGCATTCTATTAACCCCGTCTAATAATTTATCATTTGTGTACTTTTGTTGTTAGATGAATTTTAGTGAACAATTTAATGTTTTAAACTAAAATTATATGTACATGTTAAAAGTAATTGATATTTTTTATTTTTTATTGAATAGGAAGGAGGCTTCTAATGATGGAATAGTCTATGCAAATTTCAAAAATATATTTAAAATACCAATTAAGTCAATATTGCTAGCCCCTGTGGCTGCTATGATTTATATAATTAAACTCTTGCTACCTGTGAGCTTTATTTTAATCTTCGAAGGCATATGATTAATGACCACGGTGGTGAAAGTGGGCAACATTTCATCAGTTTTATTCAAATAAGAAAGCCAGATCTAATAAATAGAACTTGTACCTTTAAGAAAAAGTGATGCTTTCACTTCATTGATGTAAGTAATCTATGTATTTAAATTAAATCAAAATCAGATTATGGTGACATACACCTGAATAAGATATTTGAGCGAAGGAAAGGGATATTTAAGATTAGATTCGATCATCGTCATTTTTTACATAGAATCAATTTAATCAATCTGATACTGGATATTAATGGGCAACTTGTACTTGAAGCAGAAGACCAAGTAAACATTCTTCTTATAACAGCACATATCATTGTGAAAAGTGTGACTGCCAAAGAATTGCCAGCCGTGCATTCATTATTTTCTTTTTAATTCGGCTAACATTCATTTCAATATTCTACTATTGCAAGATTAACATTTTGACAGCACATGCCTTCAACAATGAAATTAATTGCATCGAATGTGTGTTCCCGCGGCTCAATATATAAGTATTCACACTGGTGGTATGTTTCTACGCTGTTTTCAAATCTTTGATGTTTTGTTCCTAATGATTTGTATGTTTCTATGCTGTTTCGTTGTCTCACAAATTCCACAAGATCTCACATACATAATTTAGCTTCAAGTGAGATTGGTCAAATGTGAGGGTATACGGAGATTAGAAATCCAATTCGAACCATAGTATCGCTTCATGACTGTAACTTCATTGCTTGCAAGCAATTACACAATTTTAAATATTTACTCAAATGAAATTTAAATTTGATTATTAAAAAATGAAAATGGTAAACATTACAGACATCATTCAAATATTTAAAAAAAAAAACTTTTATTACATATGCATAGATGAAACTTTGATTAAAATTATTTAATTTCAATACACTTTGTGTTAAACATGATTCATTGTGTTTTAATTTTTTCAATCGCTTTTGCGTGTAGGTGTAGTAGATAGTCTGTGGAGTTTTATTTAACAATATATTAAGTATAACACAGGAAGTGCACTCAGTAGAGTAGTTGATACAATTCATACCATCACAAATGACCTAATACTTTCGTTTACATATATTGAAATAAATTTCGAAGAATCTACTAGAATCTTCAAAATAAACTATTAAACTTGTTTACGTGTGTAATTTTACTTATTAGAAAAATCTTAAATGTGTTCATATGTATATATATTTATAAATTATGCATATGTGACAAGTATAAGTATCTATAGAGTTATGTATAAAATAAGTATTGTTGCTAGTAGAAAGCAAGTATAGGTTTATAGGTATCGTAGACTCTAGGAGATCGTATTTAATATAAATAGTGGTGTTTCTATGGATATAAGTCATTTTCATTTTAAACACCAAAACTCCGTATCTTTGTCAATCAGCTGTTTCAATGAACATCATCTTCATCATTTGGTGACTGCCGAATATCTCTTCTTTCATGAACAATTATTTTATAGCCTCTGTACGGAACAACTGGTAGTAGTCAGAGCCACGCACTTGACTGTTGCTGCATTCAATATACACCATATTTACATCAATTTTAACTACGCAGTCAGGAGAGAGCGAGCTGGGTCAATTACGAATGAATATTCTTCTCGTTGTAAGACAATTTCTTTATTATTTATTTACAAATTACAAAGTACACCATAGTGTGCTAGAAGTTAAACTGTTTGTTGACTGTTCGATGACTATTCGATGCCCATGATTATTTGATAACTATGATTACGCAGCATCTTGGCCCCTTTTATATGCCGCTAAGTGATCCCTTTAGGCAGCCGCTGGCTGTCACGCCAGGGGTGACAAACCCACATCCTTCTGATTGTTGCATTGCTTAGTGTATTCGTCCGGAACAGTCTCACCCAACTATTCGAACTTATGTAAATGAATGTATATACATTATATTAAATGTAATCATACATTCAAATACTCGATACTTTGTATCAGGTCAATGTAAGTTAGTTCCAACACAAGTTTTTCAAGGTACGTACACTCGTAACAATAAGAAGAGGCGTGCAAGTTATAACTTCTTTATTTCGGGCCAAATTTTTCTATCAACCTTGGCTTCTGATATAAGATGTCTTCCCATTTCCATTAATCATTAATTGTATGTCTGTGCAATGCCATTTAGTTCATGCACATATGCTAGGCAAAGTTTTATTTTTATTCCTTTTTTTGCAAACTGAAGAACCCTTACTTTTGACCCTAACACTCCCAAAATTTATCTGTCAACTAATTTCGGAAATTACTGCAATGGAAACTGTCTACTACACATTTTCATTTCCTAAATGTTCCAATTATTTTTTTATTTACAAATATATAGGGAAATATAATAGATTATTAAGGATATTTTAGAAAGGCCAATTCCCCATTTGATTTTCAAACATGTTAAAATATTTCTTAAATTATCACAAATAAAAAATTAATTTTTCAGGTTAATGAAAATAAAAAAAATTATAAGTTACATAAATCTAAATACCATCCAGATACGTGAAACAGTCATAAATATAGTGAAATAAAAATGATGTGTCCATTTAACTTGTTATAGGATGGAAAAAAAAATTTTGCAGTGAAATTAATTATATTTTAATAAACCATATTTGGTATAAAATTGCAAAAAATGGTGTAATGTTCATGAAAACATAATAATAAATTATTCGAGGAAAAGCATGAAAATTTTTATTTCATATCTCATTATCTTTTATCAATTTTGTGTATGAAAAGTATAAAAAAACAGCATATTTTATATAATTTTTAACTAACGAAATATAAGAGATAAATACCTATAGATGTATTACACATCGTTAAAAAATTTATGTTATTTTTAGAGGTATAAAAACTGCTTCCGATGGTAGCAAGGTTCAGAGCTACAGGATCAACATTAAATAGGCCCAGGCCAGGACCTACACCATTGGTAGCCACGGATGAAAATGTCGAGTGTGTTATGGTTTCTGTCGTTGAAAATCCCCATTTATCACTGCGTACACATTCATCAATATTGGGAATTCCGAAATCAACTTTACAGGTAATAATGCAAAAAAAGCTCAAGTTCCATCCATATAAAATTCAAATTGTTTAGGATTCACACGATTCTGACTTTGAATTAAGAAAAACTTACGCGGAGGTGATGTTGAGATTTCGTACTGCTACCCGGACGGGCAACATATTCTTTAGTGACGAAGCTCACTTTCACATTGGAGGATATGCGAAGAAGCAGAACTTTCGTTACTGGGATATTCACAATCCAAGACAAATGCATCAAGAGCCTTTACATAAGCCTAAAGTAACAGTCTGGTGTGCCATGTCTGCATCTGCAATCATAGGGCCTTATTTCTTTGAAAATCAATGTATCCAAATTGTAACTATGAATTCGGAGAGATATGCCCAGATGTTAAATGACTTTTTCAGAGTAGAACTAGAGAATAGTCCATCCTTCAACCAAAACACATGGTTCCAGCAGGACAGGGCCACAGCTCACACTGCTAATCTGTCCATGAATGCAGTGCGGCAGTTATTTCCAGAAAAAAACATAACCCGAAACGGTACCGTACCGTGGTTACCTTGGTCACCCGATTTAAGCCCATGTGAATTTTCTTATGGGGACACTTAAAATCCGTTGTTTACAATACAAATCCGAGCACTGTGACACAACTTAAAGAAAATATTCGAGCCGAAGTCAGTAGGATACCCCAGTCGCTCTGCAAACGCGTTTTTGGAAACGTGCGTGCTAGACTCGAAGAATGTGTCAGACCTGATGGCCACCATTTGGAAAACGTGGTTTTTAATAAATGAAATCCGCATTTGTTGCTATAAAGATTACCGTTATGTTTGTTATAAAGATTAGAAAACCAGGTGAAATCTGCCACTGGACACCTGTATATATTGCCATGACGATACTGATAATATATCTATAATTAATTCTATATGTAATAAAATCACATTTATTGTAAAATAAATCAACTTATTGTTGAAAGATATGTGATCTTTCAATTTTTTGTTGGAAACATATTCTTTGTTATTTTGTCCCAAAACACACAACAAATTGAGTTTAGAAAAAAATTATCACCTGCTGCAAATTTGTTATATTATTAATATAACTACTTCAAGATTAAATACTACCTTCTAGTATTAATCTACTAGAAGGTAGTTTTTAATCTAGTATTAATCTCCAGTTATCTATGTTCAGAACAATAAACTCCTCTACAGATGACACAAAAAGTTGTCTTCTTGTATTAACAACTATAGAATTCATAATTTCAGAATTCATATTTATGGAATTGGCAAAAAGTAAATTCAATTTTATATAGTTATAAGAAATTCTATTTTTTTTAATAAAAAAGTAATGAACTTTGATAAATTATATGTCTTAATTTTGTGCGAGGATATTTTGCCGCATTTCTGGGAACTTCATCATTCTGCACTCATGGAACTTTGATGCCTATTAGCAAATAACTGGTCCAAGTACAATTTCAGGCCATCATGATAAGGAAAAATTTACTATTTTAAAAATTTTGCAAACTTTCAAACGAATAATCTGTAGAATAAATTGGAACCTGATATCCGCAATGCGCCACAAATTCACGTACACAGACGTAGTCGGAAATAAAATTAATTCGTAATTCCTATCATTTCCTCTCTGATTTCACCCCTGATCCTTTCCCTCTCCTTTATTCTTGTTAACATTTAATATATATGTGTGTGTATGTACATGTATACATGCATGTGTGTATGTGTCTCATAAAGGAAAAAATGTAACCCTTAGAGCATTACTTATTTGTCCGTCCGTCTTTCTGCCAACATCCTTCTTTTTCTTAAGATATCAAGTTGACTTACACCCATTTCATAAGCCGAACTATGCACTACTTAGGAACATCAAAACATAAAATAGCCTCGATGGTTATTTCAGCAATTTATGCGAGACTTTGACAACCCTCTAGAAATATATTGTGACGTCAAATTTAGAAAAAGATATCAATTTCGCAAGGATACAGTTCTTAAAGTGCTAATGCCAATAGTCCATAATCAACATAAATGAAAAATCCAATCCGATCCATCTTTGTAAATGTATAATTATTTGAAATTTATATTATTTTAATTCAAACTACTTATTTCTCTTGTTATGCTCTAATTGATCTATTTTTATTTTAATCAGTTTTCTTTGAAACTCCGTTTCTTTTTCTTTGAGGAGGACAATTTCTTCTTTTTCCAGTAACACTTTTTCTTTTTTTAATCACAAAGTGTGTAATTCCTCCTCATATTTAAAATTTCGTAAATTTTTTTTTCCAAATATGAAATATATTTCACTTTCATTCATTATGCTCTTGACCTGCATTGGTGTATTCAGATTGCTAGTTTCTAGAAATAAAAGAAATTTAAAATAATAGTGGCCGTACTATTTTAAAATTGAGGAGTGCTCGAACTAATAATGGAATGTACACTCATTTTACTTAAAGGGTACAATTTTATATACAATATAATTTTAATAAATGTACTGTACTCTTAATTAATGAGTATATTACATTTTTCTGGATAGTTATGTTAAGTTTATCTTTAATAATTTTTTTATTGTTATTATTTTGCTGATGTATTTTTTATTTTAATTTTACTTACACCTTGAGATAATTGCATATCTCAAGTTTAGGTAAATCAAATAGTTTTGTAATTTTTTTGCCAAAATATAGTTTTGTAATATAGCTTTTAAATCAATGGAATATAGGTATGCTGGCCATAATTCGATAAGTAAAACCAGGTGAAACTTTATTAGTTTTTAGATGGGACGGCTTTATCAATTTACTTGAAAAATTATAAATAGATTATAGTGTTTAAATAAAATTACTTTCACCAAATAGCAACTTCAAGTCAGTCAGTGAAATTATTTAATATCAAGAAATATATGACACAAATTTTTGTGGCGTTCATTATATAGTTATAACTTTGTAGTGAAAACTTATTGAATTCTATTTCTATAATCAATCTTTCAGATGACTGAAGCCAAGGGCAAAATGAAGTATCAAATAAAATTGTAAGTACCTTTTATACTATTTAAACAGACCTCTATTTTTTGGCTGGTACTATTTTCTTATGGTTCAGCATTCAGTGTTTCAGCTATTTTCTTGGTCAATGGTCCAGGTACCTCTAAAGCAGATATTGGTGAATTAATATTCGTTTTGCACCTACTAAGATGTCTTTAAAAATTCAACTTCATTATAATAACTTTGTCTTTAAGATGTGGCATCCATATGTCTTGCCACCTTTTTATCTGGTATATGTAAAACAAACATATAATTTTGTTTTCAGTCAATTTATTGGATTATAAATAAATTTTAGAGTATATATTTCTAGATTTATTATTGATATAATTATTGAATTAACGAAAGTATTAATTTATTTTGTTATATTAACCAGTCCATAGTGCAGTTGATCAAAAGCAAAAGTAGAATGCAAGGCCTGCCGGGTTTGGTGTGATTCATAAATTATTTATTTAATTCCGAATTAAAAAATTCGGAATATACGCTTTCGATATTGAGTCATTTAGTTCGTGAAGTCTCTCAACCCACCACATTAAATACTAAATGAACTAAGCTGCTAATGGTCATTGTTTGCTGGTTATCCCAAGAAAGTTATAGTAAAAGAGCTATAAGTGTATAAATCAAAATAATAACGTGTTTAGACGAGAACATTGATGATTCATTGTCAACTAATCTAATGAATTTATTTATTGTTGCCATGTATGCAGATAAGAATATCAATCAAAACATATTACAATTTCTCTACTTTCTGTATTTGAATCTATTGCTCCTAGTACTGATAGATCAATTTGAGGGCAGCTATTATCAATAACATTAACAAATGACGGGTGGTCCGAAGAGCAATGGTTTAACATGGCTTGCGCGCATAAATAATTTCTTGTTTTATGTTCTGCAGAACCGGCTCCCGGTCGTTATTCTGTATAAAAATATTGGTTACCAATTTCTTTTTCCACTTCAAAAAGGCTACATTTTCTTTAATTTTCCCCTTTTCTTTACAACGCATGGTTATAGCAATACCTCCTTATATGGACCATTACAGTAATTTTCTTAAATCCTATCTCAATGTCCACAATTTAATTTTAACATTCTTTCTCCATTGTTGTTTTTGTCCACCTGTCGGGTGCCGCTCCTTCAACTAGGTATATTGACAAAGATCCAGCTAGTAACTTAGTTTCTCTGGTTTTTTAACATTTTTCTCGAAGTCCTTTTTCTTTAATGAAGTGTAAAAGTATAATTTATTTTTTAAATAGCTTCTTCTTGTTATGAGAAAAATTACATTTTATAAAAAATGTAACAGCAAATAATTCGAGTAATTTAAATGGCTTTTAAACAATTTACATTTCTATCAACATAATAATCTGATTAATTATTCGCCTTTTCCATAAACGTGTACATACAAATATGGTTTTTAACTCACTAACACTAGAATATATTAAGACTTTAAAAAAATGCAGAAAAGTAAAATTCAAATTAAATGTTCACAAACTGTAAATTGTGTTGACATAGTTATTTTCAGTTCTAAAATTAATAAGAGATTCAGGTTGGCCAATAATAAACCAACCATCTCAGTTCACAATTTAATTTTTTATATCTAATTAATAATATAAGTTATTTGTTTAAAAAACTAATTAACTGATTTTAATTATACAAATATATTATTTTGTGGAAAGGCTGACTATAAATTATTCAGAGTGACTTCGCCCTTAATAACTTAAAGTTAGTAAATGACCAGAACACATCCGCTATGTCACCATAGTTATATATTACTTGCCATCAAACGGTTTGAAGGAATAAAATTAATTTATTTAGACTTTCGATCGTATAATTAAATAAGTTCAGTTTTAAGATGGAGTGCGTCTTTAAATTTCATATTAAACAGGTGATAGTTATAGTGCGACCGGTCTGGAGATTATGGTAGTTCCTCAACAAAGTCCATCCAAGTGAAACTATCACTTGTACTATGCCATATTTGACACTTATGTATAAAATATACTGCTTTGATATGTAGGAACGATATATAGGAGTGAGTTTGCTAAATTGTTCACCATAAATATTAATGTTTATGGCACTATTCGTTCGAAGGTGTTCCCATTTATACCCCACAATACACACAAAAGAAACATTTAGCTATTGTCATAATTTAAGGCCAGTGCAACCTTTCCTCTAGCTCCTAGCCATTAGAGCTTACATGAAAAATGAATGTGTGTCATCCACTTTACATCAAATGAGATACTTTAGTCCATTGCTGGTACGATCGGAACTCGGTAGCTTCATGCACGTATGGGACCTCTTGTGAAGTTGAAGAGTTGTTAAGTCATGTGGTAGTCAAACAACATTTTCATTTCTTCAATAAAGCATGAAGTTTTTTCTATGAACCTAGGTCGCGGTAAAGAACTTAAAGAAAGTAGAAATAATACTACATCACGTAGTTTCATTTAATTGTGAAATCCAATTGAATTAGACTCCCCCGTGATTTCCAGATTTTTTACATACCAAAGACAATAAATTGAAATGTTATGGTGCCATCTGCATTAAGACGTGCAATATTTTCACATATAGTCTTAATTTAATGATTTAATTTCTAAACAGCTACATTATAGTACATAACTAAACGTACTTGAAGAACAAAATTTATGAAAAGCCATGAATCATCTACTGTTTGAAATACTTTTTGTTTTTTATTTTAGATAAAAAATATTTATTCTTGCCTCCTCCGAGATTTTTCTGTCTTATTTTATATTTCTGAAAAAACATTTAATTATTACTTATCGCAATACTCAAAAATATAATTTTTTTTCAATATTTGCAGGCAGGGGTGCAATGTCATAAATTAGTTAACCAAATTTATTAAAAGCTTTATGAAAGTGTATCAAAAAATATTACAAAATATGATACGCACATGTACGCAATGCGAGGGAGGAACTGCAAATTACAGGTTGTGAAAACTCCTTCGAGGAAATTGATTGAATGGAGACAGTGACAAACCCAAAAGCAGAATGATCAGTTTAATGCAGGTCAGACAGAAAATACCTTACTTTGATAATTAACCTCCCTTGCCAAGAACAAAAACACTTTTGTTCTCAGCCTTGGAAACTAAGATGATTAATTGTAATAGTTTAGAATTCATGGAAACTTACATTACTGCTTTTATCCTATTATTTTGACAAGGAAAATCGTGTTTATTTAAATTCCTCACTAGTAATAAAATTTTATCATTATCATCTATCTTCTGCTAATATTTTATTACTAGTGAGGAGTATTAATATTATCATCTATCTATACACACATAAAAATACAATATGGTCAAATGGCCAAAATATTAAACTTTTGCTCCTAAATTCGGTTATATACAAATGTATATATATATATATATATTTATATATATATGTGTGTGTGTGTGTGTGTATATGTATGTGTATATATATGTATATGTATATATATATATATATATACATATATATATCGTGAAGTGCTTATTGCGTCTTTTCTCTTCCTAGTTCTACTTTCGAGGGCATTTTAATAGATTTTAATGTGTATATTGTTACATATCCCCTATTTATATTCATTGGTTGATGTGAAAGTTTTATACAGAAATTGTTGACATTCATTTTTAAAATATTCTTGCTTACATAGCGCGTCCTTTTGTCAGGTAAATCATCTGGCACACTGAATATTCCAGAACATATTTCATTCATTGACGTGATTTTCGGTGACGTGACTTCCTCCTTAACCTACACCTTTATTGCTTATGGATATTAACTCATATATATAATATAGATTTTGTTGATAAATTTACCTCCATCTAATCTTACGTTCATAGCGGTACTGAATACTGCTTTCGTATTTATTTAATGCATTAGATGTGCAAAACTTAATTCTACCTATGTTTGCAATTATAATGCTATCAAACAGGTATTTTATGAAAATTTTAATAAGTTTTTTTCATATTGTTAAAGTTATTATTTCCATTTGAACCTGAATTTTTGTACATACAAATTATTTTCATAATATTTATTGACGATTTTCATAATGTTTATTAACTCGGGTTGAGAAAATTTAATATAAAAAGTGTTACTTGTGTTTATACCAAAATAAGAGGACACATTTGTACCAATTTACTGAAAAACTTTACTGAAGTTCGCCCAGAGCGATCTGGTTATTTATACACTCTATAATAACCTTTTTAAAGTTAAGGTAAAACAATATCTTCCAATTCCGATTTCTGGTAATTATTTGACTGTGTTTGTTGTCTACATTAAAGTTAATGTTTTCTATGTTCTCACAAATATAAACAAATCCTATGGCTTTGATCTCCTTTCCCACCTTCATCTCTTCTCACTCTCCTTATTAAACACATCTCATATTGATACAATTATTATTTTATTATTTAAAAGATAAACAAAATATAAGTAACAAATTCATGGATGTATGTAAGTTGGAGTTGGATAAGCTACACAAATTTTAAAAAGTCAGGAATGTCTGTGTCAACTGAGAGGTAAGCAAGTTGGTTTACATTGGTATTAGTTAATTTTCTATACGTACCAAAGAACATATCCTGAGTGACTGTTTCATCAACACAGTGGCTAAACGGCAGGTTTAAAATACATGCATTTTAGAGTAACCAGAGATTTAGAATTTAGGAAGGAAATTCTTTTTGATGGGTCACGGCATCTTAACGTTCTGGGCATGGATGCTTTGCAAAATTTTTGTACCTTATCCAAAGGCAGCATCAACCAGTAAATATAAAAAAATTATTTATTTATTAGCGATTATTGGAGAAAATTTAAACAAGTTAATAATAGAATGAACACGTAAATTTGTTAAACTTCAACTGACCTTTACAAACTGAATAACAAGTCACTGTTATTTAAATAGATTATTAAATATTGAAGAAAGCCAGTTAAGTTTATCTATAAACAAAATATGTAATTTTATTAATAAGGTAAACAAGTTATAACTCATGGCTATAAAAAAATTAATATAAAATGGGTACCGTAATCATATCCTCACGCTCACATGTTATTCCTGTCTTTATCATACACACAACTACTGCTTGTATAAAAATATATCAGTATAGAAATAGGATGACATTTGAAAATATTTACATGCAATAAAATTTAATACTGTTAAAATAAAAAGATTTATAAACTTTTTATTAACTGTACAATCTGTGAACTGAAATAATAGCAGCCATTTTAGTTTGTTTTCCTGATGATGTAAGTTACAGCTGTTTACTTCATTAAAACAAATGAGTAATTATTTTGGTGAATAACGGAGGTTTAACTTTTTTTAACTTTATGAGTGGAATAAAATATCACATTATTTAAATATTTCATGACTCATTTTGTGTCAAGAAACCAGTTAGAAAAGTGACAGTAATGTCAGATATAATAATGACTAAGTTAGTTGTTCGCGTTAATCTTGAATTATTCTTATGTTAATTTCAACTGGTACGTTTCTTACCAGTTGAAATTACTTATGTTAATTTCAACTGGTAATTTTCAACTGGTATTTTTTTAATAATATAAAATACTTCTTAATTAACTGAAAAAGTTATGTAAAATACTGCTTCACATTAACATGAAAATAATTCAATTGCCATAAAGATTCTTGAAATGAAGAACATAGATATTTTTATTATTTTTTGTTTTGTGTTTGTTCAGACCACACTTACAACTCATTAGACTCATTTACAACACATGTGACGCATTCATTTTTGGCATGTTCATTTAGGAACATTAAAATCACTACTTTGGCTTATTTAAAAAACACCTGACTTATCTCCTTTTGAAAATGATTATAATTTCCACAATTATAACCATTATCAAAAACTGTTAGGTTAGGTTTAAGTAGAAAACCACAAAAGGCAACTGAGTTACCCACACAACATTTGATAAATTAATTATTAATCAGTCAATAATCGATTAAGATTTGAACAAACTTTACATTGAGCATAATCTTTCAATTATATTTAGGAACTTGGAAAAAAACAATCTTACGAAGTTTTTTTAAAAAACTTCATAAGATTCATTAAAGGCCAAAAAACGAGCATAAATACCACAAATATATTTTCAGCTCTCCAAAACTCATATACTTATTTTTTTATAAATATTTTCTACGAAAATTTTAATTTTGAACCAGTCTTTATTACTTAGCAGCTCGGAGTAGATCTCTTTCAGTGTTTCACATTGAAATCTTTTGGGGGATTGATGGTTTTTTATGTGAAACTTGAACAAATTTGCAACAACTTTCTTTTTTGCTATCCAAGGTACAAATGTATTTTTTTCCCTTTCTTAATTTTATTTTCTGCTGTTGATCTTGATATCATTTGGTGATAAGACTGAGAAGGATAACACTGTAAACTCGATGGACCAGGTTAAGGTGAATCGTTTTCATGAGAGATTTTCTGCACACAAGAATAATTTTCTACTTGAGTACGCTTGAGATCATGTTTTAGAACCTGACCATTTTCGAGTGTCTCATTATCTAATTCCTCATTTAAATCTAAATCAGTCTCATCTAGAGATTTTCCTGTATATGCATTGCCTATCCGTCTTTCATAAGGATGAGAAGCTTTGAAATCTTCATTGGTGTGCCCCATAAACGTAGGTAATTGCTCCATATCATTTTCAGACATACTGAACATTTTTTGGCAATGTGCCCAAATGTTTTCTAAGCCGTGTAGAAGAAACAGCTTTTGGAGTTTTTGTCCCTGATAATCTTGCATTATAGCACTTTGTAGCCATATATAGAGTTTCCAAAACCAGGATTACCAAAGAGAAAGTGATTTGATATAAAAACAAATTGGTTTCTTATGGACTTTAATAATTTAATGTCTTCCTGAACCTCTAAATTAAATAAAACCGGTAACCCATGCCCACGTTTGGCTCTGAAAACCTTCTTTTTAACTTTGTTTACCAACACCTGTTCAAAGACAGTAAGTGATCGATCAAACTCGTCATACTTAACATAAATTTTTTTTTTCACTTTCTCAATAGTCATGTAATTGAATTCTCTGAAGTTCTCATTTAGTAATAAAACTCTGCAATACACTGTCTCCAATAATTGTATGTATGAAGCGACATTATAACAACCGTCTTTGTTATGGTATTCTGATTTTTTGTTATGGTATTCCTTGAGAATTTTGAGATTATTCGCCAGGGGCATTGTAGTAATTTTCTTCCATTTGTTTTTGTTGAGATCTGTTGCAGCCTGGCTATAAATATTGTACTTCCAATTTGTGTCTATGATCTGTATCAAGATTTTTAGGTCTGATCCTCATAGAGCAGTATTAATTTCCATGTATGTTCTTTGATTCTTTAAAGCAAATAAAATTGCTATAGCAAAAGTAGGTGTTTCATACCTATGTTTTCCAGGATCATATGTTCCCACAACTTTTGTTTCTTCTACTATAACATCGTAATTGGTTAAGCCTTAGCGCATCACACAAATCTTTTATAGAGTGGTTCTTCTTTTTTATTTTCATTAATAATTTTAATAGCTCTCACATCTTTCGTAAAACAACATTTATGAAACGCGCTTCCTCTATGCGTTTTAAGGTACTAGACTCCAAAAGCACAAATGAGGATATCTGATTTAGCGACGAGCAATATGTTATCAGATCTCATGCAGGGAAACACATTTCTGTAAGTTTTTCTTCTACTTTAAGATGTATTAGTAATAAATTTTGGGCTTCAATTTGTACATTTTTAGTTGTTTTACCACTAGTGGGTTTTTTGTTATGCTTCCATAAAAGTTTTTTTGAATAAAATCCCAGATAATCGGAACATGGTAAACAATCTGTTAATTTGTGTTTGTGCATGGGCTTAATAACTTCTGAATTAAGAATAAAGTTACCTTTTTACACAGTGCCATAATCAGTTTCTTCCTCTCATGACTTTTTTTATGTTTTAATAGAATTTTTTCGTACGTCAATTTCATAAATATGATGTCTAAGTAAATGTCTAGTATAATTCAAAACTAAAGATTCGCAATATAAACAAAAGTCTTTACTTCTAATTATATTTGTAATTTTGGGTTGGTGCTTAGATACTATTACAATATCTTCATTGAAACATTCATTTATTGGATATTCATTATCAATGTCGGCAGGTACATCGGCTTCCAGGTACTTGTACTGCCTTATTTACTAATGAGGACAAAGGTTTTAATAGCTTAGTATCCATGTAACAGCGCTGCAGGGGGAGTTATTTATATGACTTAAATCACTAGAGTTTAAATTGAAAAGCTCTCCGATAGGTTTATTTGGCAAAAGTGTGCAGAGTAATGTAGTTGAATCCTTCCAGGCAGTTAATGTGTTCATCACAAAACTGAGTAACTTCATTAAATATGTAAGCTTGAGTTGATTCTCCGTTGCTCTTCATGGAAGAGTCATCAGCTCTAGTCTGTAAAAGTAGTAACATTTGTGAATTATGTAAATATTTACGTTTATGAAATCAAGTAAGAGATGTAGCTATCAAGGTAAGTTAGAGCAAATATCAAGTTCATAATGGTAGAATCAGATGTTAGTTATTTACCTGTTTAAATTAGTAAAATTACTGAATTTTAAAAACAGGTTCTTCTGGGGACAATAAAGAGATAGTAATTTTTCCTTGACTTTGAAAAAGTAACTAACGTTGATAGAATCTAGCAAAATAGTTAGAATTACCTGGGAAATCTGAAATAAAATTAGCATTTTAATTTTATATTGATAATTACAAACTGCGCAAAGCTGATTCTTCTTCATTAGCATTTTCAATCCGGTGTTTAACTTTGAATATAATTTTTTATGACATAAGTAAACTAGCTGACAAACCAACTAATGGTAAGCGGTCATCATCGCCAACTGTAGTGATAAGCTTGAGCATCTGAATTGATGGCATGCAATCACCGACATGTTGCTTATCTGAGACTTTAGATATTTGGTCTCAGTGTCAGTAATTACCCTACCTATCCGACCCTTCTTTATAAATTAAAATGGAATGCTTAAGATATTTTATTATATTGCTATTGCACCCACCGTAGTTTTCCATTTATTTATCCTGGGAATTCTGGACATCTGGCTCAGTTGATTCAATTCTTAGTAGTTACTTTTTCAAAGACGTATGTAAAAAACACTTTGATTACTTGTTATCAAATAAGTAGATACAAACCACAAGCACAACAAAAAATGATAGCAAAAGACGTAGCCTTACATCATATTTAGACAGAGTATATTTTGAATCAGCATCAGAAATATCGGGACTTGAATCACATATTTCCTTAAAGAAAAACACACCAGTTAAAATTATTGCTTAGCTGTTATAAGTAACAGGACATAGTAGAATAATAATAGTAATAAATTTCCCAAACTAACAGACCGACTGTATAGCACAAACTTAGCATAGCCTGTGTTATTCAGACCACACAACAGACTAGGGGATCCTAGAAACACACAGGTTCAACTTGGAATTGAACCCAGAGCCTTTGCATAGAGTTTAAATACCTACTCAAACCTTGTTTGATCTATTTAAAACTTGAATTAAATGGATACAAATGGAAAATATTGCAACCAAGAATGTTACGTGACATATATATACACTGACAATTAAAGTAATAGGTATCTACATACTTGCACTTATCATGAATTGCAGCTGGACATAGATTTGTAGTATTCTGTCAATTTCTTTTGCTTAACAATTAACACAAAAAGAAAGTTTGCTTAACAATTACCTACTTAAGATAAAAACGCGCTTTTATCTTATTAAATGTACCTCCTTATAAATGAGTTACTATACATGATATTTGGCCTCCCGAAAATTGTCATAAATGACATATTCACAAACATAGAAGAAGAAATAAGAGTGAACTGGCATTTTTAGGTCATAAATAAAATAAAATGATTTACAGTAAAACAATTTTTTCATACTCGGACCACAACCAAAATATTTTTTTCGCATTATAAAATAAATAAAAAGTCACGGCCAAAATATATTATCTTCATATAATTTTTTAAGTTAATTCTTGTTAAAAACAAATCAACATTTGTTACAACAACCATGCTTACCATGTTATAAAAAGATGAGCGCAGCAACCAATTAGTTTGCTAACACTGAGCTTAGGGTTCACTGAAAACAGACATTTTTTATACAGTTAATATGTCGCCCTATGTGAGTCAGTTTAAATATTTGAATCAGAGTAGGAACCTACCTATTTTAGATAGTGAAATGTAAAATGTTACTTTGCAATTAGTTTCAAAAATGTTCACCTATTACCAACTAAACAATACTTGCACTTCTTTTCATAGCATTAAGCCACTATTATTAGTCAATTTTACGGTATACAAATTCACTCCATAAAAAGTATTAACACTGTTTTACGGTGTACAAATTCACTGCGTAATCGTATTCATTTCTATTTAAACCGGATTTTGGATTATTACAAATAAATGATCACGAGAAGACTTCATGGGGCTTGATCTACGCCCCCACCCCTCTCCGTGCATGTGTTACTCCCCACAGACGCACATAAATGAACTCAAATAATGGATGCAAGATGACCCTTGTTTGGACTTGAAAAAACATTTGTTAAATATGCATCAGATGCAACAAAATTGATTTTATGATAAGAGACTAGAGATACTAATGAAAATAAACACTTGAAATATACACCATAAAATAGAGACCTCCAAATTCTGCGTGACAATATATATATATATATATATATATATATATATATATATATATATATATGTGTGTGTGTGTGTGTGTGTGTAGGGTTAATAAAGTCCCTACATCAAAAAGATCAATATTACATTTTTTTGGTCACGTTAAGTAACCACTCAAAAGATTCCACAAGGCAATACATTAATGAATGCTAACTTAAAGGACGCTTAATCGGTAAAGTACTTGTGTCACAGTGTCACATATTCATTGATCACTCAATAAAACATTCGTCTGCCACGTTTCAGTTGTGACACAAATTTTATGAGAGTCAATATGGTAAACAAATCGATTGAAATTACACTGTGGCCAATTTTAATGTATCAGCTTGTGTTTGGTGTTTGCAAAAAAACTGCTGACCAAATTTCCACTAGGTTTACATTATGGGGTAAAAAATTACACAGTTTGTTAATGATGGGAATACTGATTGTGCTACATGTTGCTTCAAGCATTTTGGTCTTAAGTGATAGATGGGAGCTGATAGGGTTCAGGACACTTCAGATAATTCAAGCTCTTCATTTACTGCTGATTGATTTAATTTATGGCAGAAATGTATTTGAAGAATTGATTTTCAAAGTGAAAGAAATAGATTACCTTTTCAATTGGAGCATAGAGGAAATTTGTTGAGACACGATAAATTTCGAAATCTCATGCTTATTGGCCTTCTTATACCCTATCATATTCTTTATGCTGCCTTTGATTTTATATCTGGAAGAGTAGCATTTGGTCTCTACATGTACATTATTTCTACATTCAATATTATTACTTCCATTCTGTTTGACTTAGAAATAATATTGTTCTGTTTGATACTGTATAGTATGACAAAACGTGTCGAAATATTGAATATTTTTTTTGAAAATGAAAATAGAGAAAACTTAATTCCATCTGTTGATACCATTTTTGGGAGTCCTCAACACAATCCCAATTCCAATAATCATTTTACATTTATGTTGCCTCTGAACGGAAATTCTATTTATCATGTATCTCAGTTCTATCTTCATTTGTTAGATGTGTGTCGTCATTTAAACAAAGTGTTTGAATTTCAGGTCTGTATTGAACATTTTAACTAAGCTTTTATAATAATATTTTAACTTTTAATAGACTCTTTCAGAAATGATAATATTTTATTATGAATTAACCTCAAATTTTATTTTTCAGCGACTTATATCACTCACTCTGATATTTTATAGTATTCTCCTTAGCACGTATACTTATCTGGCAGATTTAAAATATGACGTAAGTATTATTAACTCATATATTGACTAACATACTTGCAATCACCTGTTTGTAACAGAAAAACTATAATGCAATCATAAGAATAGAGGATTGAGGGTTAGAGGCTAGTGTAATCAACTTACAACTTCTTCACACAATAAAGAACGTACTCATGATAGAATCAATGAAGCATTTAAAATTCAGTTATGTTGTATAATTATTCCTTTAAATATATTTAAATTGTTTTAACTGATGAAATGTGAGAAAAATAAGTACTGTCATGAAATGGCTTACAAGCCAGGATTTGCGAACATAGTTTACTTTCTTATTATTTGAGGTTTATTTGAAAAATAAATAAAATAATCAACAAATTTTGATCTAAAATTTTTAAAGATAAAGTTAATGATTACAATAAATTCATGTATCAATTAAATATTTCTGTAACATCTAAATTAAAATAACCAGTCTCAGTTGGTTTGTAGTTTTTCTGATCTTCAGAATAACATTATATCCCTGTTGACTGAATGGTAAAGTTATGCCTACTAATATTGGATCCCATCAGTGAAAATTATAAACAGGTTCAGTCATTCTCGAATATATGGTGGAGCAACAGAATTTATTTTACATAATGCATTTCCTTAGAATTTTTTATTTAAAATGTGTTTATGAAGATAGAAAAGGAGGCATAGAAACTCCACTAAATGTTTATCAGATTACACTTGTCCATACAAACATAAATAATAGTAGTGACCGCTTAAAGACTACTTAAAACTTAAGTAATAGTGACCACTTTAATTATATTTTATTCTATTTTATTTTATTCATAGAATCTGATTGTTATTTGTCGCAAATTCATTCATAAAAAAAAAATTTCAGCGATTAGAAACACCACTTCCCATCATTTTCATAATATGGCCATTCCACCACATCGTATCATTGGTGGCCGTGTGTCTTATATGTGAGCAGATGTACTTGCAGATAGAAACTACAAAATCTCGTTTGACAGCAATGCAAGTGGAAGAAGAATTACGTAAGTGAACAATTTTCTTTACGCATTACGAATGACTTTCTTTAATGTCAGTATTATATTTATGTTCAATAAATATACACAGAGTGAACTGTTTCTGCAATTACAAATCACTCTGTAAATACTCCCTATTATTATAATTGAAATTATTAATAATCTATTTCGGCATGGGGACTTACTGCAGGCAAAGGGAAGTTTTTCCAGTTTCAAGTTTAATACAACATTCCACTTTTTACAAATTCAAAAACGTATGCAATAAAATTACACTGCATTGTGTCTTTAGCATGTTTATATATAGCTAAGATAAAAAATAAAAATTCTAAACCATTACCGCTATTAAATGAAAAATTTTCATATGTAAACTTCAATTAATGATTCATACAACTGCCATGAAATCATAGAGAAAACAAAATATTTCACACAGGCTGTTCGATTCTGACTTAATATCTATTTATATTGATACTAAAAGAAATAAGTTGAAAGAATGCATTAAAAAATGACAAAATAAGGGGGTCATGTAGGGAGGAGCATGTAAGAGACCAGGTAGTCTTGTGTCGAAATACAGCAATGCAACATACCATCATTTTTGCTATAAAAGCCTATTATATAAGGCAGCATGAATGTATAGACGGACAGGTTATCCATAGAAATATCATAGTATTTCAACAGATCATCATCAACTATGTTACACTGTTAAGTTTTGTTAACAGCTACGTCCACAGAGAAAATAATTTGATATAATTCTACAGAATTATGTCAAATAATATTCTATGATGGGGTATTAAGGGGCCAAAGTCACAGAAAAATGGTCGAATATTTTCTTTGAATTTATTATTTGACATTACTTTCTATAATAAAAAACAAAACAAGACAATGTTTGGAACAAAACAAGATAATGTTTATTGCAGGAAATGTGTTGCTCATTATAAAATCATCGAAAATAATTTAACTTTTTTGTTAATGAAAACTGTACTATTCTTATAATAAATTACATCGTAGTAAATGTGTGAGGTTAGATTGATAGTTGGCGCTCATACTTTAATAGCTTTAGCCCCTGACAACAGTCTGTGACATTGAAGGGTTTCAACCTCCCAATAACCTTACCAATTGAACTAAGTACTCAGCTCTCCTGTGTCGGTACTAAATTCATTCCATACTAAACTATATGTTGATTGGGTGTTGTATTAATACTTTTTGTTGATTGGAGAACGGTTCATATAATAAACACTACAATTATAATTCTATACCTCTTAACAGCTATTGACCTTTATATACATGAAATATACATGTATTTTATGTATGTAACAAACCTGTTTCAATCATTGGAACATAACTTTCTGAAGAAATAACTAAATTCAAAATGTAATAAATTATTAAATTTCCAGAAACAAAACCATGTGACGACTCAATGGATTTATATGCTAATATTATCTGATAGGGAACTACCGATAATGTTAGTATATAAAAGCAAACAACGAAAAAATTGTAATAACAAACGTTAAATGGATAATTTTGATATAAATAAATATTAGCTTAATTTAGCTTAATATTAATACATAAACTTATTTAACTCATTAAATATGTATACTCAAATACATGTATATATATATATATATATATTTATATATATATATATATATATATATATAATTTTGTACAGTTTATTCTAAATCATTAAATGGCACTTCTGTTATAAACTTTGACTGAAGAATCTTAAATATGTTTACAATTTAGGACAATTCTTGGATAAATCTAGCTGTGTTAAAACTGTGATGCACAAAGTTCAATCTGTCTTGTTTGTTCAGTTGTTTTCAATTTGTTATAATCAATGGGTTGGTGTACTACATATCTCAATATCAACGTCCATTGTCAAAATTTATCTGACGTGCTACATTTTTATAATAATTATACTTTGTAGCTACTATAGCCATTGTATATGACTTTCTACCTATTACATAAAAACATTGTTTGCCAATTGCTGTTGGTACCTCACAGCAGTTTTCTATCACTCGAGGTTAGGAAACAGACAGTACATAATGGGACATTTAATATTAGTACATTAGCACATATTTTATTGATATACTTTTTATAACAGATCTCTACATTTATAAGCAATATTTGGAGATGTAATTTTTTTTTTGGATGCAGTGTAATGTAATAAATTAATTAAAATAATTTTAGTGATAGAATTTGGAAAGTTATGTTTAATATCTGAAAACAACCTAAGCTTGTCATTTTAACTAATACTCTTATTGATTCTGGAGAAAACTGGTTACAATTTCTGGTATATAATAAGTATATTTCTCCCCATAAACACTCAAATAAATATTCCGATTGAGAGATTGTGTCACTTGTTTTTTAATAACACCTTATTTAAAGCTTACTTTATTTTCTTTCTTCAGCATCTGAAGTCCGTCATCATATGCAACTAATTAGGAATTTGATAGAAGCAGGTGAACTGGGCCAGTTCACAGTTTTCAAATTGTTCAACCTGCGAGCTTCAATGCTACTCCACTTTTTAGAACTGGTCACAAGTTACTCAGTTGTTATAATTCAGTTTATTAATGTCAGTGATCTGTTTTGACTTGAGAATTATAATCTGGTTCTTTTATAAATCTTTTTGAAGGCTTGTGTAATCATTATGTATTTAATACTATTTGCCGAGTTCTAATTAGTATGTGCAGAATTTAAATAGTCTGCCGTTAATGCACCCACCCATCCAACGCCTTTCAGTTAATTAAGTATAAAACACAATCTCATTTAAAATAATTTTAGGTATTATTTATTGAACCTTACGTTATATAATTTTTTTTTTATTTTTATGTGAAAACATATATCTGAAAGTAAAAAGCATTACAATTAAAATATGCACAAACTATCATATTTAGGACCATTTTAAAAAATGATGTCCCGGCTATCGAGAAAAGGATCATTATTATATCACGGATACTTAAAAATGTTGTAAATTTATGATTATTTACTTCCAACAAATTCTTCATAAACATTTTTTATTGGAGCTACACCTTTTAGGTAATAACAATTAATTTGAAGAGTATTGAATTATGTAATCGATTTGGCTGTTTACAAATCATATTAAAAAAAATTTTTTGTCTTACAGTTTCTGATATTTGCAAACATCTCATCCCAATACTAAATTTGACAAAAGCCAGCAAATTAGATTAGTTCACTGTGTCTTTTATGTTTGCATTTTGTCTTTTTCTATTACTTAACTTTCTAGCATTATCTGCTACTATTTGATTATAACAATACAATTTGTAATTATCACAATTTCCTTGTTTCTGAAAATGAGAATAAAATTAAAATATCTATGACAATGTCACATCAACATCAGAATATTCATACAGACCCTTCTTCTGCTCTTGGTATATTTGTAATGTATTTGTGTATGTTTTCACTTCGAATTCCTTTTTAAATAATTTTTTCAACAGCATAATAACTAATTAAGGTAATAACCCGCTTATGTATATTGAAGTACTCTGTTACAGTATGTTACTACCATAGACACTTTAACGTTTTTATTTTAGATTAATTGTGTCATTGCATTTTGTTTGTAAACAATAATGTATCCATATTTACGTAAAATAAATAATTTTAACTTTCATTGAGACCTGTAAGCAGGACAATCAATATATTCATCTGCTCTATGAAACGAGATGTTACATATTAATAATAGAAATATTTTAAAAATATTGCTTCTTATATCTGTTCCATTAATATTCACGTACATTTAATTTACTTTTAACGTACATCTAATTTGATCCTTTTATTGAAATAAAAAAAATCTTTTTTAGTTAACCATTAATTAACCATAGATCAATAGCAAAAGTTGGTCTTACGAAAATTTATATGGTTTTATGAAAACTTTACTTAAACACCTCATAGGCTTAAAAGTGTTAAATTTTAGAGTGAGAAAAGCATTTAAATGAAAAGGACGAAAGCGATATTTCATGCTACAGCAATTGAATCATGAAAGGTTGGCCTTTTATAACAATTCTTGTTATCATTTATGGAGAATTATTTCTGATGCTAATTAAAATAATTTCATCTAAAATATAGAAATATATTCAAGAAAAAAGTTTGAGCAAATTTCTGTGCAAAACCCAAGACTTATAATTAGTTCTGCTTCTGATATACATTGTACTATTTAGATTCTTCATTTATAAACTCAAACTGTCGCTGGGCTTTACACAATAGCACCATCTCATGAGGTGATTATCGAGAGTTATGTAATTAACTTTGATAATTTAAGCATAAACAAAGCAAAATACAGTTTAATCGTAAAGAAGAAAACAGAGTTGATCAGAATAGAATAACCATAGCTTTAACCTCTGAAAATGTTCTGAGGTTAAAGCTATGAAAAAATTAAGTATTTTGGAGAGAAAAGTCACACAACAAATTTTAAATTATGTAAGCACATTTTTTGTATTTCTATTGAATTTTAAATTGTAACGAAATTCTCGATTGTTATTTTTGTGGACAGTAAACTGAGTCCTGGTTTTAGTCAATAAAGTATCTCTGTATTATAATATTTTAACTACAAGTATTTTAATATTAATATTAAGATGCTATTGAAAATATTAGTTCTAAAACAGAAAAACTATTATTCAGAAGATTAAAAACATTTTTAATCATGCATATCAATGATTTAGAAGTAAATTGTAAAACACATAAATATAGGTCTCATGTAAATTATTAATATTTCAAATAATAAATTGTGTGGTGGGTATGGCTAGATAACGTGCACAATAAAGAAATGAAATCAATATTCACGTATATAAATAATATGTCAATATAAGTATAATATTCAGTCAATCCACACAACAGTTCCGAATAAATCGAGAGTGATATGGTCAACAATTGACAAGCCAATCTTAGCTTTTTCACATTCCAATGAGCAGTGATACTAGAAAACACGTGGATGTTAGATTTCATTATATTAGAGATGCAATTAAAATAAATTAGTTATGAATATCGATCTCGGTATGAATATCGATATATTGAATATCGATCTGTACACCTGAACTTATCATAATAAATACATGTATGTCTATTGGAAACTATTGGAATCGAATGATAATACCCAACAGATTCGTGTAGTTTCCTGTTTGGAATTTAATATATGAAAAGGCAGACAATAAAATATTTTTGTGAAATCTTAAAGTTCACCGAGTTATATAGGTTTAAATTTAACGTTAAGGTGGGGTGGTAAGTGTGAATTGTGATCTTATTTGCGGCGAATGAGGCAGTGAGATATTGCTAGCATATTTTCATTTAAAAGTTTATAACATGGCTGTTTCTGAACCAATTTTTATATTGTTTCTTTTGATACTGGTATTTAATTAATCTAAATTTTGATGATATTTTACAAAAAACCACAGATTTAAGAATAGTTAACAAATCAAATTAAGTGATTCGTTAGCATTGTTCATTTCATTAAATTTTTGTGAACTCTACATATGTTACGAAAAATTCTTATTATGTCTTTCTTTCTACTATGGCAAATATAATAAAGCAATTGTGTACATATAATTCCAAAAGTTCAGAAAGAAATCGCAAATATTGATGATGAGGTTTGTATTGACCAAAAATTGTCACAACTAAGATAGTTTTTGTAGTGCAATATACGTTTAACTTGCACTAAAGCAGTTTTTTAGTCAGGTTACCCTGTTCCACTGCATCAGTAATGACATATTTTATAGGTTATACAGTCTAGGAATAAATACATATTTGATGAAGAATTCGAGAATGTAGCACAAAGTTATTCTACTCCTTTTATAGATTGGAGTTCAATCGTCTTCTTTGATAAGGGAATTGAAGTTATATAAATGTTCTGTTATTTACAGAGTCGTGTTTAGCTTTATGTACAGAATCGCCTATATGAATAATAGACACATTCTCTGTCACAATAGTATATATAAACACACACACACACACACACACACATATATATATATATATATATTTATATATATATATATATATATATACAATTTGCAATTCTAACGAAACACAAAGTTATGGTATATATATTCACATTCATCTATACTTCTTTACTCACCCTAATTTTATTGCAACAATTCAAGTGCAGTTAAATGACTGACCTTGGTCAAAAGACTTTGTTATAAGTATGTGAAATACTTGTTTGTTTGTACAGTTACATAGTGACACAATGAACTCTTTATAATTTCATGACCGTGCCTCCATCACATTTTAAATGAATGTCATTAAATTTTGCAAGCAGACGCTTCATATTGAGATCTTAATCTCCTTTTGCACTGCTGATGAAGAAATGTTATGAAATTTCAAAAAGGCTGATTTCTTGTTCAATTTTTTTGTATGTAACATACAAACTAGACATAACTTATATCAATTTTCAGCTTATGAAATATTGAAGCTGGATATCTATAAAGATTTGACTCATTTTTTAAAACTACCATCGTTATTGGCTTTCTTTAATATGTATGAATTCAATTTATATAGATCGAATGAATTCTTGTTTATTTACAATATGCAAAATCATCAATAAACACAGATTATTTTCTTATATAATACAATAACATTGCATAATATAGCATGACAATTTTTCCATTTCCTAACCGCAGTAAATATAAGATGCATATCGTTAAATTATGAATAATTTCTATTGTGAAATACCTTGTGCCCCATGAAAATACAGTTACACATACGGTGTTACAAAGTTGTAACCTTAATAGCTTCATACAATCTAAACTTACTTTTTTCTATTCTGTTTGGATGTCACTTTAGTAGTAATAAGCTTCCCTTGAATGTTCCATGAATGAATATATTTTATCGCCATTGTACAAATGGTGCAAACTATTTAATTTATGTTCATACTAAAACTCGTTGTTTGTCTCAAAATAGTATACGATAAAATCCAAAATAGCATGGTTGCCCTCTATAAGGAAAGTGCTCAGTTCCATGGAGTGATAATAAATATTCATATATTTTATAGTAATTATTGAATGGGTTGCCAGGTTAAAAATACCTCTCAAGACCATTATACTTACACATTAGGCAAAAAAATCAACATCATAATATGTTACATCTTATTTTCATAAAAGTGCAAACTACTTATCGTAAAGATAATTTAGCAATTTCCTCAACATTTGTGGAAAATGCATCGAAATGCCCTTACATACAAAATAGTGAAAGGCTTATTTACCGTGTTCACTTTGTAAAGTTATATCTGCAACTAGAAGTCTGCCATCAGGTGGTAACACCCATTAGGAGGCAAGGTTGTTTGATAACATTTAACTGGTTTGTGGACATTATTTAACTAGCTGGGAGGAAAGGAGGGAAGGTAAACATTTGATTTATTGCTTGACAAATATCACAATATTGTACAGTTTTATTAATGTTTATTGTGTTTAATTACCTAAGCTATACATAAAGTTGAAACTTTCATTAAGTTGGCGTGTGTAATTAAAGTCAATTCTAAATAATGTACTGGCTCATAACTTTATTTACCTTGATGGTCGAAAACCATAAATGAATCCTGTTCCCTGTAACATTTTTGTTTGTGCATCCATAGCATAAACAAAGAATTACACATCAATTCTTTTATGGAATGTGCAGGTAAGGTACAGTATCTGTCAAATATAACACATCATTTCAAATTTAGTGTCACATTTTGCAGGGTTACTGGGAATGCACATATGAAATTTGCATCTGCCTTGAAAGCACCTGTTATAATATTTGGCTATTATAAGTTGTGAGTAGACAGGAATAGTTATTGTGATATTGAGCTATCAACTGAATGGCATAAACAGATCATTTTCTAATTTAAAATTTACTCATGGCAGCAGCATCAGCAGTTCCACAAAAATTTTAAATGAAGTTATTTATTTGACTGAAATCAAATAAAAACCGCCACTAGTCTTTTTAACAACAAAATATTGATTTTAATGATAACCCACAAATATCTGTTTTTTCCTTTGATATTGGCTTGTGGCTTGTAGTAAATTACTGGTGTATTTCCAGTGTAAATCAAACAGGTAGTAATCCATATTACAATAATAATATCTGCATTACTATGTATAGGACAGCCATAATAATCCATAAATTCATTAACTTACAAAATTTTAAATTGTCCAATGCCTACAACATATGTTTTCACGAAAGTACAAAGAGCTTAGTTAATAAAATACTGTACCAAATGCAAAATGGTTAATTAAAATTAATTACAGATCTGTTTCAAAATTGCTCATGAATATTTAAAAAAGAGTTACATGGAAAGTTTACAAAATATATTTTATATTATCACAATAAAAAGTATAGACAATATTTAAACATAAATAAAAAGAACTATTTATCTTAAAAATAACTAATGTCGTTAATAGGTTTTTGGTGAGTCTGTTCAGATCTGTTCGGAAAATACGACAATTGAAAGAAGCCACTGAATACACATACATAGTAAGAACATTTGGATATAAATAACAAATTAAATGACAAATTTGAAACGGGTATAATCCCATAGACTAGACAATTCCGTAGTAGCAAAATTTTGCCGATGTCAAAATGAAAATTGATCACTTTTGAGCATTTGTGACTTAAATGTTAAATAAATTACTTTCCTATATTCGCATTCAAATTACTACTACATTGCATATAGAAAAGTGACGTTTTTGTTGATGTAGAGACAAAATGGTGGCTGTTATTTTAAACATACAAAATTTTGCAATAAACATTTTGTTTATTTACATATATTATAGACCAAAAAATATTATACACTATTGTTAACCAGAGTTAAAACAGTATAGATAACGCTCAAGAAATTTTCATAATAAAGAAGCCCCTTGTCCCAGGATGCCTGGTTTTGTTAATTAAAATTTCGAAACTGCTGCTCGGTACTAGTTTGGCTATGACGAGCCATAGATTAATCACTTGTTTTTTTACTAGCTTTCTAAATGTGAAACGAAACATATGCCTCTGTTCTTTTAATTGCCCTGCTCTAGTCTACGTAGTGTGATAACAATGTGGGAGCCGACAGTCACTATTTTTGCGTTCCACATGTATGATCAGTTAAAAACGATTACATTATTTAATTGGAAGTAATTTTTTATTTCAGATTTATTCATGGATCAAGATAATCTTAGAATTTTGAGACGGAATAATTTTTTTAACAACTAACTTGCTGTATCAACTTTATATACATTGCAACACTATTTAATTTCCCTTATTGTAACTGAAAAGATACCTAAGAAATTTTTCTTCATTTAACATTTCATCTCATTATTATTACAATCACTAAAAAATCGTAAAAAAGATGCTTTACTTCACAATAAAAAGTATAGACAATAATTAAACATGAACGTAAATAAAAAGAACTAATTATGCCCAAAAAATCTGTTATAAAATAATTTTCAAATCTTCATACTACACAAACTTCAAAAGACGAGGGATGGAGGACACCTGGATTTTTTAATAGTTGTTAGGTAATTAATAGGGAGAGTGTAGACACAACTTAATAAAGTTGCCCCAACAAAAAATCAATATTAAATTTTGTTGCTCGTGTTAAGCACTCAGTAGATTACACAAGGCGTTTGACTCAAAAGACATTTAATCAATAATGTGTCACTTGTTTCTTAATCACTTAATATAACGCTAGTGCTGGAATTAATTTGGAAACAAAATTTTTTACAATAGTCAATATGGACAACAAATCAATCAGCAATTATTTGGTGTTTGCAGAATACCTGCTAACCGAGTTCCGACCAGGTGTAGGTTGTGGTATCGAAAGTTGTGTAGTTTGTTCACAATGGGAATATTGATTGTGTTGTTTGTCGTTTCTAGCTTTTTGCTTTTCAGTAATAAGTACTTGATAGCATTCAGGACACTTCAGATTATTCATGCTCTCTATATATTGTTGATTGAAATAACATGTAACGGAAATGTATTTGAAGAATTGATTCTAAGAATTCAAGAAATGGATTATCTTTTCAAATTAGAGCACAGAAGAAATTTTTTGAAACATGATAAATATCGAAACCTCATTGTTATTGGAATTCTTATTCCCTATCATATTCTTTATAGCTCTTTTGATCTTGTTCCTGGGGGAATAAAACATGGTCTCTACAATTACATTTATGCTGTGTTCAATATTATTGTTCAATTATTTTTGATTTAGAAATAATATTGTTCTGTTTGATGTTATTTAGCATAATGAAACGTGTAGAAGTTTTGAATGTTTTCTTTAAATTTCAAAACAGAGAAAATATGGTGACATCTGATGATGCCACATTTAGGAGTCCTCGACATAATCCCAATTCCCACAATCAATTTACCTTTGCATTACCTTTGAGCAAAAATTCCATTTGTTATTTGTCTCAATTCTACGTTTGTTAGACGTGTGCCACTACTTACACAAGATGTTTGAATTTCAGGTTTGTATTTAAAATTTTTAAATAAAATTCAGTTTTAAAATAAAATTTAAACTTCATACATTCTGAAATGTTGAAACAAATAAATTGTCATAAATAGATTTTAATTTTATTTTTCAGCTGCTCATGTCATTAATTCTCATATTTTCTGGCATACTCCTTAACACATATACATTTCTTGAAGATTTAAAATATGACGTAAGTATTTTTAACACTTATATTAAGTTATTTGTCTTACAACTATATGTATACTTAACTGCAAAGCCTTAAACTAAAAGCAGTAATACAGTCATAAAGAATACAGTATTAAGGGCTAAAGCTTGTCCCATAAACTTACAAATTTTTCACACAATAATTAATATGCTTGCAATGAAAATTTATGGTAGTCATTGAAGCATTTAATAGCAATTTTGTAGGTTTCTTCAAATAAATTTGACTTTTTTTATTGATGAGAAATTCAAGATAAAGAGCACAGCACTACCATGAATAGACAAACAGCAGCAGTGAATTAATTCGGGTCGTTTTCTTCTTATCTAATGAAATTATTATTAGACTTGTTTTTGGTGAGTGGGATGATGATTCATTTGCTTGATCTATTTCATCTGTTGTTCACATCCTTGAGATACATGAGTCTTTGATATATTTCATCTCATTCTTACTTTTTCGTTGTATTTAATTTACAAAACTGTTTCATTTATAGACCCTCAACATAGCGATACAATCTTTATGTTTTGAGATGTGTATGTTATGTATTAGAACCGTTATTAAACACGGCTAATCTTGTTCCAACATTTTTTATAGAAAAAATTAATTATGTCAATACTTTCATGCTTTATTTAAATACTTCCCTAACAGGTAAATTGAAGAACCAATTTTAGATGGTATTTTATTTTTCTTCAACTTACTGCTGTATCATTGTATAGTTATATAGCTAATATCAGATTCCATCTGTTAAGGATGTAAAAGTAGGCACAAACCCTGGGCTGAATGTTTATCAAAAGCTACAGCAGTTTTGAAGGATTTTCACCCAAACATACATTTTTCATTAATTAGTTAAATGTGGTTGATTCAATTTTGTCTGAAAATAATCCTGACACTAACAGAATCTCATTGTTTTTTATCAGACATTCATTAATGAAGACAATATTTCAGAGATTAGAACTATCACTTTCCATCAGTTACATATTATGGCCATTTCACCACATCGCATCGTTGGTAGCTTTGTGTCTCGTATGTGAGAAGATGTACTTGCAGATTGAGACAACAAAATCTCATTTAACTTCAATGCAAATCGATGAAAAATTACGTAAGTGAACAATTTTTCTGTACACTTTTACGAATAATTTTTAAGCTCCTTTCATATTTCTATGATGTCACTGCTTTGTTTATGTACAATAAATATATACAGACAGAACTGTATCTAAAACTACAAGTAACTATAGATATTTCTTCTAATTGACAATTACTAATAATCTCTTTTGACGTGGAGAGACAGAATAAATGAAGGAAAATTTCATGGTTTCAAGCTAAATTAATTATTATGCATTTTACTTATTACACTTTTTAAAATGCACGCAACAAGATGATGAATTAAAACTCTATGTCGCCATTACTACTATTACATGAGAAATTTTCACATGTGATATTTACTTAATGATATCATTTCCATACAGTCACATGGAATATTTAAAGAAATAAACTACTTTTTTCATATTATCCAATGTCCCAACTTCAGCCCCACATCTATTGTTAGATGAAGAAGTAAGATTAGGGAGTGCTTCAAAAATGACAAAATATGGGATAACATATAAAGAAGCATTACTAGAACTAGTACAGTAGAACAGTAGCGAAACTAAAATCTCATGTCAAAATGGAGGGAAGAAGTATCGCATAATTTCTGCTGCAAGGGTCTATTATATAAGATAGTATGAAGGTATAAATATGTTGTCATATGTCAACAGATATATTTTCATCAATAGTATTTTATTGGTAGGTTTTGCTCAAAACTATCTAGTCTACATAAACAATTTGATATAAATTTAGGACGATTTAGAATTAGGGGCGAAGTCACGAAAAAATGTATCAAAGTTTTTCTTGGTTTTTCTTCAAATTTTTTCTCCTGTAAAAAAGAACAAACCAAGATATTGTTTACTGGAAGAAATATAAAAAAAAATTCATTTAAATTTTTGTTTGTCACAAGAGCATTAGCCATAAATTAAATTGCATCGTAGTAAATGTGTGAGATTAGATCGTTATGGGCATTCATATTTTATTAGCTTTGGCATCTGACAAAAGCCCCTTTAACCCTTAACAGGCCGGGTGCAATCACCACGACCCCAGTAGGTGCAACATTGTCAATTTTATACTCTTCCAATATTCGATGGTATTTGCCCCTCCTGGTACCTTCGCAACTCAGGCGATTAGTACGAGGCCCGGCTTAATAATAGTCGCACGCGTCTTTTGTTTTGAGTTTTTATTGTTTAAAAGTTTGCAGCGGTCACAGTGACCGCACCCGGCCTATTGTGTGATTTTAGAAAGTGAATTCCTTTCTCGGTGTAGTCTTCATTTTACTAACAAAATGGAACGTTTTGACCAACAAATACAAGAGTGGCTTACACAAGAGGATAATGATGACCCTGCCTCTGATGGCGATGGTGAATGCAGTGATATTGATCAGGATATCGAACCAAATCACGTGATTTATGAGTCACACCACTCAGAATCTGAAGAAGAAGTTCCCTCATTTAACGATGAAGATGATCAACCTTTGTCAAGTCTTCAACCGAGTCGTAAGCGCAAGGCAATTAAAAGTATTTCCGATAGCGAGGAAGTTCAACTAAGGGATAAAAACTATTTCGGCAAAAATAAGTTTCGCTGGTCTTCTGTTCCATCTGCCGCCCGAAGTAGAACAAGAAGTCATAACATAGTAGATGTACAACCAGGAATACGTCAAAGTCTTCAACACAGCCTTACAGCAGAATCGACAGTAGAAGATGTATGGAATTATTTCTTTCGTGAGGGTACTCTTGAAAAAATTATAACACATACCAACAGTCACTTAGAAAAGATGCGAGACAAGTATGACGACAATAGTTACGTTTATAATTTAGATATGACTGAACTAAAAGCATTATTAGGCATATTGTATTATTCAGCGGTGTTCAAAGAAAATCACGCAGATTTTTCAAGTTGGTATAGCTCGGATGGAACTGGCCGATGTATTTATCAATGTATTATGGCGAAAAATAGACTGAAAATACTTCTACTAGCATTACGCTTTGATTAATCTTCAACTCGGCTAGAACGACGTGAAAATGATCCCGCAGCACTAATTTCTGAAATTTTTAATGATTTTATTGGCAATTGTCAAGACGTATGCGAAATTGGAACTAAAGCTTGTGTTGATGAGATGCTGGTTGCATTTCGCGGCAGATGCAAATTTAAAATGTATATGCCAAAAAAACCGGCAAAATATGGCTTGAAAATTCAGTGTATCATGGATGCAAAAACGGGTTATTTAAACAAAGCCTACATTTATGTGGGTAAAGATTCTGATGGAAAAGATTTACCAGAACAGTACAAACACTTAAAAAAAATGACCCAATCTGTTTTGAGACTTGTAGAAAAAATAGAGGGCTCAAATCGTAATATTACAGCCGATAATTGGTTTACTTCAATACAGTTAGTACAAGAGTTGAAGAAAAAAGGTCTAACATTTGTTGGCACAATGAAGAAAAACCAAAGAGAAATACCCAAAGATTTTTTACCATCAAAAACTCGTAAAGTAGAAAGTTCCTTGTTTGGATTCACAAATGAATTTACATTAGTATCTTATGTCCCAAAAAAAAATAGGTCGGTTATACTCGTATCAAGCATGCATCACGATTTAGCAGTAGATAATGTCAAGAAAAAACCTACAGTAATAATGTATTATAATGAGACTAAATATGGGGTTGACTTAATAGATCAAAGATGTTCAAACTATAGCACTGCCCGACGTACTCGTAGATGGCCGATGACAATTTTTTATCGTTTGCTGGATATTGCGAGCTCTAATGCATTTATAGTTTATAACTCAGTGCGAGAGAATAAGATTAAAAGGCTTCAGTTTATGAAAGATCTCGCATTATGTCTTGTCAAACCGCATTTACATAGGCGAGCAAGTAATCAACATCTGACTCGACAGCTTCGCTTAGCTATAAGAAGAGTACTAAACATAGAAGAACCTATACCCGAGGTAGAAGAAAAGCTGGAAACTAGAAAAACATGCTATGCTTGTGATCCCAAAAAAAAACGAAAGACCTATCATGTATGTTTTTGTTGTAGAAAGCCGATATGTATCGAATGTAGCCAAAAGATGTGCCGCGATTGTCGCGAAACAAGACCATGATTGACGGTTGTCAATTTGTCATTAACAATATCTTTTAAGTTAATTTTTTATTTTCTCTATATTATATGATCTCTTAAGACAACAAAACCAAATTTTTTTTTCCAAAAATGAGTTAAGATTTTTTTTTAAGGAATTTATACAGAAGTTTAGAGATTTTGTTTCGTTTTGGCGTTTGAGTAATGTTTTTTTTTATTTAGCATTAATAGAAGTTATATTTTGGTAATTTTTCTTTCCTAATTAAAAGTAAACACTATCAGTAACACTGAGTATTTTTATTTATTTATTATTAGGATAGTATCATAAAAATATTATACTTTAAGTACATGCGGTCACGGTGACCGCGCCCGGCCCGTTATGTTACAAAAAAACCACCCGGCCAGTTGAGGGTTAACTGAAGGGTGTCAACCTCCCACCGCCCCTGGCAATTGAACTAAGTATTCAACTGCTCCTGGGTTGGGTACTTAATTTATTCCAACCTAAACTTTGTGTAAATTCTATGTCATATTAATTAATTCTTTTTGTTGATTTGGAACAATCAATAAATTAAATAATATATAGCAATAACAATTATTTCCCTTTATATATGAGACATATTCTTACACACAGGGTCGGACAGGATCGGAAGGGCCCGGGTGGCTCTCCATAAGCCCAGAATAAGTGTAGATGGGATACTATCAGATAATAGTGAAATATACATATTATTAATTTTTAAATATATACTATCACTAAATTTATCTAGTTCCTGAAAAGCATTTAAAAAACCGTGTCGAATGCTCTCAAAATCGATTAATTTACTTAGAAAATATTGCCACGAAAGTTTTCATAAATGTCATCAAATAACTTTCAAATATCTTTAATCTTTTTTCTATTTTTTTTTGTTCTTGTACAAAAAACAGCACCGAATGCCCAAATTCAGTTAATTGCATGGCAATTTTTTTTTTTCAAAAACATAAAAAATGCCATTATTATTTCTGGGCTCAAGGAACAAACACAAACAAAAATTCATATCCTTGAGCTCAAAGTGCTAAATAATTATTATTTTTGAGCGCTTTGAGCTCGAAAATAGCGGGAAGTTTCAGAGATTGCCTCAGGGTCAACTATTTTTAATATTTTTCCTTTTCATTTCTCTTGAATGTGTTTAAACTATTTTACATGTAAGTCGTAAGCCAGGGAGTAGGCTCGGGAGTCCACACAGGCTAAGGCCCAGCTGATAATCGCTGCTTCTACTACATGACCTGTCTGACACTACTTATACATATGTACATAAATCTGTTTCCATTAGTGGAGATGACCTTCATTTTGCATGAAACTTAGAAGTAAATAAGCTAAAACCTAAATATATAAACTGCTGACACCAAGTAATGTCTCAATGGATTATTATACTAACATTATTTGGCATTTGTCCAAACAAGAACAAAAGCATCTGTAAAAATAAATAGCTAAAATATATATACATATATATATATATATATATATATATATATATATATATATATATATATATATATATGCATATACAGCTTTAGTCAATATAAGTCAATGATGTAACATTATCGCAGCCTTGAGCACGGCAAAACTTAATATTCTATCCACTTTTACCAGCCATCATTTAATATTATTTGTTACATAGGATAGCGCCTTTTCCAAAGGAAATACACCTCATAAAAATATTGAAATCCTATATCATTTCTTGGTTTGATCACTTTTACTTTCATATGGAGTGGTCTCAAAAAACATCCTAAAATACATCCATATTAGTTTATCAATTCAAAAAATTACCTCTGCTTTCTGAAGTCAGTTTTTAGTGTGATTTAAAACTGGAGAATTTGTTGCATTGAAAAAAATAATATTCTGGAGGTAAGATAAGACTTGGATTTTGATTTGTTAACAGTTTTGTTTGCTTTAAATCCAACCCTAAGACTTTTCTATCTTTTAAAATAAATTGTTTGTTTATATCTCCCTCAGTTTTAGACTTGATTACAAAATAAAAACAGTTAGTTAAAAGTATTTTCTCCCAAGTTAACATTATATTGTCCCACTTGATAAAGTTGAACAATGCCACAAGAAATACACTATAAAGATAATTATGCTCATCATATCTTTCCAGGAACAGAAAAACGTGGACTAATCTATCTTTATGTTATGACAAAGATCTCTCTTTATGTTGAAATGTCTCACTACAATGCTTGATGATTCTAAGTTGGGTATCATTTGATATGGGCAAATTTAAGTTTGCAGCATCAGCATGGGATAAGTTTGCATCACTGAATTTAATGGAAGCATGCCCAGAATTTAATCTTGATTATAGTTAGATATTTTTTTTCCTTCAGGATACACATACAGAAAAATTTTTATTTTGCTGATTCAACAATGTAATAATAATTTGAACAAACAAATAAAAACAATATTCATAACAAACTTTCATGAACAACAAATTCAGATGGAAATTTTGGTGCCAACAAATATTTGTCCCAAATTTTAACTTTGCTGTGCACCCCTAAAGAAAACGATTTATCTGAAAAATGAACAATTTAAATTTCATTTACCTCCTGAACATCATAAAATGAAGTGATCTCAATTCGTACATTATTTATTAATATCAAGCGGACATTTGCAAAGTTCAATTATTTTCACCCAAGTTTGCCATTGGTTTATAAAATTTTGTTTTATATTCATTTTCACTAGTTATATTGCAGTTATAAAATTAATAAAACAGTTGGTTTGATAAATGGTACACCCGTCGTCTCAGTTCATAAAATAATTAAATTTATGAATATTGAATTTTATAGACAAGTTTTCTTTAGAAAAGAAAATCTATTTTGTTTTGGTGTAGGTAGCTTTTATTGTAAAAAATGCAACATTATGTAAAAAGGTTGAATGTGCTACTTTCACAGTGACTACTTCATACTAAGTGGTTTAAAGTCAAAACTCTATAATTAATTGAAAAGGAGATCCTTACTACATCGTCACCATTGTTAACCACTTGCTGCAGATAAAGTTCTTTCCTTGTAGAATTCCTTAGAGTTTTGGCTGAATAATTTGCGAATTTGCACCCCTAAGGTGAACTGCATCTTTAAATTGTTTATGAAACGGAAGATTGAAAGAGAGTATGGTAAGTGAGGAAAAAGAGTCCATCCAAGTGAAAATATTTTTTCATGCATCACTTTTGCTATGTTGGGTGCAGCATTTTCACGTGAAAATAAACTGCTATATTTGCTATATTTGCTTATTTTTTATAGTAAATTTTAGCTTGATGATACTAGCTTTAATATTGGTACTATGAAGATTAACATGAAAGTAGCTAGTATAGCACATAATTCGAACTTAACATGCGATCTCTTTCAGTAAGGCTTTCATTTTTTTTAATTTAATGCACTAATTTCCCATGAAGAAATTATCATAATTTTCCACATCTTTACATAATGTTATTAACACTAACTAAATAAGAGTGAAGACAATTACAAAACAACATATCAAAAAAATAAGCACAAAATTTTCTCATTATTTTCCCAGTGTCTCCTTAGCAATATTTGGTCTTTTGTTATGTATTTCTGAAAAAATGTAGTTATTACTCAGTAATGTCTCATTATCATTCCATTATTAATTATTGAATAAAATGAATTATTAAATATGCACAATATAAATATAGAAATACATTTCTTCATAATGAACAGAAGATATATGGAGTAATGTGAAAGAAAACATAACAGAAATATTGATTACTGCTGAATCTCTTACATTTTTTTTAATTGTAAATTCAGCTGGATTGATAAAACTACCATGTTACCACATAGCAAACAGAAGTAATTGAAATTTGCGTGATTATTGCTATAAATTGATAAATAATTTAGCCTGAAACTCAATGCTCCTTTTCTGTTTGGACTGTGTTACCTGCAAAGATATTAATACATACAGCTGACTAATTATTTACTTTGTACTCATTGAGGTTTACAAAAGAGACAAACAAACCGTAATTCAATCATGTTATTGTGTATCTCCGATGAGCTCCTGAAATTCATTCCTACCCTCGACTGAACAGGATACCCAGCAACCAACTATTGTTTCTTTATCATAATCTTAACGTACTTTTTAACATAATCAAGTCATCTAGAAATTCAATGATATACTTATTTATGATTATGTATTTACTATGCCATGTTTATGAAAGGGTACCTCACAGCTGTTATCAATTGTTAGATCTTAGGAAGTCAAACAAAATGTAACAGTAAATATAATATTAGTACGTAAGGAATAATTTTTATTTCATTTATTTATGTCTAAATATGTGCACGGCTTATATATGTCTGTCTTCATAAACTAATACATAAAAATATAAATTTGTTTGTAATTTGTAATATCAGAAAATATTTTAATCAAATCTTTGGGAATGCATCATGAGCTTAATATTGCCCCATTCATTGTGATTTATTTTGAACAAAACTGGTTGTCATTGTTAGTTCATAATGAATACATACTAGTTTCCATCTTGTTAAAAACTGAATAGTAGACATATTTAAGACATTGTGTTACTTATTTCTTAGATTACCTTATTACAAACTTATTCTTTTTTCAGACTTATATTTACTTATATTATTACTACAAAATTATACTTACTACTACTACAAACTTATCTTATTTTTTTCAGACTTATATTTACTTATATTATTTTTTTGTAGAACATTCACCTTACTACAAACTTATATTATTCTTTTTCAGTATCTTTTGTTCGACGTCACATTAAGCTTCTTAAAAACATGATGGAAGCAGGTGAACTGGGCCAATTTGTGGTTTCACGAGCCTTCAACCTGTGAGCTTCATTGATGCTCCATTTTCTAGGCATGATCATGAGTTACTCTGTTGTCCTGATTCAATTCATTAATGTTGGTGATCTGTCTTAGCTTGATAATTGTAATTTAGTCCCTCAACAATTTTATACATTGTGATGTTTGGTTAATTATTGTATAACTAGTTTCTTAATAATATGTCTGAATACATTATCATTCGCACTTTTCAATTTGTAAAATATAAAAAATACTTTGAATATTGGTTTTTCTTTACAATTCTGTAATACAATCAATATTGTAGTTGTGTTTCATAACGTAAGTTGACTATCAAATGCCTGTTCAAAAATTTCTTATTAAAATGTCACAAAAACTTAAATTTGTACAAAAACTAACGTTTTGAACTTATAGATTTTGATACAATTTTAGAGAGATAGACTAAATGAATGCACTCAGATTTCCATATTTTTAGTTTCTAGTATGCCTGATGACTGTTTTTAAGCTGTTGATAACAAGTCTTGCAACAAAAAATATCCAAAGTTCACCTCCATTTTTCACCAGCAACTAGGTGAAAATATACATTGTAATAATATGCAATATTTATATTAGTTCAACAAAGGATAAGGCCATAAAACACTGAGAGTTTTTTACCTTAACAGTGATAACGGAGGAGAAAATCATTCAGTTTTCTGAATAAACTTTGTAAAAGATATTAAATATCAAAATGGAAAACCCAAACATATGAAAATCATAAGCTATATAAAATCTATCTCTATAAATAGATATGATAAGTAAAGTTTCTAGATATGCTTATAGATTTCCTAAATAAAAATAAAACATGTTCACTGCTCTTTTTCCAGTCACATTTCAATAATATATAAAGTCTTATAAGCATTCACAATTTCAATGAAAGTTAATGTAGCCATACTAAATTGTATATAACAAATGATGAATAATTTTCCTCAACAAATAAATGTATCAATCAGATATTAGTCTATTTTGTTTCTGTATGCAGCATTAAGTCAGTCAAAATTCCATGTTAATAGTGTATTCTATAACAATAATTCTCTGTTCAATCATTTTAGCTACAGTTGTCAAGCATAAAATGCAACAACATAATGTATAAATTTCTAGACCGTTGCAAAAAAATTCTTTGATAAATTGGGGGGACACATGCACATACTTACAGAAACAATTAATTGTATTGTGTAAACTATTGTGGATTTGTAACAAGCGTGATTATTTATTATAGTTATTATGATTAGCTGCCATATATTAATCATAAGTTGTACAATAAATCATTAAAATTATAAAATATAAGGTCATATGGTTTTGATTTGTAGATTTCTGTGGAATATATTGTTGTATAAAAGTTATTAAATTATTGAATGGTTGAATACAATGAATATATTTTTTATTTTGTAGAAATTCATTATCACTTAATTTTTATCTACAACTAAATGAAACTATGTGATATAGTGTTATATCTACTTTATTTAAATTATTAACCACGGCCTAGGTTTCATTGTATATCTTTAGGTGGGCAATTTGAAGAGAATTCTCTTCAAATCGCCCACTTATGGCAAATATTGGAAGAATAAAAAACATTTTCATTTCAAAAATTTTAATTGGTCATCAATGAAACAAAAAGTGGTCAAACAAACATATAGTGTAAATAAAAATTTCTCAAACTGTGGTATGCGTACCCAAATTGGCATAATTGTGTATGTTTTTACATAAAATTATTTTACCGTACACTTTCTTTTCCCTTAATTTGGAAAATTTATTTGTGTACTCCAGATGTACTATATGCAGAGAGAATTATTGAGTTGTTGAAAAGAAAATGATCAACAATTTTATAAGATACAGGGTAAAAGAATTTATATTTCATGTGTGACAACTAGTAGTTTAACGGATGACAACTAGTAGTTTAATGGATGACAACTAGTAGTTTATTTAACTGTGTGAGGCAACTAGTTTTGGAAAGATAATGTGAACACAAAATTACATTAATTTTATTGGTCATGCTGAGTTCCAGAACTGGTTGACCACCCATCAGTAAGGTTGATGGAAATGTGACACATTTACAATTGAAAACGTTTTTGAAAGGTAGGAATAACTGGAGAATTTTTCTATGTGCTCTGAGAAGAGCGTCGTATTCTTTTATACATTCTGCTGCATACTGAAAAATAATGAAACATAACAGTGAGCAAGCAATAAAAAATACACACATAAGCTGTTATTTCTAAATAAATTGCTTATAAACTAGTTTTGCAATAATTATTGGATTTTTAATTATATTTCTTCATTTGTCATTCCTTATGGTTTTTGTGGTCATCGTTTCTATTCCCTTGCTTTTTATGCGCTGAAGAGAAAGAAAAATATTTTATCTGCCACCCTCATTTTTGAAAAGGAAATTGTGAAATTTTGCAGAACTAAGAATTTTTCTCTGACAAATTGATAATTTTTTGGCTATAGCAATTAAATTATTGTTGTGACAGATATTATCATTGTGAGTTTGTATAAAAAATAGAACAGCCATTGACACTATGATTACATATGTTTTAAATATAAGATAATATGGATATTTTTACATTATGTTTTTTAATGGTTTTCTATTTCATTCAACTGTTATGGAAATATTGTTTGATGAAAAATTTAACTTAATTTTTCTCTTATACTTATTTACTGCTAATACTAGGTGCACTTTGTGAAATTTGGTAGCCTACTTAAAGCTACCAATTCTTTATCCATGTAAACATATGTATTGGATTAGAAAAAATAAACTCCCTAATAGCACGAGTAACTCAGTCACAGTAGCGTCACAACGTTACGAAGTATGACTTCAAAATATTTTAATGTTTATATACAAGTTTTTAGAAATTGTAACACTTAATTAATAAGATATTACTTTAAATATGACAAAAACTTATATGAAATTTCAATCAATTTAATACATGTAGCTTATGAAACTTTTTAGTTTTTATATTGTATTAAATAATTACAAAGAATTGTTTAGTCTATTTATAACAATTGACATGAAATGGGTATAAAATTATTTTAGAACGTGCCTAAATATAGTAACAAATTACTTAAAACATTTAATTAATTTTTTTATTAAGAAAAGATATATTTTAAATGAATATTTTAAATATTGAGCAATAAAAAACATTTTTTTTAAGTTGTTAAAAGCTCTATATTTCACTTTATTATTTTTAATATTCTTTTTATTTTAACATGCAGTACACTTGAAACGAAATTGTTCACTTTCACAAATAATAATAATAATAATGATTAAATAAATATACCATCCGGGCAACCTTTCAGTATTTGAACATTTGAATATTTGCCTCCGGGCAACCTTTCAACTTCTGGTCACCTCTCGATATTCGCAGTAATCAACGAACTATATCTATTAAAACAGTATATTATAACAGGCATCACCCTCATGAGCACAAAATTTTTGTTTGACTAAATGTGGTGGCTTGCAAACCTTACCGGTGTTTGGTGAACTTAACCAAGTCTGAGTTGTAAAAAATCAATCACACTTAGATAAAATAATTAATGAACCCTTGCTGGAAACCAAATTCGGGGCCCTTTTGTCAGACCCAAGTGCTTTTTCTACTGCATTATGCACTGTATCAAATCATTCTGCACAATTCCCAATATATTTTATTCAACTACATTGATCTATTTTGTTATAGTAACTTGTTGACTGACTTCATTGGATCAACTTTTTGGTTGACTGTATTATTTGAATATTTTAAACAACTCAAGCCTACATTTGCCAACTGTCATCACCTTTATGCTTTTCAGGCTGATTTTGATGACATCACAAAATTAAACATACCCTCAATGCAAAAATTTAATATTTCACGTAGTGATGGAGCTTATTTCTTCACATACTTGTAGTGTAAATTAAAATGATTCTGAAAGTACTTTTTTCAGAGTGTTACTTGTGATAGCTCTATACTAAAAGAACATCCACAAAAACACGCTCCTCCCATCTCCATAGCTGTAAAAAACGGATTTATTAGAAATTTACTGGAAAGTGATGTAATTCATACGATTTTCCTTCCTGTGAAAGATAAACTAAGCAATGTATTTGTGATTGTAAAATAATGTGGATCTATGAATAATTTATTAGAAATTCTACATACCCTCAAAAATTTAAACTTTATTCATCTAAATTTTATATAACGGGACTATTTCAATGCAAGTTTTACTCATATTGAACAGGTTTTATTGCTACATTATTATTTTTTAAGTTTTGGGTACTTCTTATAAAAAAAATTGCAAAATCATTCCATAATTTCTATTCTTGTATATTGATATTTTTGTAATATTTGATAATGATCACAAAAATGTGAATATTAGTCACATTAAAATGTAATAAAGATTAAATTACAAAAAGAGAATATAGAGTAGAGAAATTATCATTTTCACAAACAATGAAGAATTATTTGAAAATGCTTTCAGACGTGACAGGTAAACCCAGTAGTAAACAATTATTTTAACAAGAAAGGAGAAATTGCTTTGCTTACTTTGCTATAGTAGTCCGAGTCATTTCATTTAAATTCATTACATTGTCAAAGAGGATCTCTGTTTTCTGCTGGTAATGAATAGTAGAAATAGTAGATTCAGTTAAAAATGACGTGTCATTGCTTAAACAAATTTATTCATTGTCTAAGCGTGTTGCTGTCAATTCTAAGCGTCAAAAAAAATTACAGTTTGATATTAATTTTTGTCATTTTTAGTATCGCTACAGACATATGGTCTCATCGTATCTGTCAGCACACTAAAACGAATATAATATCAAGGCTTTATCATACAGCTAATGTTTTTAATTTGGTATTTCTTTTATCTATGGATATTTTTCGGGAACGAAATTCATTTGCTGATTGTTTACAAAGATATGATGAAATTTTCTTTTATTACATTATTTACTTTAGAACACAATGCTTTCAAAGATTGAAAATAATGACACCATTGGGAATATTCATTATGTTAGCAAGCCATTTAACATCGTTGGTATTCATCATAATCATAAGTATTGACAGGTTAGGTCTGTTTCTGATCTCTCTCCTTAAGTACATCATTATTCAAATGTTGAAAACAGTAAAAAGTTACCTGGGAAGTGTGAATCGAGATATATTTCCTAACAATGCGAAGCATTTAGTTCTACCAAAAGTGACAGTATATAATGGACTAAATGGGAATAGCCACATTGATATTTCAGGAATCTCTATGTGCATAACAATTTTACTGAAAATTATGATCATGGTGAATGAAATATGCAGCACACTCAATAAAATGTTTCGTGTGTGGGTAAACTCTAATAGATTTAAAAAATTCGATATTTAGGAGTTTTCTCCATATTAATCTGTGCATTTAATTTCTCCTTCAGGTACCTCAGCTTATAGTTTGCACTTTTTTCTCATCAATTACTGGTATTCAACTTGTATTAAACGTGTAAATGCACAATGTAAGTAAAAGGAGGTAAGTAAAACACGCACAATGCAAGTAATAGTTGCTACAAACATTGTAATTTTTAATTTGTTAATAATATTAATTAAAAGTGTCTAAAAAATACTTTTTATTAATAACATGAAATGGAATAAAAAAAAATTTTATTCATATAAAATATTATTACTAATCGAATACCTTTTTAGCAACCACATTCACATGAATTCATTGGATTTGTTCAATGGCTGATAACGTACTTTGCTGTCGTGATGGTTGTCTGCACTTTAAATGAGATATTGATTCTAGAACTTCATAAGTTAAGAATAATCATCACAAAATTGAGACTTTCACCTCAGATCTGTAAGTATACGTTTGTGTATATTTTTTGTAATTTTTGGTTAGGGAGATTAATGAAATGTTGCGGTAGAAGCAAACTCTCATATTATCACAGTGTAAAAGGGTTATTCCCTTGATTTGAATTGACATACTGTCTGCACTGAACTTAATATCTTCATCAATTACCTTTTACTCAGTCTATTTTTTTCTATAATTATGGAATTATAACACATAAACAAAGTCAGTTGATAAGTGCACGACAGAATTTAATATAATTTTGAATACAAACATTTTAAATATGGAACTCTGATTAGATTGTTTACTGTATAAAACATGAATCGTATTTATAGTCAGATAACCATTAAAAGAACAAACTGTTATTGTCTTGTCATGCATTTAGAAATATAAGAAATGGGTCAATACTCACATTTAATTAATGACCGAATACAGTGGAAACGAACAGAGCGTCATATGTTTTGTATGTACTTGTATGTTTCTATGTCAATTTGGCAACTTCTAAAACCCATATGACACAGGCAATTTTTATAAATGTAATAAGAACATACAGTATATTTAGCAATATGCAAAAGTTGCACGAGTGATAACTTGACGAGACATGGAGGGTAATTGATAATGCAAGTCACAAATAAAATTTTAGGTTTTGAATCGACATTCTCACTGATCACGTATAGGAATTGAGTATCATGTACCAACACGGCAAGATAATATCAAATATGAATCAGTGGATATCTGCAGATATTTTTATCGATGCTATTTTCATATTTCTTGTCAATTAGGACTTAAACGACATACAATCATGCAATACCAAATCGGATAAGGTCCAGGTTATGTACTATTAATTTTAACATATATATGATTATCTACTAGAGTGTGTGCGTGTGTATAAGATCCAAATGACTCAATCTGTTTTGAAAAATAGGTGAAAAAAATTGTTCTGAACATCTGAAATTGCCGAATAATTTGAGGAATCCAAAATGATAAATAGAAAATAAAATTTACAGTATTCAAGCAAATCAAAATGATCTAAATCAATCAATCAAAACGATACTTAAAAAAATTTGAGTTTAGCATTTTATTCACTTCACAAAAAAATTATATTATATTTCACAAAAAAATTATATTAATAATAAAATATGTACATTAAAATAAAAAATGAAGTTAAAATATAAAAAATCTTATTGCATTATGAGAACTAAAAAGTTGGAAAAGAGGCAAACTCTGAGACTACTTTGTTTTCTATTACTAATCAAAAGTCCCAATACACTGTTCAGAAAAAATTCTAATTGCCTCCGATTGCCTTTCGGCATGTTAGTTATTGAAAACTGTTTTCACTTTTAGGGTTTTATTAACTGTTTTAGTGCCATGCTTTTAAACTCATATATATTTAAAAATGCCAAAGAAATCTTTTGTTTTTTATGTCATTTACCCTTGTCTCGAAAAAAAACTGTATCTCTTCCAAAAATTATCCAATTTCAATAATTTTTTCGGTGTTTTCTTAATAGAAACTTGTACAAGGATAATAAAATACAAAGATAATTATGGAAATATATATTGTGAAGAAAAATTATAACAAAACTGAAGTCAAGGTCACATCATATTTTCGCAGTCTGGTACATCCTCCGTATCAGCAAAATAATTGTTATCGTCACTATTATCACTATCACTCAAAATTTGCATTACGCTAAATTGTGAGCGCACCACAATGTCGCTCCCACTATCACTTTCTTCACAACTTGAAAAATGATCATTTTCACTCAAATTATTTTCGTATTCCAGCATTATTGGTTAAAAATTTTCTTTTCTTGGATCCTTTTGTATTGTAATTACTAATAATATTACAATTTGAACTTTATGTAACACATAGAAAGATAAAAAATTAGCGATAAGTGCGAGCGTCTTCCCCTGCCATGCCCTAAACAGCAACTGATTTCGCAAGCACCATCGCGCCCGTGGCAAATTTAGATAGTATGCGCACGAGCGCAATGGCACTCATCGGCACTCAATCGGTTAAACATAAACAAACCACTATAAACAACATTCAATATTAAACATTTCTGAATATTTTTTCTTCAAAAGTTAGTTAATAAATTCTCATCTTTAAAGCGATTACAGAAACCATAGTCAATATAAAATAATTTATTTTTCACATAGTTTTTATCTTTGTCAACTTTTACAATATACACAATTACTGCATGAAGTGAACCTTGACTTCTGAAAATCCAATGGCAATTTCTTTGGAAAATCACCTATTGACTCCGCAGATATAATTTGAGTGTACTTACAGAAGTTTAGTTAGCTTTGTACATGATGGGGCGAAATTTAATGAAAATCTTTAATTTTTCTTGATTTCAATTTTTCAATACTGCTCGCCCACTAATCACAACAACAGCATTTTGTACAAATCACTCTTCTGTTCAAATTGAAGATGTAAGCTTACATAGCTTACTCCTTCAACGAGAACCTTGCACTGAAAAGAGTTTGAAAATAATTAAAATTCGTATGAATATTTAAATGCGATATAACTTTTAAATTATAAAAAATTACAAGTTACTATGGGTATTTTTGAAATGCTCGTTCAAAAATATTTTTCATAAAATGTTTTTGTATATTACTGAAAACTGTATGCAAATTTTAGTCAAATTTTATATTATTCGTCTAACATGTTTCGATTATTTAAGATCCTTTACTTGACGTGATCGTTCAGTTAATAGCTTTGTGTTTGAATATATAAGTTGCTATTTCGCTGCACTATTAATCGTATTAATTAATTAATTTTCTTTTCATTTACATTTTAATTTTTTTCATAATATAAATATTTTCTTGCAATAATTTATTTTTTCCTGCTTATTCCAGTACAAAATAACTAAATTACTGTTATGAACGTAATGAAGAAAAAAAAAGAATAGTAGTCCGAGTAGAACTTGTGCCAAGAAATTTAGCACAAGTTCTACTCGGTGTACAAGTTTATAATCCAAAGAAACAGTAATAACATTTTCGGTACAAGAAATACTTCAACTGACAATAAAAAAGCACAATGCAAGCCGCACTTGTACATCAAAAGGATAAATAAGTTTCAGCTGAGCCGGTTTAAGGTCACAATGTAATCTGTAGCCAGGAAATTTTGAATATTCACTGCAATACAATAATTTATAGAGGTGGTTTCGCTCGATAGTTTTATTGGTAGGCATTCATTAGCTTCAAATGTTACGTAACACTTCCACGGATTTGTTGGGGTGACAATTATATGCCATTAACATTTGTAAATTCGCATCAAGCATTTCAGTCAAAATATATAAAGATGGGAATAAGCCAGTCACACATAATTTCTTGAGAATGTCATTTTTTAATATTAGGTGGTGTATCTGGAGTTCAAATAATCAACAGACACTTGTAAAAATTTAAAAAGTTATATGTAACAAAACATGTTCAATATTTCTTTTTGTTCAGTATAAGATTTAACTACGTATAGCTTTTGCAATTATGTATTGTTATATTATCCAGCTGATTACGAGATATGAATTTATTTATTTATTTATTCATACACACACATTAATCTGTACATTACAGTTAACTTATTCCTAATGATATACAATTAATGGTTTAACAAAATAAAACTTTCAGATTAATAAGGGATACAAAAGTACATAGGAACGACAAAGGATAACGACGAAACATTTTGACAAATTTAATTTCACTCACCATAAGCAAATCATGCCCTGAAGTGATCGCTATCAGGGGGTTGAGCAGTTGAATACCGCGGGAAACTGTAGAGTTTACAATATAGTTCGATCCTAGAGGGAGGTATAGCAAAAAGGTGGTAATTGCTTGAGTGTAAATGAATATTTTAAAAATTTTTAAAAGAATATTTTTTTTTTAATTTCTGTACATTTAAACTGCTTTTTATGTAATCATAAACCTTTCCATGCTATAGCCTTATGTAAATACACTGTCGGTTTGGAAGAGAGTAAAAACAATTGGAATGATTTCTTTGCATTTTTTTAATATCTTTTAATATTTTCAATTGTTGAGACTTCAATGATGTGGCAAATGACATGTGAAAGATTTAATTATATTTTTGAATATGTTATGAATATTCTAAATATACTCTCGAAAATGTATTAAGATTTATTAATATGTTATGAATATTCTCAATATGCTCTAGAAAATGTACTAATTTTTCGAGCTTTACGGCTAAAAAGATAAAATGAAAAAAAATAAATTACCATTCAATGTCATTTTATTATTATTTTGTAGTAACATAGATAGGCTTCTAGAGCATATATAGTAAATAAACAATTTTTAATAAAAATATATGTATTTTATTCTAATCAACTTACCTAATGTAATCACTAATCGATAACATTTTCATTGACATATTGTCTTTTTTTCTTATTATTTTTACCTTCGTTTTTTTATGACCAATATAATATCAAATGAAAATAAATAGTAAACTAAAAATAAACTAGATAATAATCCCAAAAAAACATGAAAATAATTTTATGTCGAAAGCAAATATGTTCAAAAATGTTGTGTCTCAAAGTACATAGAGAAATTTTAGAGAATTTTCATAGATTGATGTCGGTTAAAAATGTTTTGAATGACAAAGCCATTTGTTATATTTATCTTCTATAGTAACAATATCATTAGTCTTGTCTGTCAGTTGATACTGTAAATAAGTAAACGTAAAAGAAATATTAGTAGTAAATTTCAAGAATTCAAAATTCATTAAGATTACCCTGTTTAAAAAGATATTATAGATTTTAAAAATTACAACGAATATCATTCTAGAAATAATTACATTATTACTTCGTATTTTTTTTGTCAAAATTAATCCTTGCCTATAGATTGACTCAAAGAACCGATCGAACAAAAAGTGTTCCCTTCACAGGCAGTCATTATTCGAAAGAGTAAATCTAGTTTATTTTTGTTTTAATAACACAGCGAAATATCCAAACACTTGTCAATAATTATAGTTAAAACATTAGTAAACATTAACAGAAACTTTGATTTTATATCATTAATAATATTCCAATGTAGGTACGTACTTGTGTAATATGCAGAAGTAATTTTGACAAGGATAACCAAACAAAACCAGCATCCTTGCAACATGCGTGTAGCTAATGTATGGGTCTTATAATTTAATACTAACCAATGTATATTGTATTGTATATGTAATGCACACAAGTGCGTAGTCACTACATAATTTGCCTGTGTCATTTATTTAAAATAGAGAATAAATTCTAAAAGGTTGCTTTCTGAATTTAATTGTTATGAAAAAAAACCAAATCATCTTTTATGAATTAAAGATGAAAAAGTTGTATTGATTTGCCTTTAGTTTACTTTGAATATAAATCTACTTTATGATTGTTGTTTAACTGATTTGAAAATTGAATTCTTTGTACCTTTCAACTATTTGATTAAAGTAATTGGTCTTGGCCTGATGTCCCATCGCTATCCCAAAAGATAGCAAAAATTGTGCCTTGAGGAGGCATTCCTTTTACTATTGTAAGATTTTGTTAGATTCGCAAACTTTACATTTAATGCAAACTGCATTTTTTATTTCCCACTTTTTATTCAATAATAAATAGTGGCAATAAATACTTATGTAGTGGCAAAAACTTATTTACTTATATTTTGTTACTTGAATAATTTATTCCACATTACTTATATATAATACAAACCAGTCTATCATAATATTCAATAATTATTAAAATTATTGAAGTACAAGTTAATTCTAAGTTACGGACGGAACACCGTCAATTAATTCGCTATAATCAAACTGCTCCTCCTTTAGAGAATACCGCTTTGATAATTGAGGATTTTGATGATCATGAATAATAACAATACTTGAACTCCCCTGAAAGTCTATATAAAATCAGTAGAACTCTTTAGAACATTGCTAGAACTCTAAAAAATAGATTTGCCCTCTAGAAAAAATTGTCTATGTTATTGAATTTGGACTGCAACCTACAATTAAACTGCTTGCGTCTTTGTGACAATAAGCAATTGTTCTAGTCCATTTCAGAATAAAATAGACTGGTAATTATGATCTTGGGTACGTAAATTAAATAACTGATACAGATAAGGAACGGAAGGAATCACATAAGAATTACGACACAATGTATTAAATATGCAAGATTCAAAAACACAGGCCGATGAGATTTAGGTAATCTATGTTTTCTCCAAAACTTCTGATCCCACCATGTTCCTTTGTAGTTATTTTATTTTCTACATTTCTAGTGTCTATTGCAATTAAAAATGTTATTTTTATAAGTGAATACAATGTCGAATCGCTATAAATATTTCAAATCTTTATCGAGCCATTACAAATATTATTTATGGCATGGCAACTCTGTTCAATGGAAATAGGTTAATATTATTTTCAATTATTTGATGAAATACAATCATATTAGTTAAAAGGAATTTGAAAAGCAAAACACACTTGACGTCACATCACACCTAGGCTTATTATATTGAACGTTTTTATGTAATATTTATAATGATCCAGACCATTTAAATGTCTAGACATGTGAATGATTTGTAAGTGTAAAACGGACTACTGTAAAGTTTACATTCACGCTCACGAATATCTCCATATCCATAAAATATTTTATCCCTGAAATAATTTTACAAAAGTTGGCAAGCAATAAAAATATAAATTTGAAAAAAATTTGTTTGTACTAACATATCTGTTAGTAATATTAGTTACTATAAATTCGAAATCGTAAGTGTTCTATTAATTAATTTCTAGCTTAATTAAATTTATCCCTATGTAAAAGAGATAATATTTAACAGTCAACAAGTATTAGTTGTAAGTTAATAAAGAGTGGTTAGGTTAATTTTTGATAAAGTAACAAAATGTTATTTTCAAATGTCACCTAGCAACAAAAAGCAAAGTAAACACAGACACATGATATAGATAACATTTATTACAATAGTTCAGCATTATAAGAAGCATTTTATAATTCAAAGCAATGTTAATGTTACAAAGAATATTAATCTTAAAATATATTCTGCTGTTATTACTTCAGTTCATTTTTAAATATTAGCAAATAAAGGAAGCAAGTCCAATTTTAAGCCATTATCCTAAGTGAAAATGTACCATTGAAACAATTTTCGAAACTTTGATGCAAATGGTAATCTGAACTATCTGTAGAATAAGTTGGACCACAATATCGATAATGCGCCATCAATTCACACATTCAAAGTTTGTCTGAAATAAAATCCTTTCATAATTCCCATCGTTTCCTCTCTGGTTTTTCCACCTCAATAATTCCCTCTCCTTTACTCTTGTTAACATTTAAACATATGTGTGTGTATGTGTACATTTTTTTTTATTTATAGGGTTCCATTTCTCGGAAATAAAAAAACGGAACTTTCCTTGGCTCACTTTTTTGTCCGTCCGTCCATCTGTCTATCTGTCTAAGTCCTTTGTTTCAGAAATTACTTGAGATATCAAATTGAAGACAATATTTTGTACTTAGAGCTACGGAGTTACCTTACTGTTAAAATTTTAGGTTTTTTTAGCTTCGGCATGCAGAAGATATAGCCCTATAAAACATATTTTTTTGTTATTTATACAGTTATCAAAACCAATTAGGTACTTCCTGTTGACATACAGTCTTGAAACTCAACGTAATAGGAGATCTTATAGCACAAGTAAAGAGAAAAATCTAAAAATCAATGGTTTCTTAAATGAGGATATAATAAGCAATATATTTATGTTAAAAGAAATCAAAATTTTGTGAATATTATGTACCATGAAGTCTTTATGGATGGCTTAATAAGAATGAGTACAAAACCCCCATAGTGTGAGTTTTACTTGTTATTCGTTATTATTTTGTTAGCTTGTCAATTTACTTTTCATTGTTTTAAATGTCTTCTTTTTTATTTTACATTACACACTCATAATCTCTTGCCTTCTTCCACAAGACATTATATGTTTTCTAACTATATACATTACATATGTTACTCGGTACTTTGGTTGACTGGAAAAGATTGTTCCTGTAACGACAACTCCACCTTATATATTTGGACATTAAAGGTAATAAATAATTAAATAATCTGATAATGCAAGATAAGTGCTATTTAGGGGTAGTGATATCATTTTCAAATCATACCCCAATAATTTTTCACGGTTTGCTAAATACGCATGAGGCATTACGTTGCCATGGCGGAATACAATTTCTTTGTTACCTAGTCAATTCTGACTATTTTTCTTTAACTGCTATCTCCAGTTTCATTTTTTTTTGACAATAAACACTGAATTGTCCATTTGTTTCATTGCAAGTAGCTCAGAAATCAAAATGAAACAAATACCTAAGATGAGGCACAACTCTATTACTTTATTAATCTTGGTAAATTTCGAAAAGGAAAGTTTAACTTTTTTGATTATCATCCAAAAAGTTCCTTAATTTCAATAATATGAAATGTTTCATATTATTGAACTTTTAAAACACACATGGTTAAGCATTTTGAAATCCAAATATACCAATAGTTACTTAAAAATTACTATACAAATTAAAATTTTAACCTGCTTGTATTTTTTACCCAGTGTTCAAACTATTTACCAATATCAATATTAATTTTCACCAAGTAAATTTTATAGGCAACTTTTCCTTTACAAAATATAAAGATATGATGAATCTTTTTAGTTTTCTAGTACCATCACTATAGTTTTCCAAAAAAAAACCTATGTTAATTTTCTAATGACAGTATTTTTTCACGATTTTGACTTTAGTGGTTTCGAAAATAGGGAGCAGAGGGAACATAATTTATGTAGAAATTTCAACAATATTTTTCTAACTGTTTTGCACGAAATTCTGAAGAATATAATTTTGGAAACCACATAAGTTGCTATTTCAATTAACACACGAAATTAAAAAAAATCTTGTTCACATTTTTCCACACCTCAAAAATTACCCTACAAATATTTTCGAGCATTAGCTATCGAGATACATGTGGTTACAATCCATATTATACGACATGTATCTCAATATGTTTTATACACTCCTACATCAGCCTACATCAATATGCTTCAGCAATGAATTTCAAGGGTCTAGATCGATTTCAAGTACTTTATTTAACCCCGGCAAAATTTCCAAATAAATATTTTTCAGTGTCAATTATTGAGATATACGTATGTTTTATTACAATGCATAGTTTAAAGTTTCTACATCAAACGGTTTTTGAGAAAAAGAGCTGTGACCAACAGACATATGAAAGCATGAGGGATCTTCAGAGATCAGGAATTCCACTTTGCTTTTTGGGGTATTGAACCCCAAAAAGCAAAATGGAAATATTTAATATTATAAAGTGTATGCCAGCAGGCTCTAAATGTGTTTTATGTTCTCTTTATGATTCAGTACTTAATATTCACTTTTGTTGAATGTTCCAGATGCAACACTATCCATGTTTTGATGTTTAACTTTATTTCAGGTCCGGCTATTGGAAATCCTGTTTGAATGCAATACTGAGCAGTAACAGTGACATACTGAACAGTACTGTTTTAAAATATATTTGGGAAAAAATTTACAATTTTACATTTTAAATGCCAATAAAACACACGTGCCAACAAAATTAATATTTTGTTTTGTTGTTTGTGTTAAACACTCAATTAATACCACAAGACAATAACCCAATTAGTATTAATTCAAGACATTTAATCAGTTTTTGTCTTATGAACACCCAATAAAATACTTATGGTGGAATTCAGTTGGAAATAAAATATTTTATAAAGATCAATATGAGTAACCCATCAATTGAAAATACACTTTGGCCAGTTTTATTATACCATATGTGTGGTGTTTGCAGAATAACTGCTAACCAAGTTCATACCAGGTTTACATTGCGCTGTAGAAAGTTATACAGTTTGTTAATTATGGGAATTTTGACAACATTTTATGTGACATTTTGGGTCTTAAGTGATGATTACTGCTTGATAGCATTCAGGACACTTCAGATGGTTCATGCTCTGTACTTATTGTTGATTGAAGTATATTGTGATAGAAATATATTTGAAGGGTTGAGTTTGAGAATTGAAGAAATAGATTATCTTTTTAAATTAGAGCAAAGAAGAAATATTTTCAGACACGATAAATGGAGAAACCTCGTAGTTATTGGTTTCCTCGTACCCTATCATATTCTTTATGTTGCTTTTGATCTTATAGTTGGAGGAACAAAATTTGGTGTGAACATTTACATATACGCTTTGTACAATATTATTACTTCCATTATTTTTGATTTAGAGATAATATTGTTCTGTTTGATATCTTTGAGTATAATAAAACGTGTGGAAGTGTTGAATGTTGGCTTAAAATGTAAGAATGAAGAAAATATTGTCACATCGGTTGATGACATATTTGGAAGTCCTCAACGTAGTCCCAATTCCAGCAATCGTTTTACATTCACATTGCCTCTAAATGGAAATTCCATTCATCATTTATCTCAATTCTACATTTGTTTGTTAGACCTGTGTCAGTACTTAAACAAGATGTTTGAATTTCAGGTTTGTATTGAACATTTGAATAAAAATTTAAATAAATTTTATTTGACCTGTCATAACACATTAAACAATTTTCACATAAATAAAGTTATGTATTTATGTTTAATTTTATTTTTCAGCTACTCCTGTCACTCGGTTTGATATTCTGTAGTATACTCAATAACATACATTATTTCCTTGAAGATCTGAAATATAACGTAAGTGTTATTAAAATACATATTAACTTTAGTTGCAGCTTTAAGCTAAAAACATTTAACAAACTAGAAACTTGTAAGCAGGAAAGGATAAATGTAAAGGATTAAAGGCTAACAATTGATTACCTAAACTTAAAAATCCCGAGAACAACATAAAATAACTTGAGAGGGAATTTAGTTAGTGAAATAAATTTTGTCCAAAATTGCACCTATTCTTAACAAAAAACAATATTTCAGAAGTTAGACGCATCACTTTCCATCATTTATATGCTATGGCCAATTCACCACATTGTGTCATCGATAGCCGTGTGTCTCGCTTGTGAGAAGATGTATTTGCAGATAGAAACTGCAAAATCTCTCTTAACGTCCATTCAAGTTGATGAAGAATTAAGTAAGTATGAAACTTTCCTTTACATATTCATAAAAGACTTTTATGTTCCTTTCATATTTTATCAATTTCAATGCTATATTTATATATAAAATATACATCTAATAGAACTGTAGGCATCTTAAATTACAAATTAGTCTCTTAGTATTTCCTTTAATTTCAAATTATTGATAATTGGTTTCGGGATGGGGACATATTGCAGATAAAGGCTAGCGTCACAGTTTCGAGTTGAATTAATTATTCCACTCTTATTAAAATTTAATTAAAGTACATACAATCAAGTCAGACTACACTGTGACTTTAGCATTTTTTTATATACCAAAGACAATAAATTAAAATTCTGTATTGCCATTACCGTAATTACACATGGAGAACTTTCATATCTGACCTTCCTTTGGTGATTTCATTTCCAAACAGCTGCTGTGAAATCATTGAGAAAACAATATATTTCATCTGTGCTATATAATTTCCGAAAGTCAGTCCCATACCTATAGGAACATAAAAAAGAAAGATTCAAGAATGAGCTAAAAATTGCGATGTAAGGATTCATTCATGAAGAAGCCTGCAAAAGAGAAGCTAAAGGTTCGTCTTAAAATAGGGCAATCTATCATTCTATATTTTTACCGCAAGTGTCTTTTACATAAAACAGTATGAAAGTACAGATAGATAGATTATTGATAGATACAATTCGAATATCAGTAAAGATCATCAATAATGTATTACTACCAATTGCTCAAAGCTAGACGGTACGTTAAATACAATCTACAGTATTTAATATTTTATAGAAAGATCCTGTATTAGGAGCGAAATCACATAAATATGTTTAAATCTCTTCCTTGAATTTCCATGAAATTTCTTTCTGCTGTGGAAAAGAACAAAACAAGATAAGGTTCATAGGAAAAAAAGTATTTCACAATATCAAAATCAACAAATTTCATTTAAATTTTTATTTGTAAAATATGCCTATTATTAAATTAGATTCTAGTAAATATGTGAGGATAGATCGATAGCTGACGTGATTAGCTTTAGTGCTTGTGAACAGCCCCTCACATTTAATGTTTTGACCTTTTTAACATCCCAAGCAAGTAGATTAAGCACCCAACCCCTCTGGATTGGGTACTTAATTCTTAGTTTATTTTAACCTAAACTTTGTATTGATTGTGTATTATGTAATGCTCTTTATAGATTAGAGAAGAGATTGAAAAATCTAATTAAAATTTTATAACTATTATTAATTATAGGTCTTTATATACAAGGCATTTTCATATATGTCTTGTAGATTAGGTGTGGGTAACAATTGAGTGGAGTGAGTCAAAACAATTTTTACAGTACACTGTTCCAACAAGCTACATACTATGTTGATACAATGGGTCAATGAGTCACTCGGCATAGATATTAGTGAAATGATCCTTTACTCTTGGCATCCATCAATTTTTCGTATTAGGTGCATGTCTTTATTATTCATAATGAATTATTAGTAACTGAATAATATATATTATATTTACCAACCCATTTAAATGTAGTTTTACTAAAAACTACTGTTCAAACTAAGTTATTTTAAATATTTGATGCAAACGTATTTATGAATTGATATTACAATGTCAGTCTGATTTTGTCAGCATTCGTATTGAAATGTTTAGTAATTGTAAATTTTAAACTGATTAGTTATTTAGCGTAATATTTGATATTGGCACCTATAGGCTGATATTAATCAGTTACATATTTCTATTGATATTAACTAGTTGCTGGTGCTCATCTTGTACATTTAAATTCTATTCATTTGAATTTGTTCAACTTATACGGTTGAATTCCTGTTTCGTGTTTTCTTCACATTAGCATTATGTGCAGATTTGAATATATTTAGTTGCCAACTGTAACAATGTTTTCAACTTGATTTTTATAAAGTATTTAAATGATGGTACATGATGTAGCTGTATGTCCACTTTTTTATTAATCTTTTATACGATCAAGCTTTATTATTAATCTTTTATTCGATCAAGATTAGTTTATAAAATAATATTTAAATTATATTGGCAAATATTAATTTACTCCTGTTGAATATTTAATGGGAAATCCACTAGTATCCAATTTTTACAGCTAATCATTCCACTTAACAATCTAAAAAAGGTTTAAATTAAAAGTGTATAAAATTTGAAGTATTATATCCCCACACAAATACATGCATGCATTCAGCCCCAGGCTTGCAAAGTACAAAAGAATAAAATACAATAAATTTAGAAATTCCACATATCAATTTAATGCAAAAACTATTTGATGCAGAATCCAATGAATTGCAATGTATCTCGATCAACATGATTCTACTGATTCATTAGATTCATGAAGTCATTAATGTGAATGGTTTATTTACTGGTTCACATTCAGTGATTCAGTTCACTTATGTGAATCAAGATTACTCACAACTAATGTACATGAACCTGTTTGCATAGGTGAAAAATAAACTTCTGACTTTCACTTTAGGCGAAAAATTAGAAATAAGTTTGCCTAAATTTAATCTTCGGAAGGACATATTCAGAAATACAGGAAGCAACATCTAAATCAGTTTACATACTTGCGTTATTTAATGCCCATCCAAACGACAACAAAGTCATCTAACCTGAATAACAATGAATAAATGAAAAGAATGAAGATTCGAATAGGAGAAAAGAAAGAATAGAGTTTAAAATTTGATTAAGGGTTCTTGTAAATTTGCCATGAACATGGTATTCTATATATTAAATACCATAACCTCTTTAAAATAATGACCAAATACAAATTCCACACTTTCTAAAGTTGTCCAAGAGTATTTGTTAATTGTTTTCTAATTTAAATTAATTAATTGTAAGATTATGACAAATTTTGCATTTCATACGAGGTTTTAAAAAGAATTTACTACAAATTATATCAAAACTGTTCACAAGATATCGTCTGAATAATTAGTTATATAATTCGGCTTGTTATTGAAGATAAACAGAGCTGACAAATCATTTAGTTAGTCATTGTATGATATAGTTATTGTACTGTGTGTCCATCTGTATCATTTATCTTTAAGCAAAAACATTTATATATATACATATATATAGCGTTGGACTGACTCCATTTGTGGTTCAGAACGGTGTCTTACAACAGACCCAGTTTCTAAATTAAGAAAATATCTTACCATATACTTTATTATACAATGTAAAGATTTAAACAAGGAAAATATTGCTACAAAATTTAAAGTCAGTTATATTTTTCTCTGTGATTTACGAATTATTTTCATAGTATTACAAACTACATTTTTTTTAGTTATTCAGAGGTTTCAATTAAACAAAGGGAGATTTTGTCAATCTGAATGTCGATCCTCATTGATAAAGTGGCCTGGGACAAACTACCCCCAATTCTCACCCTTCCTTCGGTTAACCACTATATCTCTGTGTTATGTTTTTAATCTATTCAAACTCTAACTCTTACTGTATCATATTCATCGAACTTTTGTATTGATCACTATTACCAGAGTGTATTAAATATATTCCATTATTCCTCTTGTAAATACTTAAATTGAAAATAAAAGACCTTAATAAAGCGGTTTCATGACTTAATCTCGGATTTTTTAACAATACAATATTCTTCTACCTTATTTTTTTCTTTCAGCTTCAAATACTCAACATCATGTGCAGCTTATTATAAATATGATGGAAGCAGGTGGATTAGGGCAATTTACAGTTTTCCAGTCGTTCAACCTGCGAGCTTCGTTGCTGCTCCACTTTTTAGGACTCCTCACCAGTTACTCTGTTGTTCTGATTCAATTCATTAATGTCGGTGACCTGTTTTAACTTGAAAATTATAAGTCGGTTCCTTTATAAAAATTTTACCACCGAATTTTAGGTTGGAAAGTATGGAACTATTAATATTTGTTTTGTATTATTTGTCTGAAATGATGTATTTTAAAAATTGTTCTTTTATGGAATGTTTGCCAAGTGGAAGATGGCTAATGGAAATTCTTGAATATTCAATTTTATCATATATTTGTCAACCATCCTATAATAAAAATGATGAAAAATTTTGGGTCCAATTTCTTTCCAAGGAAAACTTGACTTTTTGAATAAGGATTGAAATATCAAATTGGGATATAAAAATATATTAAATATATAGCTTGTGTCCGAGTGTCTTTTTATTAATTGTGTCTTGTTACTGTTAAAATTACTTGTTAAAATATTGATTGTGATTTAATTAATGACGATATACTTAATCATTTACCAAAAGAACAAAAAGTTTACTATAGCTTTGATAAAATTAACTCAGGTCAAAATGATTTAAATGTGAAAGATTATCCCATTTCATTTTTAAATTCATTGAATGTTAGCAGATTACCTCCTCATAAATTGAAGTTAAAAGCCAATTCTATAGTTATGCTCATTCGCAACTTAAATACTGTACAAGCTTTAGGTAATGGGACACGAATGTGAGTGAAACACTTGCATCGCAATACAATTGTCTGTGAAGTTTTAACAGGAACTGCTATAAATAAAAGATTTTGATTCCAAGAGTTAAATTTAAAATTTTCTGGGACAATACTTCCATTTCAATTTCAAAGAACACAGTTCCCAGTAATACTTTATATACTAATAACATTTTTATAATATTTTGAACATCAACATTTTTTTCAAACGACAAAATTGTCTAGTATTTTTGTGTAAAACCAGAATGAGTATTTTTACACAATTCAGATTCCACAGTAGTAATAACAGAAACAAAAGTGTCAAGAAATTGATAATAAATAGTGAGTTGTATGTTAAAGATTATTTAAATTAGTAAAAAAATTTTAAAACGTTGTTACAGAATTAATAGTAGTTTAAGTAATTCTAAGTAAAAATATTGCATAAATTTAAATCTTGGCAGTTATTAGATGCTGCCATCTAGGGTCAAACATTAGAATCATTTGTTCCTATGGTATCTTTGCCTATTTATATAATATCTTTATTGAAAATTTGTGGAAAACGTAAATTAATTTTCCGATTTTTATTGATGAAACTAAAGCTCGTCAATAGCTACAAACAAAAAAAGAAAAAAGAAAATTGGTTGCAAACAGAGGAGAAAATGATTCTTAACTGTTTTGCCTTTGCCTATTTATATAATGATAATTAAAAAATACAAAGAAAGTATCAAAATATAGAGTTCCAGTCTTTTCCTAAACCTGGTATTGTTTATGCACATAATCATCTATTGCGGATTAAATATGAAAAACTAGTTTTCTGTCATCATATGCGGTTACCTTTTGTCATACATTGAACATTATTTTGTTATATGTCATTATGTTGTCATTAAATTGATTAAGAAAATTGAATGTTTTTTCTTTTTAATGAAGTACTATTGATCAAAGTATCTGATCATGTGTATTCTAACACTACAGTGTCTGACTGGATAGCAAAACATTGGCAATTAAGAAGGCACTCTCTTCTTCATTGTAAGATTTTGTGCAGTTTGAAAACTTGGCATTTAACACTCCTTTCAATAATGAATATTGGCAATAAATATAGGTAAAGCAATAGGATGCTCGATAGAGTATCAATAAATCGAAAGCGTAAGGACTTTATATTTTACTACTTCAATAATTTATTAGACAACACGTAAATAATACACGGCTACTGATCATAATAATAAAATGATAATACAAGATTTCAGAATTCCTTCAATTTCGATAAGGTTTACATATTTCTCTTTACACACCTAGACGAGATTGCCCTTCAGTTATGAAGCGTTATCAGCAATAAGCGTTATCAGCAGTATCACATTTCATACATTGAATGTTGGTTATTTTTGAGTTGTGATTTTTAGATCCACAGTTTTGCATCTCCCAAATAAAATTTATTCACATTGTAATGTTTTCTCTCATTGTAACTTCGAAATATTCAAATTATTTTCAATGCACTTTAAAGAAACATTGAAGAGGTAACAAGACATAATTAATAAAAAGACACTCGGACACAAGCACATTCTATATATTTAATATATTTTTATATCCCAATTTGATATTTCAATCCTTATTCAAAAAGTCAAGTTTTCCTTGGAAAGAAATTGGACCCAAAATTTTTCATCATTTTTATTATAGGATGGTTGACAAATATATGATAAAATTGAATATTCAAGAATTTCCATTAGCCATCTTCCACTTGGCAAACATTCCATAAAAGAACAATTTTTAAAATACATCATTTCAGACAAATAATACAAAACAAATATTAATAGTTCCATACTTTCCAACCTAAAATTCGGTGGTAAAATTTTTATAAAGGAACCGACTTATAATTTTCAAGTTAAAACAGGTCACCGACATTAATGAATTGAATCAGAACAACAGAGTAACTGGTGAGGAGTCCTAAAAAGTGGAGCAGCAACGAAGCTCGCAGGTTGAACGACTGGAAAACTGTAAATTGCCCTAATCCACCTGCTTCCATCATATTTATAATAAGCTGCACATGATGTTGAGTATTTGAAGCTGAAAGAAAAAAATAAGGTAGAAGAATATTGTATTGTTAAAAAATCCGAGATTAAGTCATGAAACCGCTTTATTAAGGTCTTTTATTTTCAATTTAAGTATTTACACGAGGAATAATGGAATATATTTAATACACTCTGGTAATAGTGATCAATTTCTCCCAGGATCAGTAAGAGTGTTTGTAGCAATATCAAGATTATGTCGCTTTCAGAAATTGAACAACATGACCTGATAACACACTCTACTTACAAAGAGTTTTATATTTTCGTACATTGTTTCATAAATATGGAGATCTCTATTACATAGAGGTAAAAAGATATAAATAAATATAACAACAAAATATACATTTTGTTATTTTAATGAATTAGAAATACTTTTATATGTTTAACTTCTTATTTATTATTATAAAACCTTAATACACAATTACACATCTTAACAGTAATCTGCCATTTTATTTGCAAAGCGAAGAAGGAGCAGTGTTACCAATATAAAAGTACCTATAATTCCTAACACGTCTCCTTACATTTATATTGGCAACAAACATTTATAAACACTTACAATAGTCTCTTTTAAATTTAACATCTCTCTGAATTTAATGAATTTAACATTTCCCAATGCTTTAGTAAATATATCAGCAATATTATTTTTGGACTCTATTTTTACAACATCAATATTGCCTGGCTTAACATTCTCATGTATAAAATTATAGTGAACTTCAATATGCTTAGAATTCTTTGTAAAATTTCCATATTTAGAAATAGCTATACCGCCTGAATTATCTTCATAAATTTTAACTGGTTTACAAATTTTAGTAAAAACATCATTCAATAAACAGTTCAATAAGAAATTTTAATTCTGTTACCGCATCTGATAATACAACGTATTCAGCAAATGTAGAAGACTTTGTTACATTACCTTGTTTTTTGATTTCCAATAAATGATATTTCCAAATAATCTAATAACAAATCCTGTAGTAGACTTTCTGTCCAAAATATCTACTGCCCATTCGGCATCCTGATAACAATCCAAAATATCAGCATTACTATTATTACAATATGCTAATTTAAGATCTCTTGTCAAATACAAATACTTTAAGACTCTCAGAGCATATTTGAAATTATCAATTATATAATTATAACAGTTTTGAAATCTGCTCAAATAATTTACTCTGTAACAAATATCTGGTCTGGTGCCTGAACTAATATACGAGAGCGCACCAATTAAATTTCGGTATTTTACATCTTCATTAATATCAGATTGTTCCAGTTTTAAATTTATTTCCATAGGGCTTTTAAACAATTTTGAACTTTCAATATCATAACGTTTAGCTAAAGACTCAATATAAGATTTTTGACTTACAGTTACAATGTTATCTTGATTATAGTTATATTCAATTTCTATTTCAATATAATTTTTTACTTTACCCATGTCCTTCATTTTAAACAACATATGATTAAGTCATCAACAAATAATAATATATAAACCGTTAAGCTGTTCTCCTTTTTGACATACAAACAATAATCACATTTACTTCTGCAAAAACCTAAAATAGTCAAAAATCTTTAAAACATTCTTACCATGCACGGGGACTTTCTTTTAAAGCATATAATGATTTATTTAATTTACATACTTTATCAGTTCCATTTTCATAACCATTTGGCTGTTTTATATAAACTTCAGACAAAACTTTACCGTTTAAAAAAGCTGTTTCAACATCCATTTGATGAATAACTAAAGAATTTTTACAACAATAAGATAATAGTAGTTTAAGAGTTGGCATCTTAGCAACAGGAGAATAAGTATCATCAATACAGCAGTTTGTTGAAAACCTCTTACCTCTAGCCTTGCTTTATATTCTTTTCCTTGCTTTATATACTCTTCCTTTTATATACCCACTTGACATCAATTACCCTTTTGTCCTCAGGAGGTTTGTTTATGGTCCCTAGCCATGTATCATTTTTCACTAAACTGTCCATCTCCCTGTTCATTGCTTCTTTCCATTTAGTTGCCTCATCGCATGTAATCGCCTCCTGAAAATCACTAGGAGCCGAAGCGTCACAGTTACAGTATATAGAATAATAACCAAATTCCTCATCAAAACGTTGTGGAGGTTTGACTTGTCTTCTTGATCTTCTTTCTTCATGTGTTTCATTATTTCCGAATATTTGTTTGTATAATTTTTCTCCTGTGTCTGTTTGTCTTCCTTTTCCCTTCCTTCCATATTATCTTTAATGTTATCTTCTTCCTCACCTTTAAATCCACACAATTTAACATCTTCCTCTATTATGTCACAATGTGTAGCAATAATAACTCTGTTGTTGATTAATACTCTGTATCCAGTATAACCAAGTTAAATTCCAACTTCTGCTTTCTTATCCCATTTAGACCTTCTCCGATCTTTTGGAATTCTCACAAAAACTTTACTTCCATACATTTTTTAATTTTTAACAGATGGCTTCTTTTGAAAAATATTTCATGTGGTGTTTTGTTCACAATAGTATTAGTCAATGTTCTGTTCTTAATAAAAGCTTCTGATAAAAGACATTTACCCATATACATTAGTGTACGATTGTATATCTCTGCTGTTCCATTTAATTCATGAACATATGCTGAACAAGGTTTTATTATTCCTTTCTTTATTGCAAACTGAAAAACTCTTGCATTCATGTACTCTTTTCCATTGTCACATCGCAGTTCCTTTATCATTTTTCCTGTTAAGTTCTGAACCTCATTTACATACCTCATATTTTGATCTGATACAATAAACTTTAACCAGCTTGCTATAATCATCTATAAAGCTCCATGATATCCTATAGTCTGATATGGCCCATTTAAATCTGTATGTACAATATCTAATATCGCCTCTGCCTTTCATCGATTGTTATGAAATGGTAAGTTATGCATTTTATTTTAAATACATATAGCACATTTTAAATATTCATATTCATATCTTTTGGTAATCCTTCTAATGACTCATTTTTACACATTAATTCCAAATTATTAAAACTTACATGACCCAATGTACGATGTAGTTATTCTTTCAATGTCATATTCTTTCTACTCATGTTAGCTTGCAATATTTCTTCATTCATGTAACTTTTCATTTTATATAATCTTTCATCCTTAATAGCAACTGCTATAATCTTTCCATAATAATTGTAAATTTTTGATACTCTTCCCGCTTGAAACAATTGAATGTAGTAATATAGAAAACATTTGTCAGGTTTACCTCAGATTTTTGTCCATAGACTAAGAAACTAGTTTTAATATTACCAACTTTTGTAGCTTCTAATATTGTTCCATCACCAATTTTTACTTTGACAGGTTTATTTAATTTCTCACAAGCATCGAAGTACTCATCAGTACTAATAATATGGTCTGTACATTCACTGTCAAGTAACCATTCTATTTGACCGTTCTTTAGCTTTTCTTTTTCACTCGTTGTGTAAGTATTATTTGCAATATTAATATGAAAACTGTTACCTTGACTCTTATTATCATTATTTTAATAATTTTGTTGTCCTCTGCCTCTAGATGAACTATGTCCTCTATAATTTGAAAATCCACGTCCTTGATTATTATTACCATATCTACGTCCTCGATTATTAATAAAATATCCACATCCTTGATTATTATTAAAATATCCACGTCCTTGATTACGGTTTACATTATCAGCTTGACAGTTTCTTCTTCAGTGGCCAGGTTTACCACAACCAAAACAATTATAATCAGACGGCTTAGCATTTCCTTTAAAAATATTTGATGTGTCATTATTTGGCGTTTCACTCACACTTTCCGTTTTCTTCAGTTTTATTTTACTCTTTAAATAGTCCACTGTTCTTTCTTTCTCTAGCAAGTCATCAATTAAATCACCTATGTACAGCTACAACTATTTGGTAGTGCTTTTAACATGTCATTTAGTTTTTCCGTTTCTGAAATCTCTGCCCCTGCTTGTTTTAGCTTGTTCACTTGTTCACGGCCTTTCCAAAGTTATCGAAGAAAAAAGATACTTCAGAATAATTTTTCAACTTGATATTTTCAAGGTTATGTAGGCACACTATTTGCAAAGCTATAGACTTTTTTAAGTACATGTCATCAAACTTTTGTATTGTGCTGTAAGCTGTATCGAGTTTGCTTATATATTCTAACTGTTTGTTGGTTATTGCACAGTAAATATAGTTTGTTGCTTGGACATCCCTTAAGTCCCACTTGTCGTTATCGGTTTCAATTTTTGCTCTCATTATAACATCCTTGCACTTCTTATACTGCAGAAACTTAAGCATTCGTATTTTCCAGTAACTATAATCTGCTCCATCAAAAATTGGAATATTTATATCGCTGTTCTTAGCCGCCATTGTTCACCTTTTTATATTTGCAAAAATTCCTTATTTACGTTTTACTTTTGAAAACTTCTCAACCGCAGACTGCTACCATGTTATTTTAATGAATCAGAAATACTTTTATATGTTTAACTTCTTATTTATTATTATAAAACCTTAATACACAATTACACAGCTTAACAGTAATCCACAATTTTATTTTGCAGAACAAGGAGAAGGCAGTGTTGCCAATATAAAAGTACCTATAATTCCTAACAATTAGCATTCATATACGTGGGTGTAAAACTGAGAAATAGAAGGGGTCGAGACTATTACAGATATTCTGCCTTAAGATCAAGCTAAAGCATACAAACACTTTTATCCCGTTGAAGGGTATTTTTGAGATGTAGACATCATTAAATCTAAGATAAATAAGTTATTTTTATTATGGAGTATAAATAAATATACATAAACAAAAATAAATATACATATACATAAACAAACCCACGGGGAAAAGCTAGAATATTGTGCATTTATTGAGATACATATTACTTTCCTTTTCTTTCCAGGTATGGTTGGACATAAAATATATATCTGGTTTTTTCATTTATTTTTTAACTAATGATAAGACAACAAATGTTTATTAATTTAAAATATATGTAATATTAAATGGGATTGATACTACGTAAGTAAGTAGCTACGTTACTCACTTTGTATAATTTTATATGGCGACAACCTGAATGTGCCATTGCGAATTAAATGCAAGTATTACTTACATGCATTTAATATGTAACACTTATGAATTTCTCCTGCACTGGCTGGTGTCTTCATAATGACTTTCCAATTATATTCAAAATTACAACAAATCATGTCAGGGGCTTATCATGTGGACAAAGTGTTATAAGTGTTGACATTACGGTTTTTGGAAATGAAATGAAAAAAAAATATTGGTTTTGTGTTCTTATAGAGTCACAATCACAAGTCGCGGGCTTCATATGACTGATTCATATTGAAAAGTGCAACACAATTTCTCTAAACAACAAAAGATAAAATAATTCAGTTGTTTGAAAGGAAAATGAGAAGAACACACATTTCTTTACATATATGTTAGATAAAAAAACTAATTTAGTAAAGAAATTAGGTTCGGTTTGATTAATTTGCCATTTCAATCTAGATAACATCGTTTGCATTCAAATAATAAGAGGTGATGCTAAAAGATCAACACAAAATTAATATCTTGAAGATCCATGAATAAATACTTACACATTTGAGGTGAAAGTCTCAGTTTGGTGATGATTAGTTTGCGAAATTCCAGAAGCAACATCTCTTTGAAAGTAAAGACAACCGTTAAGACAGCAATGTAATTGTTATCCATAGAATAAAGTTAATCATATCTAGTGACCATAGTTGCTAAAATGTTATTTTATTACTAGTAATAGTTTGTGCATATTCTACATTTTCTTTGTATTCAAGTGTCAATTAAATATACATTCAGAAGGAAAATAGAAAGTTAAAATTAATTACTGTTACAGACACATTTGAAATCACAACAATATCTATTATATCACTATTATTTACGTCATGCATATACAAGTCTAATATCAGTTGAATACCGTTAATAAATGAAAGGAAAGTCGACGGTACAAGCTCAAGTACCTGAAATAGAAATAATTTAGATTAAATTTATATGAAAAAAAAAATTTCAAATGTTCTCGTTATTTCAACTTATTCCAGTGTACTTGTAATTTGTGTACTGCATATATCATTTACTGTAATCAATATGTTTGGCAAAATTGATATGAAGATAGGATTGTTTGAAACATCAAAATGGCTATTTCCATATAATTCATTCCAGTCTGCCACTCTGCGTAATACTAATTGATATGTATTATTATGAAATATTTCTCGATTCAAATGTACCAAGTAATCATTCACTGTTTTTAACATTAGAGTAATGGTATACGTAAGTAGACACATTAGAAGCAGTTTCAATCTGTTAGTAAGTACACCAAAATAAATGATTATGGAGAAGACTCAGATTATTAGTATTAGTAACGATGAAAAGTGTTAAGCGACTGGTAAATATAACAAATATGCCTAATAGCATAATAGTTTTTGTGACATCTGAAGATAAGCTGTTTTGGCGTCAACCATAGCGTGGTGTTTGTTTCCATATATATTTTGTCGACTTAACATGTACATAGACTAAATCAGAGAATGTGTCTGAAATTCTGCTAACTGCCCATCTCATGTTCATCATCAGCTAACAAAATACCTTTATTGGTGCCAGTTTATCAAGTTTTAATTTGAAGTCTCTGGATGATGCATCATCAAATCTCAGAAAACAAAGTATACTAAAAAACATCAAGAGGACCTATTCCAGTTACCTCATTTGCCCAAGGATCAAGAAAATTCAAATGAGATCTGAGAATATCAAACATAATCAACAAACCAAAAAATCCTTGTATTTCTTCACCTATCAAATCTTTCGCGTCAACATATTTTCAAAAACCGGCTCCTTTTTTCTAAATATATTAATTTTTATACTTTACACTTAAATCTATTTGATCTTATCTAAAAATTAATCAAATTAACAGGTCTTATTTTTAGCATTTTTAGCTCCTCCTTTTGGTCCAGGTAAATGCAAAACGATTATGTGAGCTCTTTGTCTTACTATTTGGTTTCAAAAATATTTGGACCATTTGGTTAGCTTGTCTTTGCCTAAATAATACTCGGGTGAATGGGAACCTGCTTCGTCTTCTTATTTGCTTTCACTCTGCTGAGAGTCAGAATCATGATTTTGTTGTTCAACAGAGTTTCTTCAATGCTCCACTCATTGTCACTTTCATCAAATGGCTCCTCTTCCTCTTCATTTATTATCGCTGATATTTCTTCTATATTCAAGTGACGGATTCCCATCATGCTGTTTAATTAAGATCGGGATGAAGTAACTAAATTTAATAATAGCATTCACCAAAATGTTTACTACACTGTTAGTCATGGTGGGTCCATTGGACCGCAAGTGCCTCTGTGCAGTTCGTGTAGTCGATGTGACAGCTAGTGAAACACTGAGAAGGGTGATTTAGGAAACTACTGGAACAAACAATCTTGTATGTGTAATATGTATCGAAATATGACGTAAACAAAGTGTGACTACTTAAAGGTTAAAGTATTTGTAAGTTAGTGTTATTTGGTACTTATATAAACAAAAGCAAACTTGCCTAACTTATCATGTTTAAATGAAATAATTTAATTAAATGGATATTGTACACCCGGACAAGAGATAATTCAGTTTAATATATAACAGAAAAACGTTGTCCATTTATCATGAAGAGGGCATTCAGTATAATCTTATTTAATGAAAGCTCTGACCTGTTTACTCAATTTAGGATAAATCTCTGTCCAAAGATTATATTATTATTACATAGAATATAATAATAATATAATCTTTGGACAGAGATTTATATTATATTATTATTACATATACAATGCTACTACACACAGTACTAACTTTATATTTTTGGGAGCTTGCCTTTGACGACATTCTCAATTCTATTTTTCGGGCCCAATATTTTGATTCAATAATATATTTGACTCAATTTTGATCAATATCCTTATCAAATTAATATAATGACAATTATATGTTTAATAACAATATTCATCGTGTGCTCAAATTAAACATGATAATTTCGTGAAAACAAAACACACAAAAGGCATATTAAGTTGAATCGCCTTATTTATTCTATTTGGAAAAATTTTTAAATACTTTGTACCTTAAAAGAAAGAGAAGAAAATTTTATAAGACCCCTCATGGCTCTACATGTCTGTTCATCCCACACAGCCATTTCTTGTAGAAACCATTTGATTCAGAAACTTTAAATTTAGCATAGTTGTGTAGTATATTGATCTGAATGTTTTAAATAATTCTTATGGTAATTTTAAATGGGACAAGAAAATGAACAAAATTTTTTTTTATTTTGTGCGTCATGTGGAATACAAATGAAAAGAGCAATCAATAAGAATTACAAAAGTATTTTTTACAATTTTGTAAAAGACAGTTTGAGATATTGATGACAATTTTCACGAAAACAAGGGTAGTACATGTTCTTGTGAAAAAAATTAAAACTACTGAGAACTATATCAATTATTCTAATCTCATAGTTTCTAGGAAATACATATTTTATATCTTTGGGAAACATACTGAGCAAAATATATATTTTCAGGAGGAGTAATTGTATTGAATAAGTAAATAGTTTAATGTAAATATTATATAACCTTAAAGTTTATATGTGTCTAAGTGCATCCTCATGTCTAAGTGCGTTACAGGCTGTTGAAATTAATTTTATTTACATAAACCATGTTATTACATATGATAATATTAAAGTGATACATTAAACACTTCTTTCGGAAACAAAGATTTATTTGAAAAATGCTAAAAATATTTCAAATACCTAACTCTAGTAGGTAATTCAATTAGGAAATGTATGTATGCAATGAAAATTTTATTACATTTAAGAACAAATTTTCCATTTATTAGGATGCCAATCTGTAACTCAAGCATTTTTGTTTGCTTTTTAGGGTTGTCCAGACTTGTCCCCTGGTCTCTTCGACATGTAATTACCTCTTTCCGTAATAAGAATTCAGATGTTAAATCAATTCTTGAATGTTGGTGACCTGTTCTCACTTATTGGAAATTATAATTCGGTTCCTTTGTCAACACTTTTGATTTTTAGGATTTGTGTAACTGTTATAGAATAATACTATTTTCATACTCCTTATTTTGTATGTGCTACTTTTGAATAGCTTTACTCATTTGTGAATCCATCCATTTACCACATTTAAACATGTAAAATATAAAAATATAATCATTTGGTTTGAATAAGCTTGTAAAATTATATACTTTAAAAATTGTTTTGTTTTTCAACTTGTGATCGAAAGGAAGCTTGCAAATATCAAATGAAAGATGTGTTAAAATTGAAATGTCTAAGATCCAAAATATAAAAGTCTCGTCAAATTATAATTAAAATTTTAAACTTAGTTTTCTGAAAATGATTTCAATAAATTTTTAAGAAAAAAATTTAAAAAACGTATTTCTAATTTTTAGTATATACTCTACTTTTTTGCAAACTGCTATTGAATAAATTTCTTATATTTTAAGATGACTGTCATAAAATATTTATTAAAAAAACATTATAAATAGTGCAACTTATAGCTATATCTATTGGTGCCTACTGATGGCCGTAAAATTCACCATACCACAGATGTAACACAATATCATGTTTAGTGTTGTTAATCTATTATTTTTATCTATCAAAATCAAACAAGAATTGCATATTAATTGAATACAGGTGGCTTATAATAAGCTATGCTATTGATGTCATTAAACCTCAACTTTATTTGCTACCAGCATCTAGATTGGAATTAGCACATTAGATATAAAGTTGACAAAAGTTATCTAAAAAGTACGGTTCACGCAACATTGAGAGTTTCTTATTGACAAAAAACAAAGGACAATGAGACTAAATCATTTATTATGCCTCAATAAAGGAAGTTGATGTTTTGCTAAGAAAATTGGCTGCAATTAACTCTTATTTATAGTCTTTCATACAATATTCCATTTATTTTGTCCATCAGATTTCTCATTAGACTTAAGTGTCTTTGTTTAATATTTTATATTAAAAAAATAAAAACATTCTTTTTTATCCTTTTTGATATTATGTTCTTTGAAAAGTGTAACGGAGCAACGACATGATTTTTATATACATCACATATGATCATCAAAAACGTAAAATGTATAAAAACCATTGTGTTGCAATGACATACTCATAGAAAAAGTAATAAGGAATGTGCATGTAATTTTTTTTATTATTCACTCAACGTTGATATAGCATAGCAAACAATAAAATACTGTTGGAAATGTTTCAATTAAATTTAAAAAAAATATTTGAAACAGTCAATAAATTTAAGCTCTTAACTTAATAAAGCATTTTAATTGTCTCAAGAAATGAAAAACTACGAAAAGGGTGGTGCAATATTATGAAAACAGATGAAGTACCTCTAACAAGTTGTTTGCAGTGTTGTGAAGATCACTTTAATATAAACATGTCTTATTTGGATAGTTAGTACGTTTTCAATTAATCATAAGTGAGTTTTGTATTGAACATCAATCACACAAGCAGTAGGTAAATGTATATATAAATTAGTTTACAAAAATCTCATATGAGTTTCTTTTTTGCTTTTTACGTTAAGAAAAAATATTTTACATTACCAATATACATAAAAAGTATGTGGCAGAAACGTAATCAACTTGGTTGAATTTAAGTAATATTAAATATATATTAATAAAATATAGACAGTTTTAAAAGATTATAAGTTATGTTTACTACTTTCTACTTATAAGTGTATTTATATTTTAAAAATATACACTACGTAAGGTTAAAAATGTATTAAAACAATTACTTTGCAGCTTTCACTCCTTTGACCTCGATGGATGCAAAATCTGGGTTTGAAGCAGAATATGAGGTCATCATGAACTTATCTATTCTCGGCATATTACTCAATTGTGCTTTCACAAAACAACTTTCAGTCTTCGTTCTAAACGATTCTCAATCACAATGGGATGTTAAAAATTCACTAGATATGTAAAATATTGCAAGAACACTATTTTTTCTTATTGAACACAACAAATACCACACAAAATATTAATAACATGTGCCTGTTAACATGGACTCTTACGTCAGGTTTCGTTCTAATTATTAGTGTTTTGTTTCACCAATTTTGAATTTCCCCTGCATAATTTATGGATTACTAGAAAGTTGTGTAATATTTTATTAATAATACTACACCATTGTCTACCATTCCACAGAAAAAACAGTGAAAAATTATTATGGCCGATTTCCCCAGAAATTCCTCACCCTTCCTTTTTGAAAAGAATTAAAATATCAAAATGTGATATCAAGATATATTGTAAGTACAACAAGGGTGCAAGTTGAATTACTGGATCATTGTATCTTATTTTTGAGTATTTGAATTTTTGGGATTGAAAGGAGAGAAAACAAGACAAAATTTAATTTGTGAAATATGAAATGATGAGTCAAAATATTACAACTTAAAACTAATTTTTATCTAAGCAATGAATACAGTACATGGCCAGTAATATCTGTTGGAGGATATTTATAGACCCTATGGCCAATGTGGTCTAGAAAAGAAGAAAATATGTAAAGGAGAAATATGTGAACCTTGTCAAAATTGATTTTAATTTGTTCTGTTTTTGCTATTGAAATTGACAAAGGACATTAAAAAAAATGGAAAGTCATTAAAAGAAAATGTTAGTTGACTGGTGGCACCATCATTTGTCATGTGAATACTAGATTTTTCAAATTCAGCAGCGTAATTTATCTTGTGTTCACACCACAATTTTCATAGTTTGACTGTAGACAATCAAACATCGTAAGTTACATAAAATCTGTTTCTTTGAACAGACATAAAGAATGAATAAAACTTGAGACATATGTTTGCAGATTCCCTGAATAAAAAATGAAATTTGTGCTCTGACCCGAACCGGCTGGTTCGGGTCAGAGCACAAATTTTGCTAGATTAAATTCCAGATGTACTAAAATTATATTCCAGATTATACTTTCCAGATTATGCTTACATATCTGATAATCTTAAAAATAACAGAGTTATTGAAGAGGTTTCAATGATGCTTGAGAATCCTATATTTGAACGGGTTCAAGAGGAACTATCACCAACAATGCCTTCAACATCAAGATTTAATAACTATGCTCACAAAAAGACATGCCTTCAAAGCACCTGACTGACACGTGCCTAGATGTAGAACTTACTAAGGTGTGTTGCTTGCTTACGTTCAGAAACGGTCCAAGCAAGTAGCAAGTGTAATCACATCTCCGGATTACATTAATGAAAAAAAGGAAGAGGAAAGTAAAAATACCAAGATGATGAAGAAAGAAAAATCAATATTAAAAAGCAAAGAATTAAATTAGATTGAAGTTCTGAGGAAGAAGAAACGATAGAATTAGCCAGTAAAAATTCCAGTCCCAAAGATAATATATATGATTGCATGGGATGCAACGAAAATTAGTAAAAGACTGAAAAAATAGAAGATTAGCTGCAATGTATTTTTGTAAATTATGGCTGTATGAAAATTGCACTGCAGTCAGCAATTCTGCAATCCTTGTAGGAATAAAATGAAAAAGTACAGAAAAGGCAAAGCGAGAAAAAAAATTACCCTGAAATTAAATGGCCATCTTATCCTTACAAGAGCAGCCAACCTATAATGGGTATTGACATTAAAGCTTTTACTAATGATTTTGAAAAAAAAACATGTGTAACATTAAGAATAATCTTTGAAAATATACATTGAAATAGTAGTAAAATCTCAGTTTTTATAAAAATATTATACTAAAGTACATATGTAATTTGTAGGTAACATTGGAAAATATTGTAGTACCAACACTTATTTGTATAGACAATAACATGTCACAACGTCATCAAATCTAGAAATATAGCAGCATAAGTTGACATATTGTCGCTATCTCACTCTAACGCCTTATAAAAGGAAATAATAGCATATATGCTCCAGGCTTTTTCAGGGTCAAAATTTCAATTATTTTCACGAAATGTTTGAAATGCCTGCTAATTTTACTAAAAATATGGAGGGTTGTCCATTTTTACCCTGTAAAATTACACAATTCATGTTAGTAAAATAATAATGCAATACTCGTACTTATAACATTTTTTATAGTAAAACTTTCTGAAGTTAATGTTTTGATTATATATATAATTTTATAATACTCAGGGTATAATACAATGAATTTCCTAAATTGTCATCAGCTGATTGAATATATATTTGTGCCAACCATATTTTAGCTGTCAAATTTGATCGTTTATAAAAATTCTCTCTCAAAATTTAATGGACTACAGATTGGAATATATTTTCAATGATCTAATATGAAAATTCATTCTTTTTCATCAAACTGATTATTGATACTAATTACTATTTTGACCTCGATTATTGATATGCGTCTGGATATTTCATTGCGTCATCAAAACGAAAATAAACTAGATCTAATTTTAATATTAATGACTTTCCGTTCAGAGAACACTTGTTGTTGAATATTTGTTACACTGTGTCGTTAGAAATACAATTGGTCCGTCATAAACAAATAACAATTTAAAAATGCCTAAATGCAATATTTTCGCAATTATTAAAAATAAACAGAATATAACTTTCGAAAATACTCTCTTGTCTTTATTAAGAATTCAATCTGTATTTGGTGTATTCAAGAAGACCACATGTGTTTCAAAATTTTCATCTAAAATTAAATTACCGTATAGTTTCATAACTGTTGGTTTCCTTCATTTGCTTCAAATAAAGTGTTATGGTTCTGAATATTATACACAGTTTCCTACTCTTTTTCTATTTAATTTTTTTCAAAACACATACGTGTCTTATCTAATGTGCTTTGCCATATTCTGGAAAAAGATGACATTAAATGAATTATTTCTTCTTATAGATCAAACTGATAAGCTCTTTGAACCAATCTATAGACGAGAAACGATTTTGGCAGACAAAATACATAATCAAATTACAATTGTTTCAGCAGTGGCATTCATTTGCTTTTATAAAATTTGTAATATCTTTTTAAACACAGCAATCCTACCCAAAACGGAATTGATGACTGAATGTTCCTTGATCAATTTCATGTCTACGATTGTTTACTATTTGGAAATAGTTCTTTTCTGTTTACTTATTTGCAGTATCAACCGACGTATGAGACTAATCACATCATTTCTAGAATAGACCAGTGCAACGAATGGCTTTATTATTGAAAAAATTTTCGACAATCCCCAGTGTGTAAAAACACATCTAAAATTCTTTAATAATCAATTTAACGTACCTTTAAGGCAGAAAAGTGTTTATGACTTGTCGGACTATTTTACCCAATTGATGCAGATCTGGAAGTGTTTTAGTAAAATATTTCAGATTCAGGTATAAAAGTTTTCAAGGGTGTTGACTTTCAATATAAATTTAATTTAATATTAGTTTGATATATTTTTAATTTTTAGGTATTTTGTACGTTGATCATCACATTTGCAATATCAATCACTGGCGTTATTATTTCATTGAATTTAATAAAATACAATGTAAGTACAATTTACAAATATTTTTTTGTAAATAGATTTAATAATCTAAAAACACTTTCAATGATGTAGTAAAGGAAATCTGCAAGAGCATTCATGGAATATAATTCAATTTCTTTTAATTACAGAGTTATGAACCAAAAACAATTTTATTTATTATGTATTGGCCAACGTTTTTTATAATGTGTTTGGCTGTTATGTGCATTTTATGTGAGAACACATATCTGGAAGTAAAAGGGATTACGATTTGCTTAACCAGATTATACGCTGATGACCGAGTTCGTAAGTATTCCGACAAATGAAATCATGTCTGTCAACTCTAGTATCATCTAACAAAATGGGTTCTTAAAGAATGTCGTAACTTTATGCATATTTAAGGGTTGCAGAATTTAATAGAACTTCTTTTAAAACTTCCCAACCGGAACTAAAATGCATTTAATGACTTTTTATTTTTAGACTGATGAATCCACTGAAAATTTATAAACTCAATCTGTCTAAGGTAAATAATATTAAACATGTCTTTTGCTTACAGCTTCTGATATTCGTAGACATCTGCCGATAATACTAAGTTTTATAAAAGCCAGCAAAGTGGGTCATTTCACTGTGCTCCGCATGTTTGAATTTCGTGTTCCTCTGCTTCTCAGCTTTTTAGGATTAACTGCTACATATATGATTGTGACAATACAATTTTTAATTTAATATGAATAAATTTATCAAAATTTCCTTGATTTTGATAGTGACAAAAAATAAAAGTAAAATAACTATTACAATGTTGCATCAACATCAGAATACTTACCAATCTGTTCTAAGAACTAAGGTTAATAACAAAAATATTTTAATAATATTGCTTGTAAATTCTTTCTCATTTCACATATTCATATATTCAAGTTGTTTAAATGTAAACATGTATTGAATTGTTTCCCCCTTTTATTTAATTTTTAATTAACATATATTCTTTAAAAAGCATTTAAACTTAATGAAATAAAAATAAATACATTTTGACAGCATTACTTCATTAACAAATATTTACCTTATAATTTTGTTTATTATTCTAATAAGGTTTGAAAATGATTGTCTTACTATTATAAAATCAACATTGTTTATTTAATTACTACAAATTAATAGAAGAAATTGACTTTATAGAAGACTGTATGGTTTTAAGGAAACTGTAATTAAATACCTCAGAGATTTAAATGTTTTAAATTTTGAAGTGAGAAAAGCGTTCAGATATAAAAAAGTAAACCAAGGTTTCAGACCGTAACACTGTCGGGTTAGGAATACACAGCAAAGTCAATATTAGGAAACATCAAGTATTGGGAATTACAAAATCGCCTTTTTATGATAATAATTGAAATTATATACTGCATAAAAATGTTGCATTCCAGACAAAGGTAATTTTACATTCAATTTAAAATTATATTCAAGAAGAAAGTTTTTTCAGATTATAGAGGAAAATACAATATTTTTTCATCACAAACAATTAATTAAGACTGTTTCTGGCACATACAAAATTATTTAATTTCTTCAATCAATGGCTTTAACTGTCACTGGGCTGCAAAAAAATAGAGACACCACATAAACTTAAATTGAAAATAATGGTACTAATTTTGAAAATTGATATGCAAACAAAACAATGTTTCATCTTGAAGGACAAAACAAGAAAGACTTGCACCAGTTTAAACAATTGTTGCAATTTGTTTTTTTTTATAATTTTGTCATATAGTCAAGTAACCTTTATTACATAAGGGAAAAATTTTAAAATTTTCTGTTGTAAAATAAAGAAAACAACCTATCATGTGTCGTAATAAGTACAAAATACGGTTCTACATTTGCCTACATCTCTTGAAATAGCTGATGCAAATTTATCAAAAAATACTATCATTTGAAAAGTTCAATCAAATTCTATTATCTCAAACACCTATTATTGTGTTCAATAAATTTAAAGTTGACAAGGAGACAAAGACGGACAAAGTTGACAAAGTTGACAGGGACACTTGCACACTTTACACCTAAATTGAAAGTTTATTTTTTCACAAATATTGGAAAATGAAAAATGATAAATGTAATTATAATTTTAACTAAAATTGAATTGAAAAAAACTTAATACTCATTAGGTGGGAGTCACATTAAATTATGTTTTTCCTAAATATTTTCTGTTGTAATAATTGAGGTCTCCATATGAAGCATATACTTGCAAGTGGTAGTTCACAGACCTAAAACTATAGAAAAGACATGACCTAATTAGAAGGATTCCTGGTTTTACTATGGAACTATTAATACAATACTTTCACTTGAAGATATTATAAAAGTAATGAGAGGCCAGAGGAAGATAGACGTATATGTTTTAAACTACTAAATGAAAATAACAGTCAAGTGACATTGCTTAAAGTGAGCAATTATATAATGTGGCAAAAGAAGCACAAACACATATTAAATCTTTATTCTTATTTGTTTCATATATAGGAAAAGAGATTTCACTAGATAAAAATTAATTTATAAAAAGTGATCTGAAAAATTCAAAATAATTCATCCAGGTTATTATTAGTAACAGAAAATTAACAAAATTGATTGTCCGTCAATCACAGAATAAGAATTAGCACTAACATACTTCAACTTCAACATGTAATATCCAAAGATGATAATTATTGCCCGAAAACAATCATTCAGTATTTTGACAATTGCTTCGATGAAAGTCAATTCAAATTAAAATCTGAATAATCATTCAGTAAAACATCAAATTGGAGAAAGCATTTCATTTCTTTTTATAGTAAATTCCAAAAATATTATATTTAATAAATATATCACGAGCAGCACTTGTAATTAATCAAAATATTTGTATAAGTTTTCTTTCAATTAAAGTAAGATCAGCAAAAAGCTTTTTTTTATAATAATTTACATTTTATTACAATAATTACATATTGTTACTATATTTTTTATGTTTCAATTTTCATTGTTATGCATATTCCAGAATTGCTGGAAATAACTAACACCACAGGCCTACTTTAATAATTGGTGATGATTATTTTAGTTTTATTTAATGATTTTACACTCCACATTTTATCAATACATATACAATTACTATTATCAGGATATTAATATAACCTAACTACAAAGACCTCCATATATACGTAAAGTACTTACATTAATTATTCTTACTTTCACAGGGACATTAATTTCAGGAGAAAGCACCAATTCTCCTGAACTACAACTACTTTAGATAGTTACATCACCTAATTGTATCAGAAAAAAATGTTTTTCCAATAAATTCACTTTGATGTTCTGATTATGGACATTTTAAAATATTTCATTTTATAATATCGAGTTGCTATAGAAGTGAAGATATATTGTCTAATAGAGTGTAAAACATCAAAATATAATTTTTTTATGTATGTGTTTGTATAGGTACTGAACTGAACCACTATATGGATTTAGATGAAATTTATTATTCGGGAGAGTTTTTCATAAATATCTTCAGATATTTTTATTTTCGTTATCTCAAAGTTTTCACAAGAATATGACAGTGAATAAAATTATAAAAATAATTCTTAGTAATCATCCATTATAACTTACCAATTCACAGATGACAGGTAATATTCATTACTTCTTCCTAATTCTCAGATGACAGTTAACGTATGATCTTTGATTTGATACACTCGTGTTTCCCTTTGAGTTTCAGAAAATAAATATGTTATTATGTTAAAAGAAAATTAGGAACTCCTACAGTGCTTCTCTTTGTGCAATAGAATCTGTATGCCCACCTTATTAGCAAGGAATATTTAAACAACAATGTATACTATTTGAACTATCCGGTTTCACTTTGTTAACTAATAGGCACTTCGAAACATGTGAAATGGTGGCTAGCTATAATTGTGACCGTTTACCTCACAAAATATATTTGCAAAATCCTCTGCCAACTGAACGGCTGCCTGGTAAATTTTTCTCTTTCCTCCCCGTGGAGAAAAGCTTCTTTTACTGAATTAAAATATATTACTAATGGTCTTATATATCCATATATCAACCCTATAATTTTTGGTAATTTCAACACTGTGTAAAAAGAAAAGGTTCGAGTGCAATACATACTTCCATGTAGGACACACAGACATCCTCCACTTAAACCATACATCCTTCCTTCATAACAAAACTGTTTTTAAATATAATGCTACATATTCCTCTTCCTTTGAAGAAATCACTTCATCAAATGAATCTCTCTAAAATGTAGTTTGTGATTCATGTAAGAGTTTCAATTATTAATTTTAAAAAAAGGCACATGGTTTGTTCATGAGGGCACAATTTGTACTGTTGGACCGTGACTCTTTTTTGAATGAAATTTATGAAATGGTGCATTTTTTCAACAGTCACACTACATTGAATTGAAGGCATTTAAGGAAATGGGAAATGAAGTTGCTTTTTGATTTAATGAATTCATTAAATGTTTCAAGAAGAAACAAACCGAGACTAAAATTGAACTGAGCTATTTTTCTGAGAAGTGAGCAGAGTAATTAGAAGTAGGAAGCAATGTGTAGCAAACATGCGTCAATAAAAAAGTATTATATATGCGGAAAGTAATGACTGGCAATGTATTTGTCTAACTGCTGGGAGGTTCCAGGTAGCCTAAGGATTAGTAAAAAAAGTCAATGATATCAATACTTTAATTATAATATTATCATCATTAATCATACTGACACTGTAATGAGGCCGGAAATTCTATAAAACGTTATGGTTCATCAATAAAGTCGTAGTAGAGCTTTTACTATTTACGAAGTACACAGAAATAGCCGAAGTAAAAAATATTTATCAAATTTGAGTTGAATTATAGAAATCGTAGGAGCCATACAAACGCTGACATATTCTGTACTTTTAGGATAATATTCACTTTATTGTTTAAATGAATAATTGCATGCTTTATTCCATTATTAGAAACTCTGTCCCTTAATCAGACCAAACACAGTCAACCTGCACATTTAGTCCCACTATTAATTTTTCGGCAAATGGTATTTTATTTATCGCTTATAACCTGGATTTAATTTATGCCTCTGTATCCCATAACATTCCGTCCCATTGCTTTGAGGTAAATTTCACAGAAAGGCACCCATCGTGGGTGTCTTGACTTTTGAATTTCATTCCAATTTCACTGTATCTCCATCAACCATGGTCCCAGACACCAAATGCAAGATCCCTTTTAGAGTTTATACATTTTATTTTTATTTGTTTATTTCACATGAAATAACATAAAATAACTTAAAGCAAATGTTAAAAAACATAAAAAACAATCCTACTGAGAATTAACTGACAATAAAATGGTAACAATAATTAAGTAATAAAAATAACAATTAACAAAGATAATTCAGAAAGACAAATTGACATTGATTAACTGATTACCATTAATAAATTGATCCTTAAATAAAATTCCATAAATGGACAACTTATATTTGTATGGTAAACTAAACGATGACAGAATGGAATATTTTTATTTATTACAAAGAGTGTTTTAGTATGAGTGGTGGTAAGATAAAGTATGTAGATGAGGTAAGTGTAGAAGAAAGGGCACATGAAACTGCAGTTGGCTCACAATGTCTATATAAATGTATTGATCATTATAAATATTGCCATAGCACTGTAGCTCTCAATTCAATACGTCTCTGTATAGCATGATGTTTAAGCAGCAAAATTGTTTTAGCTTGGTCAATTTTAGGTGTGCTTAATGAGTATTGCAATGTGCATACATTTCACCTTTGTACTCTCTCAATGACGCTAGAAGATGTAGTATAGTAAGGAATCAATACTTTAACATCACACTCAAGTTGAGAACGAGCAAAAGCTGTATAAATGATACCATACCTTCTCATCTCCATGAATGTTTTAACAGTGCTCAACAAAAAACACAGCAATGCGTACATTTTGGAAACCACATTTTTCGTTTGATCGGATTGAAATTTGGCCTACTTGAGATTTACTTTAAAATCTGGGCTACGTTTAAATATGGACAAAATTTATTTCGTAAAGTAAAAAATTTGCTAAAATTATTCTAATAACAAAAGTACACAAATTATGATGCATTTTGGAACTCAACTTTTAAAATGTTACAACATTGGTCCAAAAATGTTTTCCAATCTTTTACTGGAAAAAGGGAAAAGCCATAACTGCATTTGAACTTATGTCCACATTACTCAGAACGTCTCTATAAAAAATTGTTTCAATTTGATCAAATTTATTTGTGAAATGGTACATTCAACATGACATTTTAGTGCATTCATTAAGTAAATCTTGTTAATTAACATTTGTTACTTCTCATTTGGTGTGAGTAGGTCACTTAAACTAAATATTTAAATAACATCTTAACCAAAATTAACTGCCAATGAAGCGTTTTTAGATAAGGAGATGCAGTGTTATTTATATAAAAAAATTATATCTTAATTTAATTAAAAACTAATTAAGTTTCAACAAGATGGCGCTGTATTACTTTGCACAAATAGAGAAATTGTTTGGGGGAAATATTTTCTGCTAATCGAAGTACCATTTTAAAAGTGAATTTTGGGATATCTTAAACTCAGTTGTCGTTTGGGATATGTTAGACTCAGTTGTCTGTATTTGTAACTCATACATCATTTCTCATTATTTTATTTTGGCTAACAACACAAATGATATAGATGACCACAAGTTCTGCAATATTTGCCTTACTGACTGACACTTGTCTATTTGTTTTCTTTATTTATCCACTATGTGGCAACTGTTGTCAAACTATTTCATCTATTCATACTAATTGCTGGTCGATAATGGCTTGCTGATTCCATGTTCATCTACAGTAAAATACCTTGATATTTTAATTGACCAATATCCTACCTGAAGTGATTGATGACATTCTACATCCCTGAATACTATGTATAATGTGTTTAAATGATATAGGTAATATATATCAATGATATAGATAACCACAAATTCTACAGTGTTCACCTTTGTGATTGGCGCTTTCTTGCTTATTTTCTTTATTTATAGACCATGTGGCAACTCTTGTCAAAGTGTTTCATATAGAGCAGTGTTTGATTTTTGTCATGTTCTTCAGTGAAACCAAGTAAGTATCACAAACTGTCTCAAATCATTAAGAACTGGATCGATTGTTTTTCTTCCAGCTCTATTGATTGGTATAATCCAAATGATCAACATTTGTAAAAAAGTTGTGGTTTTGAAATTATATGAACATTATATACATGAACAATGCATGTGATGTTTACCTCCACCTGTGTGTCACCTTTCTCTAATATTTTTCAAACGATTTAAATCTTCCTATTAAAAGTAAAAATTAGACTCACATTTGAAAGAATAACATTTATATTTTAGATATGCAAAACAATGTTTCTGCATGAATTACTCTTAACATTCTTATAATGCATAACAAAAATTAATTAGCAGTTAATGAACCTTGAATTTCAAATATAACATTACCAATATGATACGACTCACCTGTACTGATAATTTTGTTACATAATACAACAATATGGTACTAGATTTTAAAAAATGTACGTGCAGAATTTTCTTGTCGCTCTTCTGATCAGTTTCTTTTTCTTGCAGCATTTTTAATTCCCTATTGTAGTTTTTCCATTCTATTCTTGCATTTGTATGCCTAACATATGTCTTTTTTTAACATGAATACTGCAAGCTTGTCTTCTCAAAATCTTTTTTTTTTAAAATAGTTACCGAAATTTATTAATTTCAAAGACATCTTAAACAAATTGAACTCAAAGCTTATTAGGTGTATACTGAATAAAGATAGTGTAAGTCTCACGATAAGGGTAGCTTTTACAATTTCAATGTAAAAATTTTAAAAATCTACTGAAGTAATAAGACAAAAAATATTTTAAGATAAATAATATCTTCCTTATGTACACTTGGAATAATAAAATGCTTCATATTATGTTAGAGTGTCATACTAAATGTTGCCTTTTGATTTATGTTTCCATGTATTTTTCAGCTCAACCAATCTCCATTGCTCATTGCTTGTTTCTGATAAGCGACATTTGAATATTATATTTTGCTATTTTAATAAAAATAACAACATAATAATTGCTTATTCATTTGTGATCAGTATTTGTTTGCCATTAAATATTATCTTTATTATTAACTGATAAGTTAATACAATCTAATTTTTTCTTGTTATATTGGTCCTATTTGCCAACGTTTTTAAAAATGCACATATTTTTAAGGAATTGGATTATTTCAAGATATCTGTTGATTCTCGAATGTCAATGTGAATGTTCATGACCATTAAAATATATTTATGATAATATAAAACGAATGGGTTCGTTCAATCAAATAATTGAATAATAAATTAATTTCTTTTCTTCATAAAACAATTATCATTCATGAATATTATTTGTAGTGACTCAACACAAGTTTGAAATTTTCATAGCAACTTGACTAGTTTCTGCTCATAAAGACAATACTTTTATGTGCGATGGAAGCTAGAAATATAAAATATAAAATTGACTACAAAGATACAAATAAATATTTGAGAAATGTGGAAATGTGCTTTAGAATCAGGAGGAATTTGGAGAAAAAACAAAGAGTTAGATTTCCAGAATCTCATTGGAATGAGCTTTGGAATCTTGTGTATTTAATATATTCTATGGCAATTCAAGTGGCATTACTTTATTTTCCTATTTATACGACATATTTAAATCATAAAACCAATGTGATATTTAAGTGGGCACATTTTATTTATACTTTTATTTTGTCTTTAATACTTTGTTGGATAATATTTAAAAATTCATTTTTGAAAACAAATACCATGTATAAATTCGTTTCTGAAATGGACATAACTGACAGATATTTGAAATCAACAATCACACAACGAATGTATACTAAATCTTTTAATAGGGACAGGACAGCTTATTTAATTATTGTTCTCTTTAATTTTATGATATCATACTACAACCTTTTTAACATTCTCAAACATAACATCTCACACATGTATGAAGTGTTTTTTACAGTATTATTATCATCACAGCCCAATAATCCACAAATAAACAATAAGTAATTATTCATACGTTACACATTATAACCACAAGACAATATGACTAGCTAGGATAATGCACCTCAATCCAGCTAATCGATAATGGTTTCATGCTTCCACTTTCATCTAAAATATAGATTACATGAATATAAACTACTTTTCGTAAAATGTAATAGCCTTTCACTTGATCAGTATCTCACTTGAAGTAACAACACAAATTATACTCAAGAATATTTACATCTTCTATATTATGAATAATGACCTCAATTAATTGGTATTACATCAATTAATTGAACTCATTATTCACTTTTGTCTGTACTCCAAAAACTTCTCCCAATTCAAACCTAAACTTATATGACATATTTTTTTTCAATTCTCTCTTCATGTATGAACAGCTTCTCAATCAATAAGAATTATTCATATAAAATTATTCATTCCTCAACATGGAATTCTGCGGCAAATCTTTCAGTGTCCATACAATTAGACTGTGGAATTGAGTTGATTCAACTATACATACTACATGTGGTGGCTGGTATAACTACTTTTAAACCTATTGATATATCTACTTCAACATTATCTCGGATAAATATGATATTAAATTTATTAATTAAATAAGGATGTAAAAATATTTCCTAGGATGCACTAGACTTTAAAGTGTAATAATGAAATAATATTATATTAAAATCAAAAAGGAAAATTTTGGCGAACATATTGATTATAGTAAATAAAATATGCAGTACACTCAATAAAATGTTTAATTTACAGGTAAGCTGTAATACATTGAAATTAATTAGGAATCAAGGGATTTTTGTATCAGATTTAGTTAATTAATTTCTACTTCAGTTACTTCAGGATGTCGTTTCTATATTTCTTTCATCTGTTGACTGTATTCAACTGTTGCTGAACTTGTATTTGCGTGATGTAAGTAATTGTGATATTAGGTCTTGAGTGACTTTCTCCATACAATTGCATATTTAATTAAGCATTAATATTTACCAGTAGCACAATAAAGCAAAATGTAGATTATGTACAATATATTACTACTATTCAAACAACATTTCAGCAATTGTGGCCATTAGAAATAATTAACTTTATTTTATGGCTGACAAGTTGCGTAGCTGTCTTATCATTTGTCTGTACCGTCAGTGAGATATTGGTTCTAGAATTTCGTAAACTGAAAATAACCATCACAAAACTAAGACTTTTACCCCAAGTGTGTGAGTATTTATTAACGTACCTTCAAGACATTAACTATATAGTGTACCAATAGCACCACCCGGTATCATTTGTACGCAGATGGCATTATTTAGGTTCAAATCGACAATTAATATGAACTAAAACTAATTTCCTTACTAATTGAGCAATTTGATCTAACATATGAATGTGTAAATGTGTATCGTCTGGCATTCATCCTTATTCAAACAATGGAACCATTTGTACTGACATTTGGCAGAATAGTTTTCTTAATGTCACATACTCGTTAAATGAATAAACTTCTAATTTTATCATTAAATATAAATTAACAACCGAATATCCAGTTTATGTCATTAAAATATTGTCTACAGTGGAAATAAGAGAAAAGTAAAGCAGACACATTATAATGTAAATTAACTTCTCCCTGTGGTGTCACTCACATATATTCTTTCATTCTCGTGGTGGAGCCTTTCTTCAGTAATAATGTTTTCACCTCAAAGTATATTTAACTGGGATAAAACTGTTTATTCTATAATTTTTTTTTTTATTTTAGGATGAATCACTGTAATATTTTTAACTCTTTGTAAATCAGTTCTAAACCTGCGCACTTGAGTCTTAGCAATTCAATTTAAAATTTCTCGAGAAATTGAAATCGTTTAAGAAACACTTAATGTATATTTTAATCATTGTTTCCGTAAAAATTTATTTCAAATTGGTTTGGTAGTTTTTATTTGATTGTCAAACAAACATATAAACAGACACTTATTTTGATTGTTTAAACAAAATAAATATTGCAGTTATGAAATTAAATATACCATATTTTTAATATCTTTTTGGCGGTAGATCACTCTGGTGCTAGTTCCAATTCAACTTACATCATTAGCTTTCTCCCTATTATAAAATCCTAAATTGTTAGTGTAATGAATTAATATTTATTTAGTTCTGATTGTATTCAATTCTTGGTAATCTCTTGAGTTGAATATTTAGTTTCTGATTCATTTTTCAGTTAGTACTTGCTTCTTTATTGTGTAGCTTTGTTAACTCACAATCAATATTCTAATGTTAATTGTGCATTAACAAAGCTACTTCTCCGTACATCGCTTTATTTATTTATTTATTTATCTACTTTAATGTATCTAATTGATACATATGGCGGATTTATTGCTACAAGAGCAATCTCTTACAGCCAACCACAACACCAGTCCAGCCCCGTTCGATGAACGGCCGGGAATCGAACCCGGGTCGCCTTGTCAAAGGCCGTATGCCTTGTGACCAACCCAACACACCACGGCGGCGGCTTTAAAGAAATATAAAATACCATTCAAACTAACATAGAAATGGAAAGCATTAATTGGTTTGTAACACGTAGCTGCGAAGCAAACAACTGACTATAATTGATCTGATAATAATTATGGAACATATTAGGGTGAATCAAATATTAACTGGACTTTTCTTTTTTATGCTCCCTAGGTGAACTGAGTAACGTGATGTCTTGATATATGTTGAGTGGGGATGTAAAATGGAGTGAAGTAAATCAGTTTAGCTCGTCAGAGCAGATTAACTGTTAGTAGCATCATGTCTGAACAAGAAATGCATACATCTGTTGGGCAATATATTATTATACAATTTTTGTCATGGTGGGCGTAAAACCTGCCGATGTTTTGCATTGGCTAACTGCACAGTTCTCTGAAAAAATGCTTTTAAGGACCCAAGTCTACAACTGGCACAAACAATTTTCCAATGGCCGAGAGTCAGTGCAAAATGAGACCCGTGCATACAGACCGTGGATAAGCATCAATGAGATGAATATTCTTGCGATCCATGAGATGTTTGGAGACCATCACCTTACTATATTGGAAATAGTTTCACATATCGGAATATCATATGAGAGTGCCCAATTAATCATTTCAGATGATTTGGGTTCCCGAAAAGTGTCAATAAGGTGGGTTCTTTGCAACTTAATGGAAGATCAGAAAGCAAACCATCTTGCCATGTGTGAAATAAATTAGGCACGTTATCGAACAGAGGGGGATGGTTTATTGAGGCATATTGTCATCTGTAACAAGACGTGGGTGTATCATTACACGCCAGAGTTTAAGAAGGAAAACATGGAGTGCCAAAAACCTGGACAAGCAGCACCGTAGAAAACCAAGATCTATTTTTCTGCTGGGATAGTTCTTGCAATGATTTTTTGTGATTGCAGAGACATATTGCTCGTTGATTTTTTACATGAATGGGGTACAGTTAACGCTGCTTGACGAAGTGAGTAACTGGCCTATAGACGAAAAAGGCGAGACCTGTCTATTCGAAGTGCGATTCTGCTCCATGACAAGGCTCGGTTACATAAAGCTGCATCAACCCAAAAAAAATTGGATAAAATTCATTGGAAACACTGGAACATCTGCCCTACAGTACCGATCTGTTGCCATGTGTCAACCATATGTTTGGGCTACTCAAAGAAGGACTGGGAGGTCATCACTTTGACGACGATGAAGATGTAGAAACGTTCGTGTGCAATTGGTTACAGATGTGACCAGATTCATTCTTTGATGATGGAATTAAATACTTAATTCCATCTCCTTAATAACGATTCGGTGGGAAAAATGTATGAATAAAAAAGGAGATTATATAGAAAAATATTAAGAAAATTATTTACTGTGCCAATAAATGTTCTAAAACAAAAGTCCGATTAATATTTGATTTACCCTTATACAATAGATTAAAAAAATGTTCCAAAAAAATTGTACTACAGAAAAATCAAAGCAAATCTGGCTGACTTATGCCAATCCAAATGTTACCAATTGACCCGCATTGCAATTTCAAAAGGCACCTAGGATTCATTTTATAGTAGTGAAATGTAGACGGATTTGACCTTTGAACTGATTAAAATTGATGACCAAATTACACATTGCAAAAATATTAATCAAATTCTATTTCGAACTATAGTGTAACTCAACCTTTCTACACGAAATGTGCACTAGAGGAGTGGGTTTCTGAAAACTTTTGTTATCAAAGACGGTTTCAACAGAAGTGTTGGCTGTTTTTAAACTCAAACACGTCCACAGAAAAATCCAAGTTTATGGATGTTATATTTATTGTGTATATAGAATTTCATATAGGTATAGTATTTCATTATATATATATATATATATATATATATATATATATATATATATATATATATATATATATATATATATATATATATATATATATGTATAAATATGTTTATAAGGCTATATCTAAATTAATTGAAAGGAAGCTTTTTAAAAATGTTTTTAATTAAAATTACTACCTTTTAACTAAATAATCAATAAAACTGACATGCTGCATAACACTCCTCATTAGCGGGTATTCTTTTCAAGTAATCTCCCATTTCAACAATTTCTTTTTTCATTCACTCACTAAAATAAACATTTAAATATGTAGAAGAGAAATTTTAAGACATTTAAAACATATAACAGGGGCAACCTCTCTTTTATTACAGTGGAGTGCGCGCAGTATACTTGTTTATATTGTTTCCAATTTAAACTTTTTTATTTAAATAATAGATCACGCAATGCAAATTTTTTTTTAATATCAGTGACACAGGATCAGCCGAAGTAATTAAAGCTAGGACCATTAAGGAAGTGTCAGTCTATTGCAAATAGGTCTGCAGCAGTTACATATAGAAAAAATGTTGTTATTGCATGTGTTTATCAGTACAGAGAAGCAATGGGTGTTTTGCTGATTATCTTCAGAATAACTATAACTATTGGGGGGAATGAAATAGCCACAAGGCCTATTTTTTACTACCAAAATCCAACAGATAGAAATCATCTAGCTAGTGTCACAACTCCTAATACAGTCGCTAGAAAGTAGAAATTAAAAACTAATAGTATGTAGAAGTTATAGAAACTATGAATAAACTCAAATAGAAAAGCAGCACATATTTAAATTTATTAAAATACTGTAAATATATCCAAAATTAGTTGTTCAATTCAAATTAAAAACTTTTACCCATGAAAATATTTAATTGTGGTTATAGTATCAGAGAATGTTGGATAGAAATTAAAGATTGCAAAAACTGTTAATTATTTGGTAATACGTTACTTTTGTTAATAATTCTTCAAAAGTTTTTAGTAATACTTTGGGGGATATTTTTTTGAAAATTTTTGGGAAAGGCGACTTTGACACAAAATTTTTGAAAATTAGTAATTTCAAATAAATCTATGAAGGGTCAACAAATGCACTTAAGAATGACGTTTTTTTACTGTTGAACAATTTTAACAGCTTCATCAGGGTTTTACAAATTTATAGCTCTGCATACTCCTATTAAATTTCCCAGATGACTGTGAATTTCTTATAAAAGAAAATCTTTATATTGGAGAAAATAAGGTTTTTAAACAAATAAAGGGTAATACAATTACAAAAATAATATGTTGTTAATTAATGTGAAAGATGGGCTTGTGTCTTGTCACAAATTGAGTTTATTCTACATTATGGTCAATTTGAACCTTAATTCTGAGTTAACATGAAGTCAATTTCTTTATTTTGTTCTTATCGTGACCAGGACAAACAGAAATTTATGTGTGAGATTTTGGGATATTTTTCCTGTGAAATAAAAACCACAAACACCTTTTTAAAATCAGCTGGAAGAGCTTGATCTGCTGACATTTCCAGCAATTATTTCTGTTACTTAATGCTCAAGTCAGCATTTACGCTGTTAGTCGTGACTATAAACGGGTTTTGAATCCAACCTCCAGCAAAGTACCTTTTCAGTTTGCCGGAGAGCTGAGAAATATGAAGAAAAATTTCAATTTTTATTTTGCATCCACTGATAAGGTGTTGGTCTTAACAATTTCATGCAGCAGAAGAAAATATTCAACAATATTGTTCACAAGCAAGTCTTCAAAAACTTAATTTTACTTTATGAGTGCATGTAGCATCGAAGCGTTCATTTAGTTGAGACAAGAAGAAATGTGAGCTAAATATGTTACTCTTTTAAGCCACGTTTCATCTTCAAATCTGAACTTGAGGTTGAAATCCAACCAAAAAAAAAATCTGATTTTGTGATGAAGTTTCACAAACAGAGTTAATATTCTGCCCCTTGACACATTGTAAGTGTACTTCACATTGTAACAGTAATGATACAATTAAACAACCCATGTCTCTGCATAACAATGCAAAGTCTTGTATTGAGCAGACATGCTTTTATGTAATTTATTACTTTAACAACCTCTAATAGTGATGTTTTAAACCTTCAGGCATCTTCTTGCATGCCACAGTTACTTTGTAAATTAAACAATATGTATTTTGGCCTCAGTAGCGACATTTTTAATCCTAGTAATTAATCCAGATATCTTTTCTGTCATGACTTTGGTACCATCAGTCAATATATCAAAACAAATTGCCCAATCTATATCTCGACCTCAAGGTCTTGCGTAACAGACAATTTTGTTCAGAAATATTTTTATATAAATGTTCAACAAACTCTAGAAAACTCAGAAGTTAACTAAGATCTCTTGATTGACCAACTTGACTTGCATAATAATTGTTTTGTAAATGTTGTGCAAAATAATTTTCAACATTGTGCACCAAGTCATGAATTTTCTGAGGAAATGTATTATTCGAAAGAGGTATTTTATGCAGCAATTTTGACTATTTGTCTCCTAGTACGCTACTCGCAATATCTTTAGGAGCTGATAAAATTAACTCTTCAGCAATATTGTAAGCCTTTCTGGTATTTATGATTTTATACGTCGTAAGAAAAGATGCACGGAAACAGTCAGAGTTAACAGAAAGCTGTTTTTTTTCGAAATAAAAAATCTAAAGGATTATTTAGGTATTGCTAATACTTCGTCTCCAAATGTCTTCGCAGCAGTAATGGCTTAATGAAGCTGCTTGCGAGAACTTCTGGGCATATTACATATTGTGGCTCTAGATATTGAGATTCTTCTTCCCATGTGAATTCAATTTTCAGATAGTCTTCGTTATATTTCTTGGTTTTTGCTAATGGAATTATATTTTTTCTGGTTTCTGCAGAAGTTTTGTTTGAAACAAAACTGAACTTTCAGCAGATAAAACTTGTGTAGACAAAGTTTTCATAGTTTGCAGATTAGATGATTACGTTTGAGTATCTGGATATTTTGCTTACAAATATTCTTGCTTAGAACTCTTATTTTGATGGAATTTACTTGATTATTTTATTTACTGGCTGCCTGAAATGTGTGCCAATTATTCTTTTTTTTCACAAACAAGTAAGACAAGCAAATCTTGCATATGTAACTAACACGCTTAATGCAAGTCTGTTGGTGAAACGAATCGCCGTAACCTGCCTACTCCGCACTCTGTGAACCATGTTGCAGCTGTAAACGAGTGAGTGCGACTACTACATAAGTAGTGGTCTTGTGTTTCGTACACACAAGCCAGTCAATCAGCTGTCATAGTGTAAATGCTTTGCAAACATTTTTTTCTTTGTTCCACTAACAGAGAAAAAGAACCCAGGAAAGAATTTCTTGGGTAAACTCTCTTAAAATCAAACTATAAAATGTTTCACAAAGACTATGCAGTTTATAGCACTCTTTGAGTACTAACAGTACTTCATAATACTCTTTCAGTAGGATTGATTTAACTATCATTTTACAGTTGATAAATAACTAATTTTATAAGATGATATCTATTGTGTAATGTTTGAATATAGCCACATATTGATACACTTTTCATTTCTTTTTTGCACCTATTATTATCTTTATATTTTTTAATTTAATGAAAAAGAAAAATATGATGGAAATATAACAAAGAAGGAAAACAAACAAAATCATGGAAGGGAGGAAAAACAAAATATATAAAACTGAATAAGAATAGAAAAACAATTGTTATTATCTGCTTTAGTTTGCTCAACAAAATATATTTTCTTATATCAGAAAAGCGTGTGTTTCCCAATTTTTCATGAGAGTATACTGTTTTAAATGTTTTGCAGCATTGAAATTTGTGTATTAAAATATTTTCTAAAAAGAAGGTAAAGTAGCCAAATCACTTAGTTTCACAATATGACTTCAAATGATTATAGAATGAATTCAAAAGAATGAAATAAAGGATAACGATTCCTAATAGTTTTGCAGTAAAGACTCGAATGTTGTTAAGTGGAAAATATGGAATTATATGTTTCATGATGAGTCATAACTCACAAAAATTACTGGTTACTGATGACTGGTTTTCTAAAGTAACATCTCTTAACTATTTACTTTCAATTATTTAAATTTATTAGTAAAAATTCATTTACCAACATTTTGTTTTCTTGCAATACTAGAAACAAATAGAAACGTATAAATATAAAAATTGCAATAAAAACAATCATACTTATCAAAAAAAGTATTGGTGTATTGTTTGCTCCAGTAACTTATAGTTTCTCAAAATGATGTTCATGTAGATTACGCTCCTTTCCATAACATTATTCGTTTGTAAATCAATATGTGCAAAATACGCCTGCATGGCGTGCCAACTCAAACGTATTAGCATACACATTGACAAATTATAACTTATTTACGTAAACACACATAATATTTGTTAAATTTGTATTTGAACGTTTTTAATTCGAGTATAATTTATTATTCTTCAGTTATTATGAAATTAGGTTTAGGTGTGGCTCTATTGTACTTCTTCCCGTTTATTACAGTAGTACAAGGGCTTTTGTAGTTTGTCTGTTTGTCGTATTTGTTTTTTTTTGTATTTTTAACTTTCAAAATGTGAGCAAATTGTAGAAACAATGTATATACGGTGATGTGTTCATGAATGAGCAATATTAGGATAAGCCGTTTAACTCAATGTCATTGTAGAGGGGCTCGTCTTTATCCCATGAATTTGATCATATAAAAACACCATTAACTTGGAGCACAAGAGTTAAAATGATTAATACAATAAACCTTACAAATGAACAAATCTGAAAAACAACAGGTATTGTAGAAGAAGCTATGGCTCTTTTCCGAATGGTTAAATTTAAATTTGTAAATTATTTATTAGTTTTTTATAAAATAGAAGTTTACATCAAACTATGTAAAAAAAGAAGAGAGGCTAAGGGACAACAAAATGTAACTAAACGCAAATATGCGTATGTAATTATGACTTATTTTTATCTTATTTGCAAAAAAACATTATTAATTTTAACCATTTTATTTTGGATCCATGAGCCTACAGGATCTGACAGGCTATACTAATTTAATGACACCCCAATGAATAATGTTATTTGGGTATTTCTTTTTAAATTGAAAATAAATACAGGTGTTTAATATATCGTTATTTCATTGTTTCTCGAAACAAATCATTGGAGTAGCACTGGATTCTGGACGCAGTTGTCCAAGGTTTAAATCTTGAAATGAATCCTTAATTTTTTTAAAGAAAATTAATGCAAAAGAATTATATAATAGTTCATACTCAGATATTAAATATAGCTGAGGAAAACAAAAATATACATAATTTTTTAATCACCCGATAAGGTGATGGTTAACAACATTGGTTGAATGTGAGTCTTGCTGGCACTCTGGCACATGGCACTCTGTGTGGGTACGGCCGTAACTCTACATACTTTAAATTCAATTATTTTGATTGAGTGATGATTTAATAAAAATACATTTTATGTCTGAATTTTGTTATAATTTTACATTAAACTGTTTATTGTATTTTATAATATTGCACATTTTATGTGAAATTAAAGAAAGAGATAGTAAAATTTCTCTTTATGTTATTGATTTTATTTCATGCTCTCTTTATTTGTGCTGATGAAAAATAAAACTTTTTCCAGGTGGCTACCAGATCAAAAACACCATTTTTTGCCAAAATGTACTTTTGAAACCTAGTATAGGATCATAATGGTTTCTTCGTTTTATCATTTTTGATACAAAACCTTATAAATGTATCCATATACACTATAAATTAAATTGTTTTTTGATGGGTACATTACCTCAACAAAATTCATTATAAAATAGCATTTTTTATGAGTCACGTCAAGTTTATAGTTTATAGTCGTGTATTTTATACTTTCTTATTGAAGCTAAAATTAAAGTATAGAAAACAGTGGTTACAGCATACACTCTAGGCGGTGATTAAAATTATCGACTAACTTAGTGTTGCTAATAATCAATTAATACGAACTGATTAATTACAGAAACATAACTGACCAAAATATGTTTAAAAAATATGTTTTTTGGGCAAATTTAAGAATCTGTCTGAAAACAGGCCAGTAAACATATATACGAGAAATTTATAATCAAAGATAAATTTTAGACACGATTTATAAAGTATGTCTCACATTTTGTTTAACATCATATCTGTTTACAGAAATAGATTTTATATTGATTGTGGTTATTGTGGATATTCCAATCCTTATCAAAAATTTATTTAGACAAACTTAATGATTTATTCTCCCAATTCAATTTATACTATTCAACAACACATTATATAAAGAAAAGGCCAACAATAATATATTACAATTATTTTATATTACATAATTTTACATAATTTATCGGAAACAAATGATTGGTTTACATTTTATATTACACAAATTGAAATGCAAATGAGAAACAATAAAAATATGCATTTAATATTCAAAGTAAGCACATACTAAGAGGAAACAAATAAACAGAACTATATAATTTTTAGACAAATATTAAAATGTGTAAAATTGATAACAAATTTAATTATCATTTTTAAATTAAGACAGATCATCGATGATAATGAATTGAATTAGAACAACAGAATAACTCATAATCAAACCCAAAAAATGGAGCAGCAATGAAGCTCTCAGGTTGAAAGACTTAAATATTTTGAACTGACCCAGTTTGCCTGCTTCTATCATGTCTTTAATAAGCTTCATGTGATGTCGTACAATGAATGCTGAAAAAAGCAAATGGTATAAGTTTATATTAAGGTATTGTTGTAATGAATTGAAGCAATAGTTTCTCCGTTATGACATTACGTTTACTATTAAATGTTGAATAAAAGGGATACTGGTCTATATTCATTAAAAACTAGCAATGATAGCCAGCTTTGTCCTGAATCAATAGGGATAGGTGCTGCATACACGTAGATAGACATAAATCAATGTAACAATAAATTATGTTCTCGTACGCTAATACTTTATTTCCTGTCACATACTGGATGATTTCCTAAATTTTAGTGATCAATAGCAGCTGTGAGGAGTGAAATACAGTTTGATAGATATTATATCTATATATAATCATAAATGAGTGTGTCATCAAGTTTTAAGATGAGTTCATTATCTAGGAACAGTTCTTTGAGAGTATTATAAATTAACAACAGTCAGCTAATGAGTATCTTGGTCAGTTGAGAGTAGGAATACATTTAAGGCACACATCAGATCACTCTAACATAATCAGGTTATGGCTTTTTTCTATTTTGTAAATATAGATAATTATAAAGTAAATAATTTAATCAGCTATTGATAAATAGTATCTCTGCAGAGAACATATTCCGAGCAGAAAAGAGGACAGGGTTTCAAGCTAAATTTTGTAACCAACCATATTTCAAATACTATTGTCGGCCATCTTGTAACTTGGTACTTTTGTCAGTCCAACTAAATTTTAAAGTGTAAACCGATCAATTAAGGTGTTCACCATATTTTATTATATTTCATTATATGTATACTTCCTAATTCTAATGGAGAATTTGATTTTTAATTTTATGTTGTGTACCAGATAATTATTTTGTAAATTAATAATATATTAATAAAATGTATTTAAAAAAAAAAAAAAAAAATAAAGTATTAAAGAGTAATACTTAAATACTTTTGCCATAAAAATATTAGATTGGTGCAAAAAAATATGTATTAGAAAAAAGCGAATTATTACCTAAGAGGCATTGTGAGTATGACCATTCAGCATCGATAACGTGAGACGAAAAGGCATTTTAACAAAACTTTTTAAATCCACGTTAAGGATACAAACATAATCAGTACTGTAGGAAATGGTTTCATATATAATCATGATGTAGCCAATACACTGATCATTTCACACAAGGTTGGTACTAAAATATGTATTAGAAAAAGTGAGAATGATTACCGAAGAGGCACTGTGAGAATGACCATTCAATATCAATAATATTAAATGAAAAGGCATTTTTAACAAAATTTTTGGATTCATGTTAGACACAAACATAATCAGTACTGTAGGAAATGGTTTCACCTGTGTTCATGATGTAACCATTTTTCATCTATACAAAAATCATTTTTCATCTATACTAAATTTTCTCAAAATATGTTAACCAGAGCATAAGATGTGGATATTCTGGTCATATTATGGGAACATATGCATTTACTGCAAATAAAAATATAGATGAGAGTGGAAAATAAATTGGAGGAATATAAATGTGCCTATTCATTTGAAAATTTGGTCTCGGGTCTCTGCAAAACCCTATCTTATTTTATGACCATCAATTGGATTTGACTACAAAAATTTCTCCACAAAATAGAAAAAATTCAAAGGAAAACAAACAATTTTTCATTATTAATTATCCTACATGACACATATGACGGAATACGATGTATAGAAACCAAAGCAATGACATAAATACTCTGTTACTTTATTAATGAAAACTATAGATCACAATCAAAACATGGACCGTGTTTCTAGCAATTTCATCAATTGTATCATCATTTAGCAACAAATTTTATTGTCAGTGATAAATTATACAATTGTGTCCTTGCGTCTCATGTTTGTCTCATATCTGAAAATGTATAAATTATATTACGTGGTTTTTTCTTGTAATTTTGTGGTATGATATTGCACCATAGATATTCATCAAGTTCTCTAGAAGTGTCTGATTGAAATCTTAATGACTTTTCTGTAATATCGCTACTTTCGTTGTAGCTAATTGCTTTTACCCTATTTTCAATTACTTTTTTATAATCTCCATTAAAATGTTCTCTGTGTCACCATTTTCTTTATTTAATATTTTACAATAAATAAATTTTTAAAATAAATATATTTTAAAATAATAATAGTTTAAAAATGCTGGAAGCACTTATCAACCATTAAAAATAAAAAAAGCAGATAATTCAATTTAAATGCTGAATTATAGTCAACATTTTTACATACTTATCAGTTTAGTAACTTCAATCTGTGGGATGGTTCCTAGATACAACTGCCAAAAATTGAAATTGAAAAATTTCATTGCTTATTTAGTAATAATAATGAATTACTACTATACTGGTCTGCAGGGAATATAACCTTGTAAATAGAATCAATAGACCTTTGATTTGTCAGTTCATTCAATTAAAGACAGACATTTTCTCCATATAAATTTCAAATCATTCATAGTTAAATAGTCACTGTGAATCATTTATAGTCACTGTAAATCATTTATAATCACTGTGAATTATTTGTAATCAGTCTTTCCATAAAATCTCAAGTTTTTGAAATAAAAGATACCCCCTTCGAAACCAAATCACGTTCTTTAAGTGAAGAAAGCCCTGTTCTTATACGATTTACCGATTTTATTAATTAGACATAAAAGTTTAAAATAATTTAGTTATCTGGGATGGCTGGTTTTTTTGTAAAAAAGATATTTGTAAATAAAAATTTTCCACTTACGTAATTCGTCATCATCTTGCATTGACGTTAAATGAGATTTTGTTGTTTCTATCTGCAAGTACATATTCTCACAAATGAGACACATTGTCACCAACGATGTAACATCGTGGAAGGGCCGTAACATGCAAATTATGTAAAGTAACATGTCTCCTCCCTAAAATATTGTCTTTATTAATGAATGTGGTATAAAAAGAATATTATTTTATATATGAGTTTATAGTCAATCAAAATTGATTTCATAATGTTGTGTGCAATATTTTTTGGACAGACATTTTTCAAGTCTATTGCAGCTTACTAATAAATAATCATTCAAGTTTTTATCTATCTTTTCTAAATTTACAATACTATTATTAATTACAAAATTTCAGCCAAATACATTATGTAAATTAAAATCTATCACTTCATCACATATTAAAAAATGACTTAATCTATTTGTTTATAAGTTGCAATAATGGAATCCAATATTTCTAAGGATGATCACAGGCTATAAAACTTTATGTTATCGACATGCATATAGAAATTAGTCAAAAAATATCCAGCAAGTGACAAAAAAGCCACAAACCGCCTACATTAATTATTTTAATTTAGATAATACCAAAGTAATTACCAAAGTAAAAAGTAATACATGAAACTACTGTAGCAATTAATTTTTTCCAAAAAATTTCAGAACAAGGTTAGTCATAGTCACATTTTATAATGGTACTGGTGCAGAAGGTACAATTATTTATGTTAGAGGTGGAGTAGTAGAATAATCTCTGAATCCATAAAAAATTTGTAATAGTTTTGAATAATTGTATATATTAATTGAGAAAACCCACAAAATTGTTCTTAAATGTTTTACTGAGCGTACCATAAATTTTCCTCGTAAGCATATTCTTTATTGTACAGAGAATTTGTTAGTTTATTAAACAAGTTTTTAGTTCTAAATCCTGTTTTATTAATTATCGTTTTATTTTTATGGCTTTGTAGTTTATTAACCTTTTAATTGCAAATGAGTCAACTTATGTGTTGATAATACTCACATTATACTTTATATTTTCAAGAAATGTATATATGCTAAAGAGAATGCCAAAAAACATCAGAGTGAATGACATGAATATCTGAAAAATAAAGTTAAAATTAGTTCATAATAATAATTTGTGTGGTATTTTTGAAAGTGGTTAGTCCAAGTTAAAATATTATTAAAAAGCTTTAAGTATAACATTCAATACAAACCTGAAATTCAAACATTTTGTTTAAATAGGGGCACAGGTCTAACAAGCGAATGTAGAATTGAGATAGATGATGAATGGAATTTTTGTTCAGAGGCAATGCAAATGTAAAATGATTGTTTGAATTGGGATTATGCTGCGGACTCCCAAATATAGCATCAACAGATGTGACCATGTTTCTTTTATTTTTGCGTTCAAAGAAAACATTCAACATTTCCACACGTTTTATTATACTAAATAAAATCAAACAGAATAGTATTATTTCTAGATCGAAAATAATGGCAGCAATAATTTTGTATACAACATAAATGTATGAGTTTGGACCAAATATCATGCTTCCAGCCACAAGATTAATACTGGCATAGAGACTGTAATAGGGTATGAGAAGGCCAATAACTATGAGGTTTCTACATTTATCCTTTCTCAACAAATTTCTTCTATGCTCTGATTCAAAAAGATAATCTATTTCTTGAATTTTCAGAATCAACCCTTCAAATATATTTATATCAAAAGTTATTTCAATCAAAAATAGATACAGGGCATGAATTATGTGAAGTGCCAGGAATCCAATGTAAAAGTAGACATAAGTTGAAGTGAATTTTTTTTCGGTAAATGTCAAAATGCCAACAGCAACTGGCAGTATAATCAATGTGCCCATTATTAACAAACTATATAATTTTCGACACCACAATCTACAACTGGTAGGAACTCGGTTAACAGTTTTTCTGTAAACACCAAACACTCGTTGATACACTAAAATAGGCCATAGTGTATCTTCAATTGATTCTCTACTCATATTGATTCTTGTAAAATATTTACGTTCTAACTAAATTCCAGCACGACTCTTTTATTGAGCGTTCAAGAAACAAGTGACGCTTTGCTCTTTAAATGTCTTGAATTAACATCCATTATTATTTTATCACCTCGTGGAATCTATAGAGGGCTAAATAGGCAACAAAACATGCCATCAATTGTGTTTACCGGTGAAATTATCAATTCGATCTAAAATTTTGTATTTTAGTTACAAAAATATTTGTAATTTCATTTGTGCTCTTGACAGTGGGAAAATAATGAAAAATATCTAATGTAAATTTTTTAATAGTAAATTTTTTTTTTCTTGCACCCTATATCACGTTATATATTATCATTATTTTTTGGCATAAATATTAACAAATTGCACTCCTAATTTTTTTTGTTTGTACATGACAGAAATAATAAAAAACAAAGGAAGTTATTACAAAATTAAACCAATACAAAACAGCATCGCCCTAAACAAAATCCGTCACACATTACATTTTCAAAGTGAATGTTCTCTTTGTTCAGGCAAATTTTGATGTGGCATTTGTAACACCATGTGTAGTTTTTCCATTGTCATACAGGTATCTAGCAGTATTGGTGTATCAGAGGCCAGGCAGGAATATGCTCAAATATCCTGTGATTCATTATGAGGGGAAATTATTTTCATTTTAATTTGGTTGTGTGTGCAAAGAATTTTCAAGTTTCAATTTGAAATCTGTACTTTTGGTATTTCTCTCTTTTTTTAATTTTTTGACCAGCTGATAGTATAGCCAGTTGACCAATTGTCGATGGCAATATTAAGCAGGTTAAAAAAATTTCACACATATAAATTTTTGTTTTCCTTTTTTTATAGTTTCCTGGAACTAATTTAATGAATCCATATGCTGAATATAGTAATTTTCTATTTGGAGACAATTCACCTTTATAAACATTTCTATGCTTCTATTTCAAATATATTTCAAAACAGGACGTAAATACTCGATGGTATCAAAGTGTAAGCAGTCTGTAGCACCACTTATGGCATTTGTTTGTTGCTGCAGTAGAATGTTGCAAGTTTTGGTAACAGACTTTTGTTAGTCTCTCTTTGCTTTTAGCCTTTGCTTTTGTCCTTGGGATCGCAATTATGTGGCTAAGAACTATTCAATATCTCATTTGAACGAGACTTTCTTCAGCATAATCTAAAATAAAGTTAAATATCAATGCCTGAATTGACACATCTGCAACATTCAAAGCAATATTTAGTAAAATTTACGTGCTGACTGCTAGTATACACTTTCCAAAATATTATTTTTTTTTGTAAAATAGTTTTTTCTTTGTAGAACCTCTTTACGAATATCTTTTATTTCTTATCTACATAAGCAGCACAAACACAAAAATTTTGAATCAATTTCTCGCATAAAGCATCATAGTTGCTACCTTATACGTTTCTATTGTAATAATGTATCAGCTTATTAGTTCACTCTCCTTCAAATAAACAAAACGAGTAATTGTGAAACTTTAATTTTTGCCACTATTTCAAAATTATTGCATTTGGTGGTTTTCCTAGTTATATACATAGCAGTGCATTTAGTTACAGTAGCCTTTTTTGATTGTCACGTTCAACTGAAATATTTTTTATACTAATTTGAGATATTCTCTAACAGGGGTAAATAAGTTGGAGTTTTCAATATATTCTTTTTTTGTATTTACATTTATTTTTTTGTCATTTTTATAGTAACACAAAAAATTATATCTTATAAATACTTTTTCATTTATAAGCATTTTTTATTAATTTTTCTTTAAACTCATAAACACATAAGTATAGTAAAAATATTTCAACAATTTTTTAAATCTACATTTCTTCTCTGCCTAAGTAAACAATTTTTTTATAATCAAACAGCAAATTTCGAAGTTAAGCATTATTTAACGGAAGTGACATTACAATTGACATATGCGGTTTGACCTTGTGTGACCTCACATGCTCAAAGGATTAATTGAGGTCTCTTTATGAAGTGTTTATTTACTTGAACATTTCATTTACATGGGTCTAAACTGTAGAAACTACAATGGTGCAGCAGACAGGAACGGAGAGACAGACAAATAGACATGATGAAATTAGAAGGGATTCATTTTTTCCCTTCGTATACAGAATCCTGAAAACAAGACACATGACAAAATTTATTGAAATGGGGATATGATGCCTCTCCCCATTATAATATTTAGTAGCTACAAGAAATGTAGTTTTACTCTTGCCGACAACAGCTCACACTCCAATAGAAATAATATCTCATAGAGTGTACCATATAAAGAATGAGTTTGTATTTAGAAGATGCTCTAAACAGCATAACTGCTGAGAAGTTTTTTTTTTTGGTTTTTTTTCTTTTTTTTTAAACATTTGACTTCTTTCAGCTTAGTTCAAATTCAATTGAATTCCAAGGGGGAAGCTAAGTAATACCTATTAAACCCACAGTATTCACACTCTGTAACAAAATTTAATCAGTCGTAATTGTACAGAAGCCATTATTTATCCAGTTTAGGTTACGGTTTCACGAAAAAAAAAATTGGAAATTGCATTTAATGTTTGTCATTAAATCAGCAGTAATGTCTAGTTACAAAATAACAAAACATGAATGAATTTGAAACATATTTTTGAACAATTAAGGATTGACAACCTAGACTTACTTATTTATCTTCAGAGATAACCCAATTATAACTATGAAATTAAAAAATAAAGTCAAAGGTCAACAACATGAATTTCAGTATAGGCATATATACATATATATATATATATATATATATATATATATATATACATATATATACACGCACATGTCAATATGAATCCCGTAAATAATCGTTAGTTCGTTATAGAAGATTACACATATTATTCTCTAATAAAATTGAATACTGAAGAATTATTTTTTCAACATTAGTTACGTAATTGGTCGAGAGAGGGACATTAGTTCTTCACCAAGAGATACGGGCAGTCTCTGGTTCCATCAGATGACTCAAGCATATGGCCACTATCGAATTAACACAATATGCTTTCCAGTTTAATAATTTTGGTGGGAACCACCTAAATTATTAAACACTTTACAAAAATATAAAATATTATGATTCAATGAGAGGATGACTATTGATGTTCAAGACCCATTCAAAACGGAGAGGTTGTAGATTGTAAAAGTATTTCTAGCACTATATGATTCATGAAATTTCTCATCTGCCATAAACTCAACATAATCAGTTGAGTACTTTCCCAAGTGGATATGTAGACAGACAGACAAACAAAAGCCTATGTTTTGATTTAAAAAAATTATAGTTATCATAGTGAAAGAAAATCCCAGTACAAATAAAGTTAGAGGATCATGATAAGGATTTTAAATTAAACTCACTCTAATCTCTATGGTAAGTTCGATAGTGCCCATAAATTATAAAAACTAATATCTTTTACTTGTTCATTTTCTACTTCTCACATGTCATTTGTTGAGTAAGATACATGAAAACTAGGTCGATCCCTCCCCTCCCTATCTCTATAATCTGTCTATATTAATAGTGACTTAAATAACCATTACGGTGTGGGTGTTATATTAAATTACAGTCTACAACCTTCCATTCAAATAATATAATGTGAACTCAAATACACATTATGTTCAAACCAGCTTACCATGATGTTGTCTGCAGATAAAAAGGACTGTTAACAAACATAATTTACGATTGTCTATTATGCATCAGAATCAAATCCATTATTAATTTACTAGACTGATCAGCATCGATAGTATTATGGATTTTAACATAAACATTTTGATAATTTTATTCAATTACAACTGAAAAACTAGTTATTGATCTTCATTAAATTTGAATGATAATTTTAATTGACCTTAACCGTAACAGATATGAAATGCTAATGGTAATTTTTATCGTTGCAGGTTTATCTAAGTCTATTAACAAATTTTATATTACTATTCCTAAAAATACTAGTCTTTTCCTATAAATGCTAGCTTAAATATCAACTATAAATATTGCTAGAAAATGTTTTTTATTCGTAGACTATTCTAAGTATTTTTGGTCATACTTCCATTTATATATTTTTTATACATTTTTATCATGATATGAAAAATGTTATTTTATAGACAATTTTTAATTTATAAACAATTTTTCTTACAAAACGGGAAAATACTTTTTCATAAATTTCAATATCTTTTAAACTCAGAAATATATAAGTATGGCACATATGTTTTGACTGTTTTGTAAATACACACTATCTTTACAAGTAAAAATTTCATTAAAATTGAACAGCAAATTTTGGAGTTATGCATTTATTTTCGGAAGTGACAAAAAAGCTGGGAAGTGATATGATGAAACAATAAGTGTTTCATTTTTGCCATTTGTATGCAAAATTCTGAAAAGAAGACAGATGGAATTCATTAAAAGCGGATATGGTTTTATCCCCGTCGTAATACATTGTAGCAACAAAAAAATTTTGCTTTATTCCGTATAGGTGTACAGGATATCATCTATTGAATCTCTGTCTTGTTTGATGAGATTATGCCTCTTATAAATCATGGTATCACTGGAGCAACATTGCTCATAAACCGATGACATCTCATTCTATGCGACTTCTAGTGTTTGCTTGCTTTCCCAGGAACTTGATGACAGCTCGAAATTTGATATTCCCTATAGTCGATGATTTCTTCATGAATGAGTTGCAAGACCGAGGATAGCTCCAAAGTTAAGGATTCAATTAAGCTGAAACTTGGTATATATACTTGTAATGAGTTGGTCATTAGCATCTATGTGGGTAAGCCATCCCTACCTCTCACTACATTTTTTGATATTGTAACTAGATATTTATGTACAAAGTTATACAAGACATTTTAGAAAATAATAGAAAAATCAAGTATGAATAAATAGAATAGACTTTTTTGTCAAATGTATAACACATAACAATGTGAAAAGTGCTTGTTTACTTTCATCACAAATGACATGTCATCCATTTTTTTTCTTTATAATGACATTTCCCGCACATTTTTTTTGTAAAGTTTTCTATTCCTGAAGACATGGATGTTTTCTTTATTTGTTCATGAGGAAACTGTCTAGAATTTTTGATAAAATTTTAAAACAATGTTGGCATAAATAATTTTTTCTTCGCCTCATTCAAAAAATTGATTTCATCACCTATTTGTCCTTCAAATTTCATTGGGCCACTTAAGGGTTTCCTTCCTAAAATTTATACAGAGAGAAGTAATGAGATTTCAAACTTGTGGAATGAGAATTGGAAAGAGACCGGAGAGGATTTCTTTATCAATAATAGTTTTTCTGTATTACTATATTCAAATCAAATATCTCTCCTGCTTGTTATGACATTACGCTTGCCATTATGCTATGCTACTCTTTATAATGTAAAGATATTTTGTGAAGATTCAATAAAAATATTAAAAGCTTTTTGTGTGACTCTCCCTAAATACAGTATAGTTCTGCTGAGCAATGTGAGAGATAAAATAATTGATCTCGTATGATACTCAGGTAAATGAGGTACTTCATTGAATACAGAGCGTGATCTACAAATTTTCCTACTTCAATTTACTTAGTTACAACTCTACTTATATATGTTGTATAAATGTTAACTAAAGAAATGCTCAATAAATTAGAACAACTTAAAAACCTGTATCGAATATTCAATTCACGACCAAAACTAAAATGGTTGGAAATAGACAACAGATGAAATCAACTTCTTTTTTCTCTTTAATATAAAATACATAAACATCCTCCCATTTCTTTACATCTCCGTTTAAAATTTCAAACCTTTCAACTGTTTGCTTTGGATTACTTTAAAAAAAGATGAAGAGAAGAAGAGCATGGCCACAACAAGTAACTGATGCAAAGAGACAAGTTCAATTTTTGAAACTTTGTCTGAATAGAAGAATGATCCAATTTCAGACAAAATTGAATTCAACTCTCTTAGTTAAGGTGAAAGTTTGTATTTGTGCGGGCATTTTTTAGATCTACAGTAGCTTAAAAGCAACCATTCATTAATCAATCAAATATATATGTCTCCCTTTACGACACAATTTTTTATTGGGGAATTCTAAGGAAAGATGCAACTCAGAATCCGATGGATGTAGATTTAAAAATTTCCAATCATGCTCAAAATGGCAATAACTTACAGTATATTTTTGCAGTTTACTTCATAAATTTTAATTTTCCATAGATCTAATTTTTTTGGCAACATCACCACATTGTGCTGTTCATATGTATTTATTTCTCAAGTATTTAGTTGACGAAATGTGTACAATTTTAGTTCGGATGAGGAATAAAAAAGAACATGTACTCATTTCAAAATTTTGCTTAGGCAATTTTTTATAAAATTAATATTTCTTTTTATATTTAGACTGTTAAATATAACATTTGATAGAACTAATGTACAATTAATTTCCAGAAAAAGTCTAAACCTTCAGGAATACAAAATGGCTAAGCTAGCTAACCAGTGCTGTCAGCTTAACTTCCTGTGCTGAGAATAAAAGGGCTTTTTTGTGCTTCACATGGGCGGCTAATTAATAAATTATGTTGGAAAAAAAAATGTTTGGCTTTTCGTACACTAAATCCATAAATATTTTTTGGATTTTTAAGTGTCTCCTTTCTAGGAATTTCTTTAAAAAATCTTTTACAATTATCGATATTTAGATGGGTTTCGGTGTAAAATGTAATTATTTGATTGAATTTAGATTTTACCAACTGTATTTATTATCTTAATCCATCCTTTTATTATCTTTATTCCATTAATTATTTGCTTGCTAAATAAATGCTAAAGAATAATCACTTCTAATGCGTGTACATGAGTACGCGCACAATTTTATTTAACAGTTATGTTGGTTTTAGCAGGATTTTTATTTGATATTAACCAATGTACATTTAACAATACATTCTATGAAGAAAACATTTTTTCCAAAATATTTCATTTTACATAACTTATGCATCATAATTTTTATATCAGTACTTTACAAACTAAAAAGTGGTTGTGTAGACTTAGTGTTATTAGCAAAATCTTAAAATTAGTTACATTTGACAAGAAATCTTATTATAATTTTCAAGTTAAAATAAATCATCGACATTAAGATATTGAATTAAAATAACAGCGTAACTCGTTAGTAAGCCTAGGAAATGGAGTAGCAACGAAACTCGCAGGTTGGAGGAGTGGAAAATTGTGAACTGGCCTAGTTCTCCTGCTTCTATCAGATTTTTAATAAGCTTCATATGATGTTGGACAATGGACGCTGAAAAAAGGAAGCCATATATACTTATAGCAAGCTATTGTAATGAATTTAAGAAACATGTAACAGAGTTTCATTTAGAAAATTATGTTTGCGAGAGGGAAAGAAGGAGAAATTTATAGGAGGAGGAAATTGTAAATATTCATTGTGTACAGGTGATGGCAAACGGCTTTGTCCAGGATCAGTAATTTTGTTATGTGTATGTATGCACATATAAATAAATATAGTAATAAATGGTATTCTTATATGGCAATATTTCCTTCCTAACTCTACTGACTAATAACTGCTGTGACGGTCAAGCTGGAGTTGAATAAACATAATCAATACATGATATAAACATTTGATGCCTCGTCTGTCTTTCTCTCTGTGCCTGTTAATCCCAGGAACTACTGAATAGATTTGAACTTAGTTTTCACCTGTGGATAGACTGCTTCCAGAGGATTGTTTAGGTATATAATTTATGATTATGTTGCATAAACTAGCCAATAGTCTAAATCAGAGTAAAATCAACTATTGGAGCGTTGTCATGGTTTGCAATGACATGATATACGTGAAGCAAGCAGCAAAGATACATGAAAACCATACATGACGATATTTTTTGTCTCAGTTAGTATTAAAAAATAGTTCATAACAGCATTTACATGCAGGCCATAATAAAAAAAATTTAGTTTGTCAAAATCACAAATATCACTATCGCACTTCCAGTGAATTTTTTGAGCAATTAAATGTGAATCATTATCCATTTAAATATTTGTGTCATTTTTGGTAATCTAAACAAGATGAATATTGTTCTTCACGCTAATTCGTAGCAATAGTTGAGAAATTATGAGAATGTCATGGAGTATACGCAAAAGAAATATGTATCATTACATATTATATACACAAAGTTCTCTGCTGCATTTAGCTGTCTGTCTGGTAATTTCAGTTTACTTCTGAGGAAGGTTTAATTGTATGATTTATAAATGTTACATTGCATTGACCATCTATATAAGTATACATACTTTAAAAAAAAGAATTTCAATTGAATTTTATTTACGACTTTTTTTTGGTTATTTGTTAATTTCTTTATTGCATACAATATTCAATATTGAATAATGTAAAAAATTTTGCAAACTTCATTTTTGTAGTTTTTCTCTTAAATTTGTTATCTTTGCGGTTAAGCGCATTTTATTTAATAAATTTAAGTGATCAGCGTTGCTCAACTGTCGAAAATTGTAACTTTATTTGAAAATGGTTATGTTTGCAATGAACTGATTCAAACAATACGAGTTTTCAAGTCTGTGATTTTTTGCAATATTAAACGATATTGGCAGATAGGAGAGTATACAAGTCGTAAAGGGCAAGGTCACAGTAGAGTAACAAGAAAGATGGACAATAGATTTATTGTAAGCAATATCTTAATAAACCACACTTCAACTCTTTCCGAGGTAAGAACCAAGCTTCAGAAAGTCAAGTGACAATTAGCACTAAAACCTTTAGAAGAAGGCCTAAGACAGTTGGAATAGAAACACACTTGCCCGTCAGAGGATCTTTACTCACCATAAGTCATTGAGTAATACTGTCCAACTTTGCTCATTCACACCAAAACAGGGATGATGACGCTTGGGCAAAGGTACTTTTTATTCTTGAGCAAATTCTGTCCCAAATTCTGTATTAAGTTAAATGATGGAAGGATTAGAGTATGGAGACGATCTATAGAAAGATAAACTCAGTGTAAAACTGTTTAAGAGAGCCTTGCTGTCAAGGGTCAGTAATGGTATGGAGTGATATTTCTTTAGGGGCACTTTTTTTTAATGCATGATTATGCTTGACCTCACACTAAAGCAGTTGTTTCGGAGTATCTTACTGAGGTCGGAATTGACGTTTTGAGGTGACCAGCACGCTTACCAGACCTGAATTTAATAGGACATGTTTGGGATAAGCTGGACAAATAAATTAAGCAATTAAATCTGCCACCAGCTATTTTAAGGGACCTCAAAAGTGCATAGATGGAAGAATGGAAACTAATGCCACTAAATTTCATTGATCATTTAATTAAAAATATGCCCAAACGAATGCAGGCAGTTTTTACAGCAAGAAGAAGTAACACTAAATACTGACTGTGTCACCCATTAATAAAAAAATCAGTCTTTAAAACAGTATTCAATTTTCACTATGAAAAGTTGAAACTTCTTACAATTCAGGTACTGAGATTATTGCCCTTAATTTGTTTTTTTTCTTCATTAAGGCAAATTTTTTTTATGCTCAAAAATGTTAATTAAGTTTTATTCGATTCAATAATTATTATAAGCTTATAATGCACTTAAAATATAAATAAATCTATTTTCATGCAAATTTGCCTTTTTTTTTGCGTTCCTCTAAATATGACAAGTTTCCTTGGTATTGACTAGCTTAGATAATAAATTATTTGTTTCTAATGCAGCATGCCTCATGATCGTATTATTGGTTGCTCTTTACGAGTTTGTCACTTTTTAAATATGATTTAGCATAAAGCTGCAGGTTAATTAGGTAATATGTGTTTTAATGCCACTTACATTATATTTTAATTTCTCAAGAAAGCGATACATGTTAAGGAGCATGCTAGAAAACGTCAGAGTGAGTAATAGGAATAGCTGAAAAATCAAGTTAAAGGTTAGTTCATAATAATATTTGTTTTTACTCTTTCGAGAGTGTTTTTAAAGTTATATCATTTCAGTACATTTATTTAAAATGTTCAATACAAACCTGAAATTCAAACACCTTTTTTAAACATTGGCAAAGGTCAAACAAATTAATGTAGAATCGAGATAAACGATGAATGGAATTTTCATTTAGCGGCAATACAAATTTAAAATGGGTGTAAGAATTGGGATTGTGTTGTGGACTACCAAATATGGCATCAACGGGTGTAACCATGTTTTGTTTATTTTTCAAATTCAAGAAAACATTTAACATTCCTACATATTCTGTTACACTATATAATATTAAACAAAACAATGTTACTTCTAATTCAAAAATAATGGCAGTAACAATAGTGAACAGAACGGAAAAGGAAATGTTTAGAATATATTTAATTGTACAATATATACCAAACGCAGTACAAACAATTTGATAAGATGCAACAAGGCCAGTAACTGTGCGGTTTCGAAATTTGTCACGTTTCAACAAATTTCTTCTGTGCTCTGATTTAAGAAGATCGTTATCACTTTTTGAATTTTTGAAATGAATTCTTCAAACAAATTTCTGTCACATATTGTATCAGTCAACAATAAGCGTAGAGCAAAAATCATCTGAAATGTCTTAAATACCATTAAGCTGTAATGTTCACCTATTACTAACAATGCCACATCCAATACCACCAACATTCCAATAATAAACAAACTATGTAACTTTTGAAACCATAACACAAATCTGGTGGGATTTCGGTTTGCAGTTTTTCTGTAAACACCAAACATTTGCTGGTACACTAAAATAGGACAAAGTGTAATTTCAATTGATTCATCACCCATATTGGATCTGGTAAAATGTCTATGTTCCAACTGAATTCCAGCACGACTATTTTATTCAGTGTTTAAGAAACGAATAACATTTTATTGATTAAATGCCTTTTGAACTAACAGTCATTAGTTTATCATATTGTGGAATCTCTCGGGTGCTTAACACAAGTAGCATATAATATTGATCTTCTTCACATGGACTCAGTGAAATGTTATTTAGTTCTATTTACATATTTATGTAATAGCGTTTACTTAGGTATACACCACAATATGGTGTATACTGTCAGGTATTTACCATATTACTAATGATATACACCAAAAACCAAATGTAGGTATCCACCATTACCACTATTAGGGTTAAAATCATGGAGAGAAGGGGAAAATACAATTCTAAGGGGATCACATAGGGTTTCGAATAAAAACCTATTGAAATACAAATTTAACAATCCGTATGATGGATGTAATTGCTTGCGCCTCACATTTGCCATCAAAAGAACTACTCAGAAAAATGAGAAAAATTATAAACATTAAGAATTAGATATAGTTGAGCCGAATTTATCAGTATAGAAAAGTTCTAATGCGATAAATTGTCATAAACAATTTAATTACTTATTTCCTTGTAACTGCTTAACCTGCTAACTTATGTTTCAGAGAAAAAGTTTATGAATATTTTTTTTAACATAAAGAACTACCTTTGTCTTTACATGAGTTTTAATAATGTTAATATGGCTCAATCGAAAGGGTCAGCGCTGTTCATTTGCAATGTGATACGGTATTGGTGCCCTCGGCGGCGGGAAGTGATCAAAGTCAAAAACAGTGCCACATATAATTTCAGTGCATTGCAATTAATAATAACAATTTAAGTTGAAAGGCTTACAGTTCGAAACACTAATTGTGTTCCATGCAACAAGGATATCTTAATAAATATAGCTTGCACTTCACGATTTCGTTTATTAATGTGGAAAAAATATCACTTTGACATAAGTAATTTTCAGCAAATTTACATTGTACTCAAAGCAACCTAGTTATCTCTCAAAAACCAAATGCCCGCGAAAATTAAATTTTTGTAACAATAAATATTCCGAATTTCAAAGTTAAATGTTCGCAGCATGCAAATTTGTATACGTTTTTTTCGTATGTAAGAAATTGTTATGAAAATATGTTTTCCTGAAAAATTACAACTTAGATACACTTGTATGAAATATTATGTGGAGAAATGAAATAATATATATATATATATATATATATATATATATATATATAAAAGTGTGTGTGTGTGTGTGTGTATTATTTACGGTACAAGTAATGACAAAGAAGTTCAGAAGTTAGAGTAAATTTTTTGGCCCAATAAATTTCATATTAAGTAGAAATTTATACTTACTTTTGTATTTGAATGATGTATACATTATTGAAATAAATATGTGCTTATTGAATTATGATTGTTTAAATTATTGAAATATATATGAGTTGATATGCTTAAGAACTGTGCCAAATTTCAACTTTATGCAAAACATTTACTTATAGACACGGTTATGGCAAACCGATGGATAGGTATGGAATCATTACAATGACACACTTAAAAGCTGTTAAAAAGTCATTAGAGGAGAAATTAGAGGAGAAGGAGAAAGAGTTTATATGATAAATATTGAAATAAATATTCGATGTGATCTAAGAATGATTTTGAATATGGCTGTTTAGACATGTTATAGATAAATTATAGAGAAGACATGGTTAGACATGAGAAAGAATAGAGATATATCACTTAGCAATAAAAGCTCGACTACGCTTGGGGGAACAAATTTCTACAAACTAAGCTCTAAGCAACTAAGCGCTGCTTAGCATGTTACTCTGTTCTAGTTGGTAACGAGAAGGTAAGTGCCTTGATAAAGAGAGTAATTGACAATTAAATGAAACTATGTGATGTATTATTTCTACTTTCTTTAAGTTCTTTACCATGACCTATTTTTCATTGCGTTACAACATCTTCAGGTGGGCTATTAGCAAAATCTGTGCTCATGTCAATATTGAATTTCTACGAAATTAACGCCAAATATATTCAATACAAAAAGAGAGTTATATAAAATACAACTTAAATAATATAAGCTAAATATCTGAGTAATTTGGTCACTGTCTTCCTACTCAATTACCACATTGAATCACACATTTTATTCTACCTAAGTTGGCCATAACTTACTACTTAAGGCTTTTCTCCTTATAACACTATTCATATATTTCTCACGATTTAAGTATTCATCCAAAATAATACCTTGTTGAAATTTTAGATGAAAAGTCGTCGAATTTTACACGAAAAGTCAGTCTTCTCTATTCTTTTGCAGTATGTGGATCTGATCCATGGCTCTATGGCCTTGTGAAAACATTGCTTATTCTGGAGACAGGAAATCTTTGGGAAAGACAATTCAACTCTTGAGCATAATTTGCAGACGTGGCTTAAAAGTAAAATCAATCACTAGTTCTTGAGAACTTATCCTTTTTTGAACAACAATATATTCACACCAATACACGACGACTTGAGCACTATCTTATTGAAGGCAATGACATAGAAAAATCCCTGATATTCTTTGAGAACCAGAACCCCTACCATTTTGAGAAGACTGTGGTAAAACCATCATCCATGTATATATGTTTGCAAGTTGTTCCAATTAATTCAATTAATGTTCATTTTAATTAGAATAACACATCTTTCCATAATCACTGGTAGAAGTTAAGATTGACAAATGTATAACTTGATTTGAAAGGCAGGCTTTGACACCATTTGAGAGATTGTATTCTAAAAAATATCTTTCTTATATCATAATTTAATTGAGGATGCCATATAATTTGTTTTGCGCTTGAAGAGTAAGGGATAACACAGTTGTTCATTAACAGCTATGGTAAATCAGTTATACATAATTTCTACGGGAGTTCAGAACTGCTAATGAAAATGTTCTGTGGGTAAAATTAATTAATCAGAAGAAACTATTTAGTTAATCATTATAGATTGGCATTCAGTATGTAAATAAGAAAAGATTTTTATTGACTTGCAGCGGGAATATATTTGGAAACTACTGACATATAAATGTTAGTTGGAAGACAGTAGCTTAACTAATGTATCGATAAAAAAAGAAAAGAAGATAGTGGGGTAAGAATGCTACTTTGGGGTATGCCAGCAATGAGACTAGTTTACTTTGAATAGAAAATGATGTCTACTTACTACTACAGAAATAGAAGTGAAACCAATAAACGCATGGTTGTAACAGATTTAACAATTACAAATTATATATTGAAATATTAAAGCCCACGGAATTCAAAGCATTGCCGGAGTATAACATAAGAGAAGATAGATGGATGTTGTTCATAACAAGGTGCACATTGTCAGTCCAAGCTGATTCGGAGAATTTATTTTGAATGAAGGAACAATATGCTCATTTCTTTTTCAAAATAAAACGTGAAGGTAACTTCAGAAATATTTAATATGGCAGTGATGGTAGTTACAGCAATGAAGCAAGAATGTTGAAATTGAGACCAACTCCACCAACTGAATTCAATTTAATGTTGACAAATTTCTTTTTTACTTCCAGCAGGTACTACGCTGTTCAGAGTTTTGTTCCTCAATGCTCTGTCAAAGAAGACAGGTGGGGTTGCAAAGAAAATTTTGAAATCATTACTGTTGATTGGATATTGCTTATGCTCATGTACTTTCCTGAAATTATAGTTTCTATAAATTTCAAAATATTGGATATACATTCCTTGATATTTTACCTCGTTGATTGAGTAAACAGCCTTTGATTTCATACTAAAGTAATACATTTTGCATTCTCGTATATTTACAATACCTTGTTTCTTACTATTCTATAGATTTCCCAATAAAAAATGTAGGTTCCATTTCAGGATGAAATTTGGAAATTTCTCTCTTCTGTGTGAAAAACTTATGAGCCAGGGTGCGGTCTTTTTTTGATGATGTACTGTTTCAAATGAAGGCTTTAATTTTGAGAAATATGTGAATAGAATTATGATAAAAAAGCCTGGAGTAGTAAGTTATGGCCAACTTAGGTAGAAACAATTTGGGATTCGATACAATAATTGAATCGGAAGAGTGACCGAGTTCCACAAATATTCGGTTTCCCATTACCTACGTAATTTGTATAACTCTCTTTACCAAGATACTTACCTTGTTCTTACTAATTAGAACAGAGTAAGATGCTTAACAGCACTTAGTTGCTTAGAGTTTTGTTTGTAGAAACTCGTTTCCACTAGCTTGGTTGTATTTTTAATACTAAGTGAGATATTTTGTCTTATCTATGTGAATATTTTTTACACACTCGAAACTTGTATTATTTCCATGCGAAAACAAGAAAAATTTAGTATAACATCGTTTGACTTATCATACTACATGAAGGACGGAGCAGATTGTCCTGTATAACTGCTCAGTCATCTCTTTAAACTTCATCAGTGAAGGAATATTCATGACGTATAATTTGGTATAAAAAGGAAATATATTACCAGGTATACATATATATGTCCTATAGTTCCAAAACCTCTCTGAACACATTATTTATTTGTCCATTAGGGTCTATAAAATTAGTCAACAACTAATTTTATAAAAATAGTCACAACACATAATTCTTGATTCATTTGCCAGAAGGACCGATTATTTTTAAATGTTTATTTATCCATTTGTTAGTTGGATAGAAAATCCTTCTATCAACATCAGTTCAGTAGGATAGAAATCAGATAAATGAGCACCTTAACTATATAAATTCAAATCTTTCATTTTGTTGCACCACAATAAAAATGGATTTAATTAACCTAATAAAATATCACTCATTTTCAATTTAATTAACAAAACTTTTTTTCACAAAATAAAATTGAACCATCACAATAAAATTAGTAGTTAGAAAACTCAATAATTCAAGAAAAGTCGATGCATTCATAGTAAACAAGCGAGCGATCTTGAACTCAGCAACGTCAGGCATTGCCAGCAGTTGACAAAAACTGTCCAATTTAGGCTGCAGTTCAGAGGCTGTGAACATTTGTTTTTCATGTAAGAATAGAAAATATATAATGTTATAAATGTTACCAACTATAAATGATAATAATATGATTATTATCAAATAAATATTTTATAAAATATTTATTTCAGTATTTGTTTTTAATACTTGAAATGGATTTTCTTCCTTTTTGGTCAGGGGAAGTTTTAGTTTTATATATTTCTATTAAATGCAAAAACATATATGAAAAATTGTACATAAACTACTTATATATAGTAATATTTTATTAAAATTATGAATACTTGTAACCCTTTTGAGAAAATATATTATTAAATCTATTATAACAGTTCAAACATTTTCAAATAAATGAATTAATTTATGAAAAATATATATTATTCTTTTTACTAAATCCATTGGGAGGACAGTTTAGTGTTATTATTGGCTTTTACCTCGAGTGGTAATCTGCTAACGGCAACATAACGTATGTTGACTGAAATCAAGTAGCTATACCGAATGGAAAGGTAGGCCATTAGCAAAGGTGAATAACGGAATGATAGCTAGTTAAGTAACTCATTATTAGTATAAATACCATGTTTTATCATAATCAGATCATTAGTCTTTGAACTATCGTCGAACAAACAACTCATTCTGCAAGAAAGTCTGAACTATGGAAAAAAATCAAGTACCACACTATTATAAAGTTCCTTACCAAGCAACGAAAGTCGGTTCAAACCATACTGAAAGAGATGGCATCCGTTTACGGGGACTCTTACCTAGGTAAAGCCATGGTTTACAAATGGCATAGTCTCTTTAAACAGGGTAGAGACTCACTTGAAGACGACCCGTGCCCTGGTCAGCCGATCGAAATGACTACTCCGGAAATTATTGAAAAAGTTGAAAAATTAGTATTGGAAGATTCCAGACTAAAGAAGGAACAGCTTGCAGAGATGATTGGAATATCGGAAACAACAATTTTTAAAATTCTCCATGATCATCTTGGTATGACAAAGGTCAGCGCAAAATGGGTGCCGAGAATGCTCACTGCCTCAAAAACAACGCCGCGTGGAGTATTCCTACGTTTTGGACCTCTGTAGCGAAGACAAGGATGGGCTATTGAGTCTAATTGTTACTGGAGATGAAACTTGGGTTCAACATTATGAACCTGAGTCCAAACAAGACTCAATGCAGTGGCACATAAAAGGCACACCACCATCCAAGAAGTTTAAGGTCTCACAGTCGGCTGGAAAAATCATGGTGACAGTCTTTTGGGATTCAGCAGGGGTTTTGTTGACAGATTATGAAGATAAAGGTGTTTGCATACCCGGAGAATACCATGCGTCAATTCTAGAGAGGTTGAAAGAAGCTGTCAAAGAAAAAAGAAGGGGAAAATTGAACAAAGGTGTCCTGCTTTTGCACAACAATGCACCCATTCACACTAGCCTCCTTGCGCTGGCCGCCCTGATATCAGAATGAAGATATCAGAATGTTTAATATTTTCAGCTGAAATATATTTCATCTTTCTGTTTGTATATGGATCTTTTTTTTTAGGGGTGACTATTAAATAAAAAAAAGTAAAATAATGATGGATAATTAAACTTCTACAACAATTACTTTGGGTATACTATATATACATAGCGTCCGGGAATAAATGTTGGACAAAGAACAATAGGCAACGACTCGTGTCTTTCTTTGTCCGATACTTATTCCTGGACATCATGTATATATATATATATATATTTATATATAAGCATAATTTCATATTTTTAAAATTTTATTGAACGTAAAGTTATGGGAAAAAGGAATCATGTCAAAAAAAGAGGTAGTTATCGTACCATTAACTTCTGCTGAAATAATGACACTCTATTAAACAGGAGAGTGAAAATGTGTTTAACTGTTGGTACAAATGTTTGTGCAAAAAAATTAACAAAATATAGGTGAAACGCGCCTCAATCAGTTTGACTCTTTCTTTATAATAATTTATCAGTAAGTTTTTTAAGTAACAATTTTAAAATATGATCTGTAGCGCATACAACATTTGTTGCACAGTCCGCAAAAAGCAAAGCATAGTAGAGTTGTGCTCATAAAAGTTTAGTGCTCGGGAGACCACAGTTCTTTCTCAAACTAGTTGTTTCTGTGACCAATGTTTTGAAATACCTTTCATGAAGTTGCATAACTTATCGTGTAACGCCATCTAAAGTGCAAGTAGCTAGTGAGGAACCAGCGTGAGTTGATGCATTCTCGCAGAAGTGCTAAAGTCGGAGTGGGGTGCCACTCTCTCTCAGCGGCACTGATGGTATTGGGTTTTATTTTTATGGTGCATTTATTTATCAGAAAATACATTTGCATATACGTAGTTCTTATTTAATTTATTATATCCGAGATTTTTATGGACTGATAACTTATATTGACTTAATATTTGTTCACTGATTTTTTTCGATGAATTACGGGCCTACCTAAACCCTTATGTCTACTAAATCAAACAACGAATAATGAAAAAGATAAAGCTATAGAAGATGGTAGTGACTACAATATAATTATTTGATGATTCCGGGGATGATGCTAACTCCAATATAATATTTTAGTGAAATAAAGATTAATTAATTTAGTAGTTCAATTTGTTTATCAGCACACGTCCTTAAAATGAGAAATTCAGAACACAAAGAGCGGCCAATTCTTGCAAAATGCAAATCGGATGCTTCGAGCTGTACGCCTTACTACACACATTACTAAATATATAGTTAAGAAAGTAAAAAATGTTCATATACATTTATTGAAATGCGGTCTGAAAAATTTTCTGTACAAAAACTATAATGAATTTAAATATATAAGATGGAAATAAAGACGAAAGAAAAAAATTAGTTTACTGGCTGGGTTATGTATTTCAAGCTACGGAAAAATTAAAAAAATATGTGCGATGATTTCATACTTGGTATTTAAATATTTAGTTGTAATTGTTTTCCATTTCAGTTAAATTACCTGTACTTATGTGATATCATGTCAGGCGAAGAAATGCCTTGAAATGTTTGCTTTTGAGAGAAATTTATTTAAAATCTTTAATGATGTTCGTACATTATTCACTGAGTGGACATGTGAAAAGCTAATCAGCTTTTGATGATTGTACATATTCCCCTAGTAACGACTGTCATAAAAGTCGGATAAATATAAATTTAAATGTTTTGCATTCCCTATTGCTTCTCTCTTTCTCTCTCATTCAATAATTCATTATGTTAACCCACTCAATAAGAAACATCAATTGTGGTGATTGGTATACTATAATCTCCTGAGAGAAAATATTGCCGAAACATGTGTTTATATCAATGCATGTGGCACCTTAAAATAGGAAGACCCAACTTCCATCACAAATTGCTCTCCTGGTTCTTTTTTGTTTGACTTTCATTGTTCGTCATCGATAATGTCAATCCAAACTGCACATGTCCGCCTTGAATTGTCGTGAGTTTCTTTCACTTTAGATGCCTGGATACAGTTATCGTGAAAAATGTCTATTGTCCACTTTCAGTTATTGGATAAAATTTATTCACAATATTTCCATCCTTTTTGTCAATCATCGAAATAATGCACACATTAATGCGTGTTTCTCGTCTTCAGATAGTAAGGTACACAGTTTTTGAGCTTTTTCGTTTTGCTACTTTAGCGTAGTTGACTCGATATTCTTTTCACAGTGAAAAGAAACAATTTATACAAATGCCGCTATAAAATGATATCTTCCACTTTCATCACCCATTTCATTTCGTAATTATTATTAACCTTGGTTCTTTGTGCTCACAGGACACCTTTCCAACTTAAACGAACAAGAAATAATGGGACTAACAAGTTAGACATTCTATTAAACTGACATTCTATTATATTTCCATGAACATACTTTCACATCTATAAATGAGTTCATTATAAAATATCGAATGAAATTTTTCCTTCTCCAAAGAAGCAAATATATGCGATCAATTAATATGAACAGCATACAAGGCAATTAATAATTTGTAATAATAGAAAAATACACAACTTCAGAAAGTAAATTAAATTTACCATTAAGACAAAGATAATACTAAAGAATAACACCACAGTACAATGTGACCAGTAAGATAACTGATAAACTTATGTAAAATAAATTGACTTATGTATTTTTTTATAAATTTTTATTTTTAGCCCAAGCGTTCGCGTGAAATGAAGCCGCTGTGTGAGTTTTCCACAAGTTATGCACAAGAAAAGCAATTTTATTAACAAATATGACCAAAATATCAACCTGAAAATTGTCAATAAATATGGATTGATCTGAAACAACCATGTAGATAAAATTAATATATTGGTATGAGAGAAATTAATAAATTATATAAAAGCGTTAGTTCTTATATTTTTACTAACCTCAGTAGAATCAGTAGCATAAAAAACGAATCCAACAGAAAAAATTATGCCTCCAATATAATTTAAGAACACTAAAAGAATCTGCAATAAAGTATGTATATGTAATAATAATTATTTTGATGTTTCGACAAGACATCAGTTTTTTTATATACTAATCTGTTGATGGAAAAGTTGTCAAAATGTTTATTTTTTAATTTTAATTTTAAAAATGAATGAAAGCATTCCCAGGATATTTAGTATAGAAACAATACTTACTTGTTCAAGTTTACATCTTTTAATCATTAAATACAAAAATATACAAATTAATAATATAGTTATTATATTGTTTCTTACTTCAAAGTAGAAGGCATCATATAACAGAAAGCAAACGTCGAAAACTGTAAAGTACAACTGGATTACTCTATCAAAATATGCGTTCAAATTGTCCATTGCAATTATCATTGCATCGTCAGCACTGCGCAAACCGAGGTAGTCATCGACACTGCATAGTGCAGACAGTTGTAAATTTCCATATTCAATTCTTTTCAAAATGTCATTGAGCGCAGTGCAACAAAGGGTACATTCGACATTGTTATACCAAAATATGATATAGCCAAAGTTGAATTGTAAATTAAAATCGTGGAAAATATACATACATTCTATGAAAACTAATTTTAAAAAAGGTAGACATATTTTAAACAATTTTGATTCCATGCTTTTTCATATAATGATCTCTTAACGTCATAATCCAAATAATTATCCAGCATTTCCATTTCAGCAATAAATTGTGGAAATTTATTCCTTTCCAAAAAAGTAGTTGCAACCACGGGTGTAAATGAATGCAGCTAAAAATATTGCATTGTTAATGGTTTCTAAAACGGAGTTTTCGTGTGGTATAGGATCAAAATATACATCCATAATTAGTAGCAGAATAAGTAGTGATAGGACTGTTGCAGCGTACATTACAATAATGACACGTTTTATTATCATCGGCCACGGCTGAGAGAATATCTTCTGTCTTTCAATTTCCGTACTTCGCTGGATACCCATTATAATTTCCAAGTATTACAAATATCTCCACGCATCTTTGTAGCATATATGTTCCATTTTCAAATAACAGTCAAAGTCGGAATAGTATAAACAGTTTAATTTTTATGTTTATTGCGTCTGGTGCGACATTAAAGATAACCGAGTATAGGACTGGTTAACAGAAAAGTAGAAGGCTGACAGAGTAATAGAAAATATTATTGATTTTATTTCATAACTAATCGTTATAAATGGTTATGTCAGACAGCAGACACATTACGGCCAGGATAGAATTTCGATAGTTTTTATATAATTAATTAGAGAAATTGATTTTCCTTTACCCTTTTGAAAAAAAGCCAAAGGTAAGTTAACTTGATATTGTGGAGTATCGAAATAATTTTTATTTTGGACGTAAAGAAAATTTTTGGTTTAATGGAAAATTGCGAAATAATTTTCTAAATTACTTTTATTGAAAATGTTGCGATAGTGCAAAAGGGAATAAATAATAATCATGAAAATGATAAATTCTAAACCGTCTAACAAAATTAAGAACCTTCAAAGGAAGAAACTTATTCTGCACTCATTTTGTTGATTCAAGTGTTATATTTTACTTGTTTTTATTATTTCATTGGAAAGTTTTCTCTCTGATATCTTGGCAGGTCTCGATAAGTCCATCGATGAGTTGGCTTTTCTTGAATATAGTTTATTGAATGTAATTTTTTGTGACGAATGAAAAAAGTCATGTTGAATACATGCGTTTTTTAATTTATCGTGAACGGAACTCTATGGTCGAGAATATATACTACGTGGTACATGCCTAGACAAACTAAAATTTAAGTAATTTTATTGAGTAAAACCACTTCTAGCGACTTAGAGCATAAGCATGCAAATACATAACATATAAATTTTGTATTAAGTTTCCATAACACACTAATTTAATATAAAATTCCATCATCCAGTAATTTTTTGTGGAAATGTTATATAATATGTGAGAATATTATTTAGTTTCTCAAAAGTATATCAACACAATTAAATAATCAAAATTTAGATGACGCAATAAATCTTTTTAAAGATATAAACAAAGCCTTTGTCCAAGGTTTGCTTACAATTTGCGACCAACAAAAAACCTTCATCAGTCCTTAAAAATATTTACACATACTTCCTTCGCTTTTTATAACATTATTGCGAAATCAAATGTCAGTTCGTTGTCATTCAATAAGTAATGTGCCAAACAGTCATTAGCCTAATTTGAAAAATAAATACGGCATTACTATTTTGACTATAACCCATATATAAGAATTCTTTCACTAATGAACAATTTTATATTGCAAATCGTTTGTATAGTTTCTTTAACACAAACAAGTATCTCTAGATTAGTTAGCAATTATTAATTTTAAAATTGAAGTAATTACAAAGCTTGTGTATTCACTTGCATTTTTGTTTAAAATGTTATTAAAATTTTGCCCAATCTTCAAAAAAAAATCTGCTGGAAAACAACAATAATCTGGTATTAAAAGAAGTCGCTTAATTGGATGGTGTCCTGTGTGGATAGGTATAATAAACAATTTATCCAAGTTTATTTACAAAGTCACGTTTAATATACCTACATAAAATTATATTATGACAGTTGACAAAAAAGCTTTTGCTAAATTAAATCTCATAACCGGAATTTACATCATGCGCACAAGGTTGCTGCTCCGTACAGTGAATCTTTGATGTTTTGTTCATCAATCAGTGTTCCGAAAGTATCCCAATGCATTATTTTTCTTAAAATATGGCATAAAATCGTCTTAAGCCATGTTATTTTTTTGCAATATTTTCAAAGTTATATATCCTAATTTTCTGCCTCTCTGACGAGGGAGAGCATCTCTATCATTTCTGGTGTTTTGTATGTTGTTTAATTTATGCATTCTATTTATTTACTTTGACTCTTATTCATTATTCATAATACAATTTTTTCATTTATTAATTTAGGTTTTCTTTTTCATTTCACATCTAGCAACAAATTATGACGACACTGAAAATTTTCTGGAAATAAATTTGTTTTCTTCGCTATAAGTCTGTTCATATTTATGGGAAATTCTATGTAAATAAATAAAAGGTTAAAGTTATTCCCATACCAAAAACGCAAAAAAAATTAATTGTCTGTTTCTTTATTTAGAATATGGTTACAATGATTATTATGTTTTACCCAGGAACTTCGTTTCATACCTTACATAGCTACAAGAGGTCAGACAGACTCATCATGGCTACAGAGCTTAATACCAAAACGGTCGCCCATACGTCCACCTGGCCTCTCATCTTTTACCATCTTCTGGCTCTAAGAGTCAAATACTATGTACATAAAATTGATTTTCAACTTATAGAAAATATCGGACAATGCGAATTTTCTATTTATTAACTTTCATTTATTACTTAGGTTTTAGAACACGAAGGGTTTAAACAATATCCTGCTGCTCTCAGTATCCGTCAGTTACTACCCTCTCTTTCATTTTGTGTGGTTAAATAATTCTTACGACGATTGTTTTTGATTAATTTCAATTTATTTCTTAATAACATTTCTTTGCCTAAATGCCACCTTGACTGTTCTCCCAGAAGAGAGTTCCCACCTCCTTTGTTGCAAAGACAATTAATGTATTTGTTATTTAGAAAATTTTGTTCATTTCTTCTTAAATCATTCATATGCAACATCATCTAACTTCTAAATATAAATACTGCTAATGTAAAATTTTCACAAATTTGTAATATAATTATCTGTTGTCAGAACTGAATTGAAATTCAGCAATAAATTTTTTAGGGATAGGGGAGTGTTTTTGTATTAATAAATCTGTTCAAAATTATCGAGATACTTATTCGATGTCATTATTCTGATCTTTTCAGATTTTAGATAAACGGGGTTAAATTATGGGTGGGGAGTGGGGAGGAGGAAGAAAATGTTGTAGTGACTCATATCTCGTGAAAGAGACGCCATGTAAAAATATACTGTACAGGATTTGAAATTGCATTTAAAAAACCTTTGTAATCTCATCCGATTCAATGAGATGAGTGGCTATCTTTAATATGTTTTATGGAGACTCTCAAAAAAAAATAGTCATTTATATTGTATATTCTGGTGTATTATATTTTAACATTTTGTCACAATTGGCTTTATATTGAGACAGATAGTCTGCTGTGAAAAACGGACAGACAGATGTACAGATGGATATGTGAAACCCTTTTTTAATATTTTGCAACCCAATTTTTAAAAGAGATAACTTACAGATTCACTTATTCACTCATCAGTCAATCTACCACAGTCGTTTTCCCGAATTTAAAATGTTTAATATGTAAATTTAAAATTCACCATAATATTGGAACTAAGTAACCTGTTGCTTCACAACAGTAAGAAAAAAGTTTAAAAAACATTCATGCAACATTTTCAGAAATAACAAATTTGGCAAAACAACAAATTGTTGCTCTCGTGTAGAAAATTAAATAAAAGGATGAAAAATTAAAAAGATTCAGAAACAATTTTTTTATTCAGAATATTCTGTAAATTAGATCTAGAAATATTATTGAAAATATCCACAATTTATGCTCCTCTCTATCTTCGAAAAATATGAAATTGAAACTATGGAATCAATATGGTTAAACGAGCTTTAGTATTCCATTTTTCATAATATCTTGAGAATTAATACATATACATAGTAAGAAATGATAATTTGTAAATAATTGAATTTAACCTATTAAACTATTTACAAACATTATTACTTAAGTATTCAAGTTTTGTAGGTTCGGTGGTATAGATGAAACCCTCATAGAGCATGTTCAATCAAAAACCGATTTATTGCAAAGAATATTGTCACTTCCAGTTATGCGTAATCAATAAATAACTTGGTGCTAAAAATAATATATATATATATATATATATATATATATATATATATATATATATATACATATGTATATATATATATGTGTATATACATACATAAATATAAATATACACACTTATATATATAAGTGTGTGTTGCGTGTTCATGTACGGGTGCGTGTGCATGCATGTGTGTATGCGCCTATGTGTGTGTGTGTGTGTGTATTTGTGTATAGCCTATAACTTCACGTGAAGCCAAGTGACGACTTACACAATAAGGGGAGCACAGGGTATAGAGAGACTATAGAGGGTTTCTCAATACCCTGTGCTTTCTCTATACAGGGTATAGAGAAAGCACAGGGTATTGAGAAACCCTTTCCTATTTACATGCAAGTTCTTCTCTTAATATACAACGTTATGCCTTCTATTTATATGTTGCTTCCAATTATTTTTTTTTACTATTGAATAAAACCATCAAATTTTAAATTAAATTTATATGTTTATATTGACTTGACATGGGTTATGGTCTATATATGCCCTAATTTTAATTTCAACAAAATATATTCAGCCGCTTATTAGTGATTCAGCAACAAAGATCCAAACATGGTTTTTATGATTATGGACGAGCAAATTTGTGGATAAAATTTTTTTTTATATCTGGTCTTATATTTATGTTTTCTGAATTTTACATTTATAAAAATTATTTCAAACCACTTATTGATTCTTCATCGAATAATAAAATGTGAAATCATTTTGGAAAAAATAATGTTCTGTTCTTAGGACTCTGCAAAGACATCTAATCATTTTCAAACTACTTTTCCTTACAGTGACATTTTCATATGCCAAAAATTTTGATTTTTTTGGTTTTGTACGTGATGCTCTCGCGTAAGGAAATAAAATTAAAAAAAGTGTAATTATGTCGTTTACTGTATCTTTTATAAATGTAAAATACGGCGCATATTTAAAAAATTATGACCCTCCCCTAGAATATTCGCTATATTTTTCCCACAACTTTCAAATAAACTGCCAAAACTCATGTTTTTTTCATAATTTTTTTTAATTTTGAAAACAAGGTGGGGAACATATTTTTGCCCACTTTTTCACACATCACTGAAGTACCATATTTTATTGTGCTAATTATAAAATCAATTTTATTATCTTACCGGGTTGACTAAATTGATTGTGCAATTAAAATAATATTGTATAGGTGGTCGACAATGAATACCTGTGACAATAAATTGTTCCGCTAAATCAATATTTTTTAATTTTGTTAACAGCTTCTACTCTGCAGTTGGTGGTTGGTAGTCATTCAGAAATATACAAACATAACTTGTTCCGATTGACAAAATCCATCTTTGTCGAATATAAAATAAATAATTATTTGTGAAAAAATGGAACTTGTTAGTTATAAAGATACCTGGAAATATCTATTGTATTTAGAAAAGGCAATCTGTATTAATAGAAATTCTGGAATAAATCGGCCCAGATTATTATAGACCACTCGGACTGTAACAATAAAACGTGTCGTTTATTTAATATATTCAGCAATATGCTGACTAACATTTCTACCTTCGAAAATATTGTTCTTATATTTTGATATCTATTCTAACGAGATGACTGCAATGCGAGTAATTCACGAAGTAATAATTTTAGGTCTCATAAGTTGCACGATTCTCGAAACTACTTTTTTTAAAACAAACAAATTTTCAAATTTCATTACTCAAGTGGAAATACTAGATGATTGCTTGGAATATAATTTCAAAAAACTATTGCGTAAAGAAAAAGAGAAGAGAAATATTTTAAATTTTCTTAAGTTTAATTTAGTTTTCGTAACAACATTTCTTGTGAGCTACATGTTGTATGACCATCCTCTTAATTTGGAAATTTTTGCCGCTTTGAACATTTTTTGGTATTGTGATGTGGAATGTTTAATTTTTAACACCTCATTAAATGGCATTGTGAAGAGAGTCGAATACGGTAATAGACAATTTATTTCCTTGCTTGCTGCCGAAGGAAGCAGTCAATTGCACAGCGATTCTGATATAATGACAATAACATTGGAAGATATAAACTCTATTATTGCCAGGACTGCCCGACTATTCATACAGATTGGCGATGTCTGTATTTCTTTAAATGAAACCTTCTACTTGCAAGTGAGATGCTTATTTTATTAAAAAAATTATGTTATCAAGTTAGAAATCTTCAAACAAATAGTCTATCTAATATCATTATGAAAACTAAAATGAGTCTATTGTTTCCTGTGAGCATATTGTTCTTACTCTGTATGCATGTATATTTTATTCAAGCAAATTCTTAAAATATGTACAGTCCATTTTGATTTATTTATATTAGGGTAAGGTATTTATATCATCAGTCTAATAGGCTGTTTTTAGATAAAGTTTAAACAAATATATATTTTTTATTAATTACTTTACAGATCCTAACCGTGTTTTTGACTACTTTTGGAAGCGTGTTTGTTGGTTTCCAATATGTTGTTTATACGGCTTCTTCTACGGTACATAAATATCTATTGTACATATAATATACATATAATTTTTAAATTTAGCTTATTATTCTAATGAGAATTTCATGTTCCATTAGTACAATTTTTTTCAGAGTGACTTGTATGGCTATGGCTATGGGCATGACATTATGGATATTGCATCATGTTGTTGGTTTATTTTTCATATGCACTACCTGCGAGCGACTCAAGCAACAAACTCGGTTTACTCGGACTCTCGGATTGAAATTAATTTTGTATAAGAAAGTTCGTAAGTAAATTATCTAAATGTATTGCGTATGTGCGTGCATATTAATATTAGTTTGTGACATTCTTCATTAACAGTTTATTTTCATTCCACATGAAAAAATCATATTCAGCCAGCGAAGTACAATCCAAACTAGAAGACCTTTGTTATCTGTTGTCTACACCAGGCTTTGCGGAGTTCAAGATGGCTCGCCTCTTTACGCTCAACACGTCGCTCCTGCTTGCCTTTGTGAGCTTTATTTCGACCAACCTCGTTGTAATATTTCAATTTTATTTCATGAAAAACTAAGTATGATTGAAAATTTGCCATAAATAATGGTTTGCGGAATGTTATGAAGAGAATACATGATATTACACAAATGCACGTGTCATTAAAACATAATGTACACTTACAAAAGCCGTACTGGACCTGTGTCACTCATTGGGATATGCAGAAAGATTGGAAATCTAGTTGTATTTGTCGTGTAATAAAGTAAAGATGTGACGTTTCGTTTAAAAAATTATAATATTTTCATGCAGGATCGAGACATTCCGTAACATATATGTCGGTATGCATTATTATGTAATTTAAATGAGGAAATAAATGAATGTGATGTTAAATTATTTACTTAATTTCTTGTGAAAATGAATTATATTGTACTGGTGAAAACCTCAAATTGGTGGAGTGTCTAAAATATTTATTCATAATAATATTAATTTATTATAAAAACAAATCTACTGATATGCTGCTATGAAATATGCAATGATGCTGTGTGTAGTACATTGAAAATATATAGATGGAAGTATATCATTATAGCCAATCATTTATATTTCTATGCCTGTGTATGAATGTGTCACTATGATAATAAAATTAATGAGTATGTAGACTAATCACAATTATCTTCAACATGTGGACACAATACAAATCGATACAAATATTCCTAATTGTAGTCATGTGTTTTCTTAGTTTAGCGCTATGTAGCAATAAATTCAAGGATAACGACAGATAAATAAATATCATTTAAAATTATTTTTTTTCAAAATTAAGTAACTCCTTTCCTATTTGACATGTATACAAAACAAAACCAGTTAATTATGAGCTTACAGTAAAAGGATTCCACAAACACGTGAGGACACTTAAGAGGATGTTTCACTTTGCACATATATCTTTGAAAAACGTAATAAAAATAGCTTGATTGTTTTAGACTTTTTAAATTATTAACAACTGTTGATCAAAATTTTACTTCGAAGAGCTTAGTACAAACAGATATCTTGAATTGTTTTCAAACTATTGCTAGAGATGTCTCAATATTTGGAGATTCACAGACCCATATCTTGCAGATATGAAAAAGACTTCTGAATATTTTTTATTATATTTTAAAGACCTCTTAATTGATATCCCATTTGATGGAACCTACAAGAAACAAAAGTTTCAACATAAACTTTGGTAGGTGTGGAGATAACTTGTCAAAACAGTATTTTCTTTTCCAAGAGTATGTAGTATTTTTTTGTAAACCATACACAAATTATAATGTTACTTTTAGCATTGTAAATATACTATCTTGTATATCGTTCACAGAATCTTGATATCTCAATAACTATGAAAGTTAGAATCATCAGTTTTCCAAGAAACTCTAATTAAACTGCCATTAATGGTGTTTTATTTTTGAAAATTGTGACTAGCAGTTTTGGGGGGAACATATTTTTTAAAATTTCCTACAATATCTAAAGAACTAAATTATAATCAGTTCTTAAAAAAAAGTTTCAAATAACTGGGAGAAATTTTTAGTTTTTATGTCAAACGAGAAAAAACAATTGGGATGTGTATTTTGACGTATGAGCTTTCGTTTTTTTTCTTTCGAAGTACTAGAAATTTAAAAATAAATTCATTAGATGAGAGCCATTAGCAACCAATATATTATTGTAACAAATAATACAATTGTTTAGAATCCTAACTGACTTAAAGTCAAGGTGGCTTTATGGCATTGAAATGCCAACATATATGTAAATTACGTCAGGCAAGTAATATGTCAATCGACTACCATTGTAATTTGTGTGATTAAATTATTATTTTCCTTTCGACAGGCAAAAATGAAAATTCTGGGAAATTTTAATAGTTCAAGTTTAGTGAAGCAGAAATATTTTATTCATTTAATTATAAAATTTAAAAGAGTTGGATTAAAAATATTATAATGTGGACGGAGAAAAATTGTTAAATCCGAAATGGAAAGGGTTCTCTAATTTCAAAAGAAAATTCTTTGAATGGGGACAGTTTAGAAACGTAAGCACTCATTTTAGGGTCATCTGGTAAACACTGAATATAAAAAATAATTAATATTTAATAGAAATAGAAGTTTTCGTACAAGTTGCAAATGTATTGAAATGATTGCTTCATGAGATGGAACAGATGACAAGATGGACTTCTGAAAGATACATTACTCGTTATCGACTCATGCGGGTTAAGAAATTTGGAGGGACCAGAGACTATTTTAAAAATAAACTCTTATTTAATTGTCAGCTTGAGTATTGCGATTATAATGACTGATAGCAATACTTTATATGATGTTAGTGTGAAATTTCCTTTTGACAAAATACTTTTCTAGTAGAGTCTAAAAACCTTCTTATTGTAGTCTTTCTTATCGCCTCTAATACTTCGAGTTTACAAGTAAGCTTTTCCGGCATGGTGTCAGTGATAACACTAGGGATAAATGGCTTGAAGCTCTGTCATTATGGTCGCATATTTTGGATCTACTAATTATCTTATAAGGCGTGAGTTCATCAATGTTATCGTGGACGCTTCGACGTTGGTCTTCTTGACTCATCTTCCCTAAATGTGGTATGTTCGTAATTTGAGTTTAGGAAGATTTTAAAGTGCTGCGATGATAAGAAAATTATGATAACTCTGAGTACGTTGTTTCTGATACCCAATATAGATTTTGAAAATTTCTTCTTAATGGGTAACTTCTATTTTACTAAAATTCAAACTACTATGGTTTGAATATTATGGCATTCATTTATTATACTTTCTACTTTATTTGAGTAATGTTTTATTTACTCGTCTACAAAACATTTGCAATTTGTGGGTGTTTTTGTTTTAACATAATACATTTTTTGACAATACGCAAGTTTTTCTCATTGGCTAACATCTTGTCGCATGTTTTTATAATGATTATTAGTTTCACATGTATGTACATACTTATTCTCATGAATTGGAAAGAGGAAAATAAGATTTAAATGCGATAATGCTATTCAGAAATTTTCGAAGGTTTGTCATCAGTTCGTAATTTTTTCTTTAAATTCAAAAATGTTACTATAATATTAGATAAATAGAAACTTTTTTAAAAAATTTTTAATATCTGTAATCGAGGGAAGTATGCTTCGCTGTTCAAAATTCTGACTTAAAGAGAAATTTTAGCAATAACTCGCTTTACTTATTACATCACGATGTTTGTCGCAATTGAGTCAAAGTTTAGTCAGAAACATCTTTATTATTATTATCTATTATTTTTGAAATTCGACTGAAATTTTGTTCAATACCTATTAAATCGTTGTTATCTAATTTACTATCTATGTATTTCACAATAAAATTAAAACCATTGATAAAAGTTCTTATGATATTTATTCCTTTGTTCAAAATGTAATCATGTGATTATTTTTCATTACGTAAAATAGACTTCAAATTTAACAAAAATGTAACATATTGATTTCTTACCTTATTATAACTTAGACTATGTATTATTAACCATTACCTGTAGCTAACACGAAGTTGCCTCTTGTGCATGACAATAATTCACTCATTTATTCGGAGGGGTCTTATTAATTATCCACGACGATAAAGTGGTTGCCACTGTAATCTCATTTAAATATGCTTCTTCTTTTATATATATATATATATATATATATATATATATATATATATATATATATATATATATATATATATATATATATATATATATATATATATATATATATATATATATGTATATATATATATATATATATATTTATGTATATATATGTATATACATATATATATATATATATATGTATATATGTATATATATATGTATATATATATATATATATATATATATATATATATATACATATATATATATATATGTACATATATATATATAACGTGGATTTTACCTTCCGACATTAAATAAATTCTCGGATTCTATATATGAAAAACAAAAAAATATTACAATTACGATTTCTTAATAATTATTTGAATGTATTAATTATACATTTAAATAATCGATAACTTTAAAAAGATTCACATGAAAATTTTACAAAGACAACTAAAAAATTCAATTTTATTTATTTCCTGTACCATGAGAAATATCAATAGTTAATTACCATTCATAATTACCGTGTGTCTTTTTCATTAACCCTTGAGAACTAACATTATGCTAAGAGTTAATTTCAATAATTTATGTAAATTTATATTCGATAATTGAATATATCATGTGCACGTCTTATCATTAGCCTCCCACGAAAAACTAAAATGATAATTCGCCATTGTTGTCACGCTTGCTATTTCTCAACCTATTAATCATCACTACCCCCAAAATTGTAATGAATGATGATAACCATTAGTAAAATGTTTCTATGTATATATGTGTTCTATTTACTTAATAGACTACAAACCCCACCCCCCTAGCAGTCGCGACCTCAAGTTTAGTTATTACTGTCTGACAAAATCGATTTCCAAAATGATGAAGTTATTTTCTTTTAGCTAATAGATTGCACTTGCGTGTGGAACTTATTAGTGTTATGAATTGGTGTTTTACTTAGGGTTACTCAACTTTAAGTTATGTAATCTACGTGATATATGCAAATACGTGTCACTTATATGGGATAATGCATGGACATGCTTTTCAATTTTTTTATTGAACTCCAATTTATAATTCAGAGTATCAGTCTTTTCTTGCAGTCTAAAATAGTATATGCAGTTTGAGTTTGTTTCAAGGCTGCGTAATAAGAGCAATGTCAAATATATACGATCTATAATTTTTCGTCCAATTGTAATGGTACAATAGAAATCAACACCGATTTCAATCTTGCGAGTACAATTACTATTCTCTATAATAAATTTGCCAATCGAATTGTAAACTGTCAAGTAGTGAGAATCAAATTAATCGTTCAGAAAGATGGAAGATAATAGGATTTTCATAGTAGTTACTTAATGTTGTTTGCATGATAATTACTCATCAGCGTCATCGATACCCCATTCTTGTAATTCCGCTATGGGCATTAATAAGTTGAATATTTTGTTAAAACAAGAATAATTACCTCTTCGCAATATTGTAATGTAAATAATTTATTATTTTTATTATTGTCGAGTTTTGAACGTACTTTGATTTTTATGTAATTTATATGGTCTGTAATAAGTTACAATTTTTCGTTAAACTTCGTTAAGTTTTTTTTTTAATGAACATGTGATGAATCTTTATTTAATGGTAGACAGTATGGAAAATAGCCAAGTGCTTATCCAAACAGATGTTTAATAAGGATCCATACTTGTTTAAATCTCTTAGGAGGGATATACCGCAGGTCATTTTGAAGAGCATGACTTTTTAAAATTTTTTTATAAATACTCATAACTACATAAATATTATACAAATGCGTCAACAAAAAAAGATTATACAATGAACGTAAAAATATTTATGCTAACAAAATGCCGAATTTCAGAGTGTGGTACTTAAGAATAAAGTTAATCATTTTTTATGAACACAGTTACTGTAATATTGACTCTTGGTAGAAATATTTCATATAAACCACATTTTGTATGCTTTTCAATATTAATTTTAAATTAATGCATTTAAATTTGTCAGTTATTCTAAGAACACCACTATTATAGCCAAAAAAATTGTAACAATTTCTGTTAATATAATTCTTTGATTTTCAAACATCACGTATATATATACATATATATATATATATATATGTATGTATATATGTGATTTAATATCAATGTATTATTACAAAAAATCAGCATAATCGTGTCAAAAATTTTTTTAATTCTATTTTTAAGGATTAAAAAAATTATAACTATACAGATAGAGATCCAGTAATTAACTATGTAAACGAGTAAAATTAAGATTAAGAAAAACATAATATATTACAAATAGTAACACGGCATTACAACATCCAAATAAATATTTTCTATTTAATTTGACCCTATTTTAATTCTGCTTAATATGAAATTTACCCCTTTTAGTTTTTCAAATTTTATTACTTCTAAAAATTACTTAAATACTTAAACAATTACAATCTGGGAGCTAGTGAATATTTTAACATGGAGAGTTCCAAAAGTAACTTTAAAAATAAGCTGTTACTTTAATATAAATTAATGCCACGGATGGAAAGTTAGAATAGATTATCTACTTGGGAGACGTTTCGAAAATGGGTTGGGGTGCATATTTTAGTTGATATTTTTAATAATATCTCTATCTTGCAATAAGTTCAAAAATAAATAGTTTAGAATCTTTTAACCCTAGAAAGATAATCATATTGTGTAGTACGGAAAAGATAGTCATGTGTAAAATTTACGAAATGTTTTAATTAGTGGTAGGTTGAAGTTTCCTAATTTATTTAAAAAAATTATATGTTATTATATATTTACATATATATTGGAATAATTAATACTGCAGACAACTTGTTTATAATCATTTATTCATAAAAAAAAACAAAAACTTTAAACTTCTGTTACAAATCAACATTTTTTTTTAACATTCACTCTGTCATATTTTTACTTCAATAATCAGTCATTATTTTATAAAAAATCAACAATTAAAATATCTCATAAATATAACGAACATAAAGTTTTACAAAAATTAGTTACAAACAGCTTTGGCACATATCAATATTATGCTCACAACATATTATTTTTTTACATTTTTTATAAGAGGCAATAGCCTTCCGTCTTATTTTAGACGGGCAGAAAGTACAGTAAATACGTTTCTTTACTATAGGCTCATCAGCTTGATCTTCTGATGTACCAGGTACTTCATTAGGCAACATATTGGAGATATTATCTCGCAAATATCTTTTCAAAGTAGGAGAGTCTAAACGCCTACGCAAAAACGAAGAAGACAAACCCAAGCTAAGGTTTTTCATGAAATTTTTGCGACTTAGAGGCTTTTCCCCTTTGCTGTTAACATTGTGGCTATAAATTATATACGCATTTATGCAAGCAATGTTTATTATTCCATACAATAAAGCCATAGGCCACCTATTTGTCTTCCTACTACACGACATCAGAGAACACATTTGGTCTAGAGTGTCTACTCCACCTTTTCTTTGATTATAATACATAATCTTATCTGGCTTACCAGTAGCTTCGTTGGTGGTAGCATCATCATCACAAGACAATAACAGGTAAACCATTTTTGCCGGTTTCGGTTTATATGAGACAAGAGTAAGAGGTCCATTGAAACAAAACATTGATGTCCCGACTGGCCTAGAGCGACTGTTTTGTAGTTCTTCCGGTATCTCGCGTTTGTTCGATCGTACGGTTCCCACAAGTGTTAACTTGTAAGGTTCTTGGAGTAAGCTTTTCGCCAAAGGGATCGAGGTACACCAATTATCGCACGTTATATTACGACAAGTTCCATGTACAGGCTTTGATAATTCCTTTACATAGAATTCTCCGAGAGGCACCCCATTAGTCTGAGTTCCCCTTCCCAAATAGGGTATTCCATTTATCATGTACTTAGTACCACTGTCACACATCATGAGGATTTTTATGCCATACTTACTTGGCTTGTTGGGAATATACATCCTAAACGGACACAGCCCTCTAATTCCAAGTAACTATTCGTCTATTGTCAAATGAGCCCCTGGAGTATAATTGTGTACGCATTGATAGATGAAGAGATCCCATAATTTTCTAACAGGAGCAAAAACATAATTTTTTCTAAGTGTAGGTCGTACGGTTTTGTCATCCATTCTAAGACATTGTATCAAGAAATCAAAACGATCACGACTCATCACAGAGACGTACACCATTGTAGAAGATCGATCAAAGAGCTCGTCAGTGGACATATGATTATCTTTTCTTATAGCCGTCATTACCTGTATACCAAATAAAGCGCAGATTTCATCCTCATGTGTATCACGAAATGTAGCACCTGTCATAGAATCCCGTCTCTTCAATGATATCTCGGCGTTAGTCCATCGTACAATTTTGGGTTATTATCTCATCAGTAATAAACATATTGAAGCATAAGACGGGATCATATACATTACGGCACATGCGGCTTGGACCTCTTTGAGCTCGAACAATGTTACTCGCTGACACTCTGCCACGCCTTGTTAACTTTGAAGTCGACCAACAATGTTTATTCCTACCTCTGATAGTCCTCTGTCGCAAGACTACGACCCTACGAGAGGCCGATGTGGAGCCTGGTTGTTCGGCACTGCTTTGCCTGTCTAGGATTGCACTTCCACTTGGCGTCTGCTTGTACCTCATCTATATAAGCTTCTTCTGTGTCGCTCTGCACGTTATCTTCACTTTCGTGGTCCGCTACTTCACTATCAGTATCCTCACAGGGAAGCTCGTCATCGTTCTGCATAAGAGCAGCCAGGATATCAACTTCGTCCAAATTTCTACTCCCCATATTTTTATAGTTTTGCTTCAATATTTATAAAAAGAATAATATAATTATAAGTAATCATATCTAGTTGTAATAACATCAAAAATTAAAAACCAGCATACAAGTCACGTAAAAGATAATCATGCGTAATTTTGACTCACGCGGTCGTATATTTTAAAATCGGTGACACTTACCTTAACAACACGTACGTCACACGCCAGCTCCCAGCGACGAATGAGATGTCCTCAACGGACGCCTATGGATTCGCGCTATTTAGAAAGAGACAGCTATATTTCGCAAACGCATGCGTCAATTTTACGCAGACTATCTTTCTAGGGTTAATTAAGGATATAAACTTCACATTAGTGTAATATTGACAAATAGTATGATTATAATACAATATTTTAGAAAGACAAGATATTTTCTATAAAACTAGCTGGAAGCCATTATAATTAATATTCGATACACATTAATTCAACTAAAACTGTTACTAAATTTGGAGAGAGCATAAAAAAGCAAGCCAATGGTGATGTGGCAAGGCGGGAATCATTGTGGATGTTAAATGAATGGATGTAAACTTTAGATAATGAACCTTTTTATCTGCTATCTTACTTTTGACCAAATTGTTCTTAATTTTAATTTTTTTTTCTAGTTTACAACACTAAGCTATCTAGAAATATATTGTGTATGTAACTTGAATATATATATCATATTTATTATAACGGAAGCAGAAAAAGTTATTAATTTACATTGAAGTATGATTGCGCTAGCATTGTATTGCAGATTTACCAGATAGAATGAAATTACATGAGAGCAAATACGTAAGGAAAGCAACTGATTTGTCATCGACTGTTGAATGCCAACAAGTAATTGACTGAATTACACAACATCTCACACGTTAGTACATTTATTTTTACTCCTCAAAATGCAAAATTATAAATTCATAGTTCCAGTATTTACAGTACATACTGGTAAAGTATTTTTCTTAAAAAGTTTTTAAAAAAAACCTTCAATAAAGTTATGAGTATCATAAAACATTCTTTAAGAAAACGGGAAAATTTTCGATTAAACATAAAAAATGTGAGACAAGTGTCGGCAGCTTTCAGTTGTAGCTCAGTGATATTGTAATGAGTGAAGAGTGATATTGATAATTTTTAAGGCAATTCAGAAATAAAGTAATTTTTTTATTACCGTTCAAAATACATAGAAATTGTTTCATTATATGTTTCGCATTTGGTTGTGCAATCCTTGCAATCTTTTTTAAAAAGAAAACATTTGATATTACAACGGCATGTCATCTGTAGAATAATTTGGTTACTACATTCAATTTCATTCCATCTATACAATGTAAAATGTATAGATGGTATGGATGGAATCTTTTATTCATTCATTTTCGTTCCATCTGTACAGTATAAAATGTATAGATGGGATTTTTTGCTCATCCATTTTCACTCCATTAATACAGTGTAAAATGTATAGATGGTATAGTTGAAATCTTTTGATCATTCATTTTTGTTCCATCTATACAGTGTAAAATGTATAAATGGTACGGATGGGATATTTTACTCATTAATTTTCTTTGCATCTGTACAAAGCAAAATGCTATTTTAGTAATTATAAATTTATAAAAATGGTATTTTCAACTTGCATATCACTTCGAAAAATTGTTGATAATTCAATATTACCCAGTTCAAAATTTACTAAACAATATAAAATTAATAAAAACATCATGTTTAGTTTTTTGATACATTCAAATCTTCACAGTTCTTGAATTTTTAATACTAAAGTATGTTGCATATACATTTCCACTACATGTTGAACATTTCACTGTTTACCAGATTTTAATAACATAAGTTAAAAGATTTACTAATTTATCCATGATCGTTTTCTATCAAAACATCAATTGTTCACTATTTAAATATTATGTGGTATTGACTTGTTAATCTTTAACTGAAATTATGGAGGTTTACAGATGGGTCTTTTATTGACAGAACAATATTTTTACGGAAATTACTTTAAAGCATATGAAGCTAAAGAATAATAAATTTCAACTACCTTTCTTGTGATTCAATTAATAGGAATTACAATTATATTAATTGCTAAAACAATAAACTGGTTGCCAAGGCCAAAACATATAAATTTATTTCTATATTACTGTAATGGTCTGTTTTACATCTAACTTAAACTATAAGGTAATTATTTAGATGGACTAAAAAAGTGGACTTCTAGTATGTTGCTACGTGGCAATAAACTGAAGATTTAGACACAATTACAAATATGAATAGGCGATGTGGTAATGATCTTTATTATATGTTAGAGTAGACACTTATGATGATTGTATATACTCTATTAGTCAAATGTCTGATAATGTTGTTACATTTTTAATACCTTGATCCAAAAGATGATACTGTTAATAATGAAGCAATATTATAATTTTAAATATATTTGGCGTTAATTTTGTAGAAATTCATAATCACTTACTTTTTACTCACAACTAAATGAAACTATGTGATGTAGTATTATTTCTACTTTATTTAGATTCTTCACCATACAATCTTAAAGATACAATCTTTACAAATTGCCCACGAAGATATTGTCATGCAACGAAAGCTAGCTCTTGGTTAAGAAATTAAATAAAGTAGAAATTATACTACATCACCTAGTTTCATTTAGTTATGAATAAAAATTAAGTAATATCATAATTACTTAATCAATATAAATATCCACTATCCAATCCGAGAAAATAAATTTGTGAACCTCGGTATATAATGTGACATAAAAACTGTGGTCGGTAAACTTGATATGATATAGATATAATATTTTATAAATTTGTCAATGACAGAGTGTCAACTTCATTGGATATCAGACAGATATTTAAATGAAATTGTACTATTGCATAGAGGAGAAAAATTAGCACAAAAGTCAGGGATGCATTTTGAAGATTACCATAAGTAAATTGCATGAAATTACCATATTAAAGTCTCATATATTATGCGTGGTGAGGATATTGTCTTACAAGCTGTTGTTTATGTGATTTTACTGAAAAATGCCCCATAATTAATAATTAGTCATATCCATTAGGAGGAAGTAATGAAAATATAGGTAGAAATAATTAAATCTTAATTCATTTTCATGTAGGCAATCCGTGATCCAATTGTACAAATTGTTCACGTTCATTCAGTTTTCATCTAGCCTTTGTGAAGTGACACTTTCGTATACAGACGCAATAGCATTGCTTCATGCTTTCACATTGATTCAGCTCTCGTGATGTCATGTAAATAGTTTGACTACATTTCAATATTTTCCCACTTTTAATAAAGGCTACTGTTGTAATTTTTATTAAGACAGACATTTAAAAGTGCTTTTGATTATATTTTTATGTAGATATTTTATATTTATAACAACTAAAAAAAAATTGGGAATAATTTTCAATCTGCCTATCAGCTAAAAGTTGTCAATTTTATTATCAGTACTTTAAATAAAGAGTTGTAAGCCGGCTTCTATGAATTCCTGAGTACATAATAAGATTGTAATCAATAAAATTTGTTAGTATCTTAATCTATTCACGAGATATAATATTTCAATTGTAGTGTAAGGACTAACAAATACACAGAGCTCAGTTTTCAATTCAGCTTTTTTTCTTTTACACGGAGGTACTATTTACAACAATGAGACATATTTGTATGTTGATTGAGAGACTTTGAAATTAAAAGAAAAATTTTTTACTAAAAGGTAAATTATGCCTCTAAATATTATAGACTATTTCCATCTCATGCTTTTGAGAGAAATCCGAAAAGAAAGTCTTGCTGTGCCAATTAACTGATAGCCTGCCTAGCACAAATCCGCAAAGAAATATAAATGGACATGAAGGCAAGCATGAATAGAACTAGCACTATGAGATTTCTGTACACATTGACTTTGTGTTCCTTATGAACTTTTACAATTATTCATATAATTTTTAACCACACAAATGTGTTACCTAGCACCTTTTCACAAGCAGATAAATTTTGACAATTTGTCAAAAAGTATGAGACTAAGAGTCATCCCTAATGTTTTTCAGTAAAGTTTAGATAAATTTCCAACAACGTTGCATTATTTCATAATTCTGGTTTTAGTAGTATTGAAGACAGGAAGAGGTGGAACATATTTTTTGGGGATATCTCAGCAACGTCTTAAGAGCTATTTCACACATAATTTCTAAATAACATAGTTTTGTAATCCTCATAACTAGCTCTTTTAAATTAATTCACATTAATGAAATGACACAAAAATTTTTCATTTTCCTCCTCAAAAGTTTTCATAATGTTTCCATAATTTTTAGTGTTAATCAATGAAACATATGCGGGTTGATGTGCTTTATCACTTTAACAAATTATTCACATTTATATGTCAAAACGGTTTTTGAGCAAAACATTTAAAACTTTATAAAACTTTTCATTTAAATAGAAATATTCACTCTTAGTACATAACCCACTATGAGTTTATTACAAATGCAGAGATAGCACTTACCCCTTGCTCGTGTAAATATACAGCATTCTGAATGCCATATACTAGAAAAGTGAAGGCAGAGTATATAAAATGCATCATCTGAAATATTTAATTACAATATATAAATTTACTTTAAGTTACCAATATAATTGGAAAGATTATGAAACCCTGTAATATCTCAAAATGAAACATGGTGTTCGATTTTTTAGAGATTTCAAAGAAGTATGATTGTGTTAGGTAGGACACATATGTATTTCGGATTATTTGTGAGGTCAAAATAAATTGTTCTCTTAAACTGATCCTCCAGTGGTATATTTTAATGGATTTTCCATAGTCATCATTTTCTAGTAAATGTTGCCTGCATTTTAATAGGCATTAATTAATTTTAACATTTGAGTGATGATGTATCTCAGTAGTCTCACACATACCATTTGACTAGTTCCAATTATTGAGATCTCCTTAATAATTGTTATAAAATCCACTTCTTGTTCCAGTGCAGATATATACTGTCCTGCGATTATTAAACTTATAATAAATAAGACGGAAAAACTTTTGAAGTGCTCGGAACAATTTGAGCAATAAAAAATAAATATAAGAAAGAGCAATGCCTGGCTAAAAATATTTATAATTTGATTTTTTATAGGTTTGCTCTCATTTCTATTGATTCCAAAAATTGATTGCACAATCAGTATAGTCCATATAGAGTTTCAAAAATATTTGTTTCTTTTTCATGTAGTCAATATGTGACTACAAGAAGACGTGTATCAAGACAATGAAGCTGTTGATTAGCGCCTGTTATAATTGAGTAGTTCAAAGTGTTACATTTCATTTCATTTGACATTAAATATGAATTCGGAATATCAAATCAAAAGTGTCTTTAACACTTTTGATCGAAACCTAGTTACTTAGCTTTAATAGGTTTGTCACAGCCTTGAAAATGGAGAATAGTGAGGTGAATTAATGTGTAACTGAAAAGCGAGGATAGCAGATGAAGTTACTTGTGGAAAAGTGTATTATTTAAAAATATATTAAATATTTTCTTTGATTATGGGAAGTGGAGACAAGTGGAAAAGGTGAAGAATTTGAAGTTAAAAATGTTGATGCGGATAGTTTATTCCTATAATGTGCACCAAAATTGTGGGTATTGCATTTTGTTTTTACTAATCATGACTGCGGCAATTCACATTATACAAACCACTCTCGGAAACTATTCTCCGGTGCCGGTGTATAATGATTATAATCCTAAAATGTCTTTTATTTCAATAGAATAAAATAAACGTACTGTATTTGGAAAATATTTCAATTTCAACATTGTTCATTGTAATTTCAGTTCGAATTCTAACGAACTGAAAGTATGGCGACCCTGATAATTTAAAATTTACAGCAAATATTACATCATTTTTCAAATTTTTTTTCCGAAATTGTTTAGAACATTTTTTTAATTATGAATTAAATTATAATATATATTACTAACGGTATATTAGCATATTTAAAAAAAAATTATTACCACAATCTAAAGAGAAAAACTAAGAAAAAGAGAAAACAAGTTAACACAAATTTAATTCCTCTAAATACAATAAATGTATAAATTTATCAAGATTAATGAGATAATAAAAATACTTAATTAAAAGACTGCACCAGCGAGCCTTTTTTCAATTTTAAAAACCTGCATACAAAATAAGATGATAATATTCAATAAAATCACCTTTTTTTTCTTTCCTTTCTTTAGATAGACTGTTTCAATGTTAAGCAAAGAGTCACACACTGCACATTGTAATTATCCAGTGTGGTAGATATCCACATCTCACATAGATTCAGTGCGGTAAAACTAGAATTTGTGTATATACATACACATAAAACATATACACATAAAAACAAACACACATTCACACAAAACTGTATCATATTACTATGATCTACAGAATATTTTTCATCATGTGAGAGCTTATACTTACAAATATGTTACAAGCTGAAACACACATAAATGCGTGTGACTAGTGATTAATATCAACTATACATTCATCAATCAACTAGCTACTAAATATAGACTATCCTTTGTATTAGCTAATCGGTCAGTTTTGAATACATATTGGTAATGGCTCGACATATATTTCCTCCATATAAAACAGTTTTCATTAAAATTAAACAAAGAATCCCAGTGAATAAAATGTTCTACCAAGACACGGGGAAACATTTGAGGAATATTGAAATGTTTATCGGATTAAGGAGGAATATAGAAATAAAACAGAACCAAAGATTTCTACAATCTCGATGGGTTACATTAATGAACTTTGTATATCCTATATATCCCATTAGCATTGTTATAGGATTGCTATCAATTTGCATTCTTCTCAAATATTCCATTCCCATGACTAATGTAATTCAGTTAACGCAATTCATCCATATCGTCATTTTATGTACAACATTCTCTTTGATTTTGTTTAAAAATACATTCTTGAAAACGAAAACCATGAATAAATTTATATCCAAAATGAATGCCATTGATCGAAACTTGGAGATAGCATTTGTACAACAAATTAATAAAGAAGCACTGAATCGGAACAGGCTGGCGTCTTACATTATTCTGTTATTCCATTTGGCAACAACATTCTGGTCTTTCACAATCTACCTACAAGCACATACTCTTTTTTTGTTACTTTTCAATGTTTTAGCATTGTCCTGTACTATTGAGAGTGCATCATTCACATTTCACCACAGAGATATTATAAGGAGAATAGAATATGGAAATAGACAACTGTATTTCTGGCTCGACACATATCGCCATCCAACTGTTGGTATAAATGATAATCAGAATGAACGAATAGTATATTTTGATGAAGATATAACTTCTAGAATTGATGCTATTCTTCAGCTGTATTTAAAAACAATCTATGTCTCTTCAATTTTGAATAGAGAATTCAATTTATCAGTAAGTAATAGTTCATTATAAATACCCAATTGATGTGATGTTAAATGAACAGAGTGATGTTATGACAATAAGTCAAGAATGAAAACGAGAGTATTAACTAATTCATGGGAGAAAAGTCCGATGTATTTTCTTGTTTAAATTTATTGAAGTTAATTTTTGCGCTAGAAGAATATATAAACTATAATAATGATAAAAGATATCAATGCAAATTTGTAAATTTATATAACATCATGAGATTTGCTAAGAAAGATAAAAAGTTATTAGTGTCGTGCATTGTATAAAGTTTTCTTTTCTTTTATTCTGCTACATTTATAACCCCAATGATAATCCACAATTTAGCAATTGACTTGAACACATTTCTCTCTCTGTCATGATTATATATCGGTCTACCAATTAAAATAAGTATTTTAGTACTATTCTTAGAAAAATCTATTTCCAGAGTACAAAAGAAAGAAACAATAAATTGAATCACTATACTATGTGATGGTGTAATGTTTGTATTGGTACTGGAGATAAAAATAAATTGAATGTTTTGTGCACCTTAATGAACTCGGTGTTGCATTTTGCCTTGTTATACTGTTTTATTGTCTAAAAGTCGTCTGAGAAACTTTAAAGATTAAAAATTTAATTTTTTATCTTTTCAACTCAAATACTAAATCAATTTTGGTTAAAAACAGCAAAAATTGAATGACTTATATGTATGCACACATGGGCTGTGTAAATATTAATTTTTATGTGATTTTTGAAATATATTTTTCGAGTGCCTAATGTTTTGAAAGTCTCATTTAATAAATTAATATGTTTATGAAAACTTTATTCAATAAATAAGAAACCCAAGTTAAGAAAACTGCAGAGATAAAGAAATATTCTAATGTAAGTCATAAATTGCAATAATTGATTATGTTAGACAGGCAACTATTGAACCAGCCATCTCAATTTATAAATTTATTTTACTTTTTCTGAAACACATAAAATAGAATGAAGGATTTACCTATGTACAAAATATTCTCAAAACTATTAAGAACTTTTCTTAAAACAGATTTTTGAAAATATTTTATCGGAATGAGATGAAGGCAGTGAGCAAGTTTGTTTACTTAGAGTACCCAAATAATGAACCCTATAAAGAATTCAATAGATAAATTGAATTGGTGGCAATGTACCAAAATATTAAGAGTTAAGTTGGTTACATCTAGAAGAAAGTTCACTTTCGTTTGGTGCATGCATTGTGGTTCTGAAGAACACAATGCCAACAGACAGAACTTCACAGAATCAAATGAATGTTAAAAAATATAGATATCTTCGAATCAAAGCTATGTAAGTAATATAGATATCTTGCTAACAATAATAAATACTTACTGCTTTGGACGTATTAAATTCGATATTGTAGGAAAAGGAAATGTCTTAAGAAAGAAGGAAATGCATAATTATTTCTAGTTTTGAAGCGGAAGCGAATATTAATTATCAGTTCATGAAAATATTTCTATTTATGTGGAACTTAAAATGAACTTTTAATCATCTGAAATAAAGTTCTTCAAATATTAACTAATTTAGATCATCATAAATTTCTTCATTTAAAAAGAAAAATTAATTCCTTTAAGGTATGAAAATGGTGTAACTAAGAGCTTATAATCTAGAAACATTTGTTTAAAAATTATTTTTGTTTCAGATTTTGTTCGTATTTATCAATAGCTTTGGAAGCATATTCGATATTTACTCAAATTTAGTTTACATGGAAATTTTAAAGGTAAACAATAATTGCTAAGAGTGTTATTGCTTTTCATAAACTCCATTTGTTATAAAGTTTATTCTTTTACCAATTTCAGGGTGGAACTGAAATAATATCGAGCACAGTTATGTGGAGTATTCAGAGGCTACTCTATGTAGTAGTCATCTGTTTTACCTGTGAAAAACTTAATCAATGCCTCCGTGAAGCACGAACATTCGCTTTAAAGTTGGTGGTGGATGATCAATTGCGTAAGTGAAGTAAATCCATACATAATGCATGGGGTATATCTCACATATTAGGAATAAAACTTGAATAAAGCTTGCAAAGACGTACTTATGTTGCCATTTAAAAAATTACAAATATATTGTGTAGTGACAAACAGCAATGTAGAACTTGTCAATTTATGGTAATTAATCTATAGTACAATGAAAAGAACAGATAATGGATTGAACCAATCCCTTTCTGATGGAATGAAATAAGTGAACCATTTTGTATGATCAATACTTCAATACTTCTTTTACTACTTATGTTCTACGAGACTAAAAAAGGCAGGAGAAAATTCATGTTTCAGAGTTATATAATTTTTACATAATTACACAATATTTTTAAAGTAATAATATCTGTTCAAATAAATTTCTTTTAGTACCGGATAAAGTAAAAAACGGTATAACTAATCATATACAGTGTATATTTATTACGTAATGCTATTTGATAGTTAAATTGGTATAACGTGAATTAAATGGAAAAATTATGTAGCAATTCGAACCGTGCTATATCCGTTTTGATGTTTATTTTGTTGTAGGGTCAGTTTATAATGAATATTAAATGATGGTGCTTTCAAAGTTTTGAAGATTTTGTCAAAATTTAGCGTTTATTAGGGTTCCACATCTCAAACTAAAAAATGGAACCATTATGAAATCACTCATGTACTGTCTGTCTGATCATTTATCAGACGTGACTTTCTCAGATACCATACAATGTAGAAACTTAAAATTTGCCATAGCAATACGTTTTACTAACTCACATATTTTTCACTAGTCAACTGTTTTAATATATTCATAAAACAATTAAAGAAAAGATAAATAAAGTACTCAGAATTTCTTTCTTCAATTTTGTACATCACATGGAGGATCACTTTAAAGAGTTTCTTATGAGGAATACAAAAATATTTTTTTTATAATCTTAAAAAAATCCATTTAAAAGTTATTTTAAAAAATATGAGAAAATAGAACATCCACCTCCATCAACTGCTAAACGGAGTTGGTAAAATCTGAAGAGGAAATTACAGAAAAACTTCTTGGTCTATATTTTATAATTTTTTTATTATAAATAGACATCTCTTAGCAATTCGATACTTAACATATAAAGGTAATCAAGCACCTTGCCACATGATTAAGTATCAGTAAGCACAGTATTTGGATTTCCCCCAATTTAATTTCATCAAATTACAATGTCAACTAAATAATAACTTATGAAAGACACATTGTAAAAAAAGTCAAAGGCTCTCATAAATACAAACAGATAATGAGTTGTATTGGTCATTCAAAATGAAAGAGGTACCTGAGTATCTTAAAATTTTCATTCCATCCGTCAAGTTATTCTGAGATCGTCGTACCTTTCTTTAATGGTGTTTATTCTGCATTATTGGTGGTTTTTTTTTACATTATTAGTTTCTGCGTCTTTTAATTTTAAAATTATTTTAGTCTTACTTTGAATATAAACTCTCACAACTCTTTGAGTCCATCTCCAAGTTGAGAAATTTGTGCCTCATGAGGCCTACTTCAATTGTAGATGTCGGGTTAAGTATTTTTTTTTGTATCTGCAAAGACTGAAACAAAAATATCCAGATCTGAATTTAGTCAACTAATACCTGCTCCATAGGAATGGATGCATTGGTGACATGCTTGCTTATATTATAAGCTAGTTACTGATGGAAAATATAAACCGATTGCTTCTTTCATATGAAAACATCAATCATTTACCTCATAATTATTAATAATTCTTCTTTACGGAGTGAGAAATTATTAGAATATTACTAAAAACTGACCTTATAAAATATTCAATGTCTAAAACGAGATGTGTTTTTCCAGCGTCTAACTGCCTGTTAAAAATAGAAGACCTTAGTCGCATGCTTTCCGTACCTGAAGTAGGTGAATTTAGAGTGGCTCGTCTCTTCAAGTTGAATATGTCACTGCTGCTTGGTTACTTAAGTTTTTCTACCACTATTTTAGTAGTAGTATTTCAGTTTTACTTCCTCAAAAGAAATAATACAATTTAGCATAGATATTAAAAATTACCAGTATTATATAATAATGAAAATATATGTATTAAAATAGATTCAATTTAACAAAAGAAAGCCATATAAACAAACTAGGACTTTAAGTCCATTAAAATATAGAGTGTGATGTGCAGCTACTACATTTAGAATGCATAGAATATGAATATTTTATAAATTATGAACTGACGTGTTTTGCTGGAATCTATCATATTTTTAATTTTTGGTTCAGTAGAATGGTAAAGAAATTGGATAGTCGCATAAAAAACAGTTTAATGTTAGTTATATTTGTGAACTGAGAATTTTCTCCCAATGTGTGTATAAAAAGCACAATATTTGTGAATGATTACAACATTAATAAAAGATTACTATTAACTAAAATGAATGTTTAATTTCACAAATATTTCATTGATCTGGATATGGCCTTTGCACAATATCGTCTATATGTAGTTATTCTTGTCTTATTTTTGTTGCACAATATGCAAGCGGCAATGCTTTTGTTTTAATATTATTCAACACAAAATTGTACTTTCAATCATCATATAACAATGAATAATACAATAGTAGGTATCTATCTACTTGGCAAATTCAATGGTTTGTGCTGAACTTTAAAGGAGAAAAAAATTATGAAATAATAATTAATATTTGCATCATGTGAATACGGTACTTCAATTGAGATGTCCGATTCTCAATGTAAGGCTATACTCTGTGTTACAAGAATGTATGTCCGTCGAATGTTATTTGAGTTTGTAACTATGTACTTTTCACAGAAAATTGATTTATGTCTTTTTTACTCAATAAGGAGGATTCATTAATGTGAGATTATATTGCCTGATGGATCTTTCTGTCTGATGAATCATTTAAAATATTTGCATGGAGCGAGGATAGAACCACATGTTCCCAACATTTTTTTTTTCTAATTAATGTCTTGTGAATTTGATATGTTCTGCACGAAATAAAAAATATTTTTACTGTACGGAAAAAATTCTTCAGATTAAAATTAAAAAAAATAAATACAATTCTATATTACTGAAAATGGCACAATTATAAAAATATAATTTTTTTATTCAAGTTTCAAACCTATAGGTTATGGAACATGAAGCAAACGTCAATGGCGTGTGGGGGAAATGTTAAACAAACCGCACTTTATTGTGCTGTGTGCACCACTTGTGTGGTCATCCACACTGACCACATTTCAAATCGATATTTTCATAAATTTTTGTTGACTTTTTGGTTAAATCATTAATTTCAAAATTAATAATCAACTTAATTTACAAATAAACCAAAGTTCTTGTATTATTGCAAAGATTATACAAAATAAAAGAACTTGTAAAGTAATACTTATTCAACAGAGGTGATCACAGTTATTAACTACAAAGCAATTAAGGGCAAATAAGCTCGGAACTATAAAGACTCAATTTGAATTTATAGTTAAGATATAATTATACAAATATGCTATTTTTAAATATATTTAATGAAATTCAATGCAAACATTTTTTTGCACGTATGTTAAAAAACCTCAGCTCATAAGGTTTATAAATCAATTAAATGACGGAGAATTTTCTGCTCATGTCTCTACGAAAATGGAGATGATTATTTAATTCAAGTTTTTGTTCACATTTAAATAGATTCAGGTGTTTAAATTGAAAAGCAATCTGCCATTGCAATAAATCACCACACAGTGGCATGGTCGAATTTGAGTTAGAATTGAATATTTCAAAATTTTAATGCCGAATCTAAACAACCGCCAACAGACTTTATATTCTTATTTTATAAATACATTATTTCAAATATTTTTACTTTTTATGATTTATGCTTTTTCCTTAGAATGTATAAAAAAGGTTCTATTCGTAGGTACATTTGTCTCCATGTGCTCTTTCATCTTTGGAATCACTCTTTTATCAAAATGAATTCAGCAGTTTTAAAATTACGTCTGTGTAAATTATTAAAATAAAATTAGTTTAGACTTTCTTGTATGATTTAGGTACAAATGAAAAATAATTTTAAATGTATTTGTTGCAGCAAGCAGACTACGCGAATGTAGTTAATGTTACTCAATTTTTGATGCAATTATTCAGTTCCTCTATAAAAACGTCAAATTAAAATGACGACATCTATATGAATTTGGTCTCTTATCTTCAAAAAACTTATCTTACGTAGATAACAATTACTTGAATCTGTTTTAGAGTGGGACATGTATTTGTTCACTTTTGGAAAAATATGTACAAAAATGAAACTATTCAGAGCATGGAATAATATTATTTCCTATAATTATTTCGAAAGGGAACTTAAAAGTGATTAGTAATGTCTTTCAATATATCATTGCCACAGTACTGAGAGACAGAAGCATAAATAGTGTTTATTAGAAAGTTTAGAGCTTTATATATATATATATATATACATATATATATATACACATATATACAAATATATATATATATATATATATATATATGTGTGTGTGTGTGTGTATATATATGTATACAATGTAATTCTTTTTCTAAAACATGAAGTACCCTTCTTTGTTTTCTCTGCTTCTAGTCTCATTACATTTTGAACATTATTTTACTTAATGATTTAATATTTTATTATTAAAAACTCTGGCTGTAAATAGTTGTAAAAAGAGTATTAAAGTTAAAAGTAATGTATTTAAAATGGACTCTTCTTAAGCTAAAAATACAAAAAACATGAGTCACTAAAAATACAGCTCATAATCAGCGAACATGAGTAGAGTTGTAATAATATAATTTTAGATAGAGATTACATCTGTGCTGATGAAATACATAGGTATATTTGTGTGTAATTTACACACGAATGTGTTGCCACAGACATTTGTCTAATGGAGAATATAGACTAATCATAATTACATTTGGTACAACATAACTTGAGTCAATGTAATGTTGTCTTTTCATTTTAATAATTTCTCTTCTGAAGTCTATTGCCACGTAGAAACTTATTCAAGAACTTTAACACATTAGCTTGAGTTGTATCATGTATAATGAATTAATTGCTTTCAGGATTAACCTCTATAAGTTGTTTCATAACATCAGAATAAATTCATTGGATGACATCACTGGCAAACGAAAATTGTTTTGACAATTAATGTAATTGCTTGTTATCTATGTTAATTTAAAAATATTTTGGTTTTTATACCTAAATTATTAAACTAAATGTGGTCAGATAATTAAGAAATTCCCACACTACACTCTGTCATTATATTTTGCTCTGCTTGCTTAGTCAATATGCAAATAAAATATTTTAAACATGTAAATACATACATACACAGGTATTCATTCTGTAGGTCACATGTTGTCAAATTGTGAAAGTACACTGGACAAGACAAGGGATAGAAGTAAATGATCGTTCAGTTTGAATTTTAACCTGAATCACTTTGATAGTCTTAACAAATTCTCCTTATCAAAATTAACCTGCATGAATTCTTCTACGTGAACTCAAATTATTAAAGGTCAAATTGCTAAAAAATATGTCGTCTAGTTAAGGGATAATCTAGTAATCCACTCAATAAAATGTCATTTTGACAGAATAAATATAAATTGGGTTAGGATTATACCAAAAGTCCAAAGGAATCTTCGTAAAGGTCTGATCATTCGTCTTAAAAAATATGGTTAGTTTCTTCATTTTTCCCTAAATTTCTTATAACTGGTGACCTTTGGCAAGAATTAGATTTACTAAAATAAAACCATCAAATTTTCTGAAGAAAATATTCCTTTTTATTTAGTAAATTTTGGGATAATTGATAGGAATGTTGTCTAATATGTTCCAAAGTGGCTGTTGTCATAGTTTTTGTGAATAGTTAAATATTACAAGCTTCACAAGCAGACGATCTTTTACACAATTTCAAATACATATACGTATGCAAATTATATACTCACTTAAATACATACTCATTTAAGTATACATATAAATTTACACTGTACTGTTTGGTCAAAAAATTTTCTAAATATGAAATAACAAATACTATAAATGTATGAGAGCAAATTATAGTGCACATATTGAACAGATATTTTGAATAAGGTTCACCTTTACTCACTACTTAGGAGCGTTCACCCTAAATGAGTATTCACAGAAAAATACATTGTAATTAGCAGTTGGAAGCCTTTATTAAGTAATCCCACACCATAAATCTAGTATAATTAAATATTTAGCTTATCTATCACACTCTAGAGGCGATATACAATAATGAATTTATATTGAACACAATTTCTATTCAGTTTAATTATGATCTATATTCAGAATCATAATTATATCAGTTGAGTTTAAAACTATCATTAAAATAGAAAATTATTCGTAGTCTGCCTAATTTGTTTTTCACATTTCAGAGGCTTACATATATTTGTTTTTAAGGAAATGCATGTTAAGAAATTATGTCCAGCAAATGAAACGCCACGTTTTTCAAAAGCAATACGGATAGGTGATTAGTGAATAATTTATTACTTATATGTAATGTATCAACGAGGTCAACACATTGATGTAGATATGAAAGAATACAACATATTTCAAGGTGAATTGGTGGATGAGAACAATACCACATAGATAATAATTATGAAAAGTTCATTCTTTATGAATGTCATAAACCGAATGCTTTTTTACTGATTAATTGTCATGCTAAGACATTGACTCTTCTAATTATGGTTACGTAACTGCAAAGAAATTTTCATTGTTTTCAGTTTCACTCTATCGTCCAAAATCCACTACTACAATCTAGCTTTGTGACATATTTAATACCTGCGAGTTTATCTGTGATGTCTTCAAAGTATGTAAATATTTATGTTGACGTACAGCGAATTTATTTAGATGCTTAAGATCCAGACATGTTATTAACTTTCCATTACTTTTTTAGATATCATAATTAATTTAATCCATTCTACTGGTTCATCCACTTTTCTATTATATATTGTGCTGCCATTAAGTTAAGTTCTTATTTAAATGACTCTGGCAAAGCTAGTGGAATAAATCGAGGTGGATTTGCCCTTGGACGGGCATTATCCTGTAATTGAATATCATAGTTTTTTAAAACATCCAATGCCATGAAACACTTGTAAATATTTATCAGTAATTTTTTGTAAATCATCCTTGTCTATATTATATTCAAAAATAAAATGTTATCATATCTTCCATTTTATAAATAACACTTACTTACCAAGATACCTTTAACATGATATCAACTTATCATCCAAAGTTAACTACTTTGGTTTTATTGGTTTCTTAATAATAAACATTGGATTTACCCTGCTTGTGTCACGTTTTCATACGTGCTAAAAGACACGCAATTCACTGGAACACCCGTCAAGTTTTACTCTTGTCTTATTATTTATGTAAATATTTTCACACCACTCACTTGTATTAACTATGACTATATTACCTAAGAAAAAGCTTTCTTCACATTCTTCTACTTGAGCAAGTAGTTGAGCTGATTGTCCTGCATTAGCATTATTTTTCTTCTGAATTATTTTGCCTTTACTGTCGTTGCAACTTATGCCATTCGCAGAACACTTATGTGTTGAAAACCACAAATTCCGACATTAAAACTTTGTTTAACCTCTGTTTTTTGGTGAATTACAATTTGTAAACATTTTAGATTTATTAATAATTAATACAGATTCCTCTTATTTTCTGGTGCACTAATTTCTTTCAATTGCTTTTGTGACAATTCTGAAACTTTGCGAATTGAAACAGCTTTCTCTTATGTTAAATTAGCTTCTCTTAACAATCGTTCTTATGAAAAATTCAAATTTGCTGCCTGCAATTATGAAAAATTCAAATTTTTGATACCATAGTTTCCAGACAAGTGCATTAATATTAATAGTGAGATTTATTTCTCCAATAACATGTAAATCTTGTCTTTGACATTGTACTGATGTACCGTCTTGACTGGTCCATGTGTTTTGATCTGTTTCCAACAATTTTACTTAGAGTGTGGTCACATCTTTAGCTGTCAATAGTATTCAATACTCTAATAACCTTTAAACCTGATCAGTTATATTAATCAGTTTTCTTCTGACACCATGTTATTTTTTTTAATTAGGATGATTGTTCACAATAATTAGCATTTTTTTATTTCATATCTATATATTTACTTGTATCATGACTATGTAATTTCTTACATGTTAAGACTTCAACTGCGGTCCTCATTGCAGGGTACACCTCACGTGACCCAGTCCTACCAATTCATTCTCATACCATTTTCAAGTCACATCTGAAAATGATCTGAAAATAGAACATATCTGAATCTGTTAATTATTGAGAATAAAAAAGTTGTTTCCGTACACAAATACCTGAGTAAGGTCCTGTGCGCTGACGTTAAATACAAGATTGAAACAGAGATTGAAACAGAGAATTAAAAATTAGATGCGCCCACACAAAAGTGATTAATGTTTGAAGATTAGCATTTCCCAATCATTTAAAAAAGACCTTAATTTCAATACGGACTTAAAGAAATGATTAGATTACGAGATAAATCAAATAATGACTTTGAGGGACATAATTATATATTGTACTTACTTGTGCATATAGTTTGGTCATTAAATTAATAAATAATTACACACAGCTAATATTATTTGTGTGTTTTCACTTTTGCCATTAAGGAAAAGAACTCTGGAATATGCTTCTGATTCTAATTATAAATAATTTTTGCGTAGGTAATATACATACCATATTACCAACAAAAAACGCCAATTACCACATCCAAGTGTCCACTGTTACCGCATGTTTTGAACTTCAGTTTCAGGGTTGGTATATTGAAGTTTGGTATAGTGCTACTATTTTAAATATGGTTTATTACCATACATCCTCAAACTTTAATCGAAATTAATATCTTGGAGAATTGTTGATAAAAGTAATGCAAATATAAATAAGAAGGCAGAACAATATTTAGTATGGCACATCTGAAAAAATTTTCAATTTTATAAATTTAATTTGTTAGACATAATGGTTATTTTAAATATTTCCTCTTTACCAAGAAGTTTCCAGTCTGATGTATTTGCATAAAAAGTTACAATATAGTTAGTTCAATAAAAGCATGCAGAATTACCTTTTTAGGACTTTTTATATTATATCATGACTACAGTTATTTATTTGTAAAAAAGCTATGTAAATAATTATAATTTAAACAGTTTTCAACCAATAATTAATTTTTGGTCGTTTAAATTATGCTAATTTTTACATGAATAGTACATATTAATTTATTAATTTTAATGTACAAGTAAATAAGACAAATATATAAGACAGACTTATTACTGCAGCAGCTAGAGCACCAGGTAATGAAATATATTATGTGTTGTGGAAGACTGCGACAGGTTGTGGATACAGTTGTAAAACAAAATTAATAAAAAATAGTCAAAACAATAACCAGAAAATATCAAGTAAAAAGTAACTACACATAAAAAGTAAAACAATAACCACATGTATGTAATATATTGGGAAAAATAAAGGAGGACAAAGCTAAAAAACTAAGGAGAGGACAATGGGGATTTACGAACGGGGTTTATGAAAGGAATTTTTTTCAGATGACCTCTGAATGTGCAACATTGGGTGCATTGTGGGCATCAGTGTATTACTTATTCCACAATGTGGCAGTATGGACAGTGAAGGAATATTCATAGAAGGAGATCTGTCTCACATTTAGGGACAAATAAAGTAAGGAGATTAAGAGAACTAAATACGTGGACACCTAAGGTTGGGAGTCTAGACCTGAGGTAATCAGGGCCACGAGAATACTTAAATTTAAGAAGAAGGCAGAGAATAAGCAGATTGCAACGGCAGTATATATTTATCCAGATCATCTGCGCCCTGTATTCACAATACTTTGTCAAATTGCCCAAGGTTGAAAATGTAGCAAATGTGCAATTTTCAAGTCATTCCCATTGTTATTTTATTGAGTGATCATTGGTAAGACCAAAATAACCAAGCAAAGGTAGCAAGAACATTTGATTTTGGAGTATTTTAATTTATGTTGGGTTAGGATGTAAATAATTGTTGTAAATATTGAAAGTATTCTATAATACTTTTTATGACTAAAGTCGTTTATTTGCCAACTAAAGTACAATAGGTGAATCATGGGGTTTATATATGTTTTACATACAATAGTAAAAAAGATATATGACATTAATGACATGTTTCATTAAAATAGTTTTATTAGAGAGTGTTTCAAAAGGCTAAGCCTGAAACTAATGTCCAAAATACATGGGAATGGTGTTCACTCAGACTTGGTTACTGGTATTTGGTAATGGTAATATAGTATATACGTTATGTAAGCAAACACTAATAATAGATAGTGTTTAAATGGAATTCTATAAAAGTTCCACATAAAAAAGATCAATATTATGTGTTATTACTCGTGTTAAGCACTCAAGAGATTCCACACAATGATAAACTAATGACTGTTTATTCAAAAGGCATTCAATCAATAATATGACACTTGTGCCTTAGACACTGAATAAAATAGTTGTGCGGGAATCCAGTTGGAATACTAAGATTTTATAAGAATTAATATGGGCGACGAGTCTATTGAAAAAGCACTTTCGCCAATTTTAATATACCAGCATATATTTGGTGTATGCAGAACAAGTACAAACCAAATTCCCACCAGATTTACATTATGGTGTAGAAAGTTATATACCTTGCTAATAATTGGAATGTTCATGGTGCAATACACTTGGCTAATAATTGCAACATTAATGGAGCTGCATATGCCAGTTTTAATCAAACATGGTCGGCAACTTTTACTGGCATTTAAGACATTTCAGATGATACTTGTTCTGCGCATATTGTTGATTGATATAACCTATGACAGAAATATATTTGACGAATTGATATTGAGAATTCAAAGTGTATATCATCTCTTTCAATCAGAGCACAAAAGAAATTTGTTGAGACATGATAAATGTCGAAACCTCATAGTTGTTGGTCTTCTTGTAGCTTATCATGTTTTTTTATTGCTTTTGGTTTATTTGTAGCAATAAAATACAATCTAAACATTTCCTTCTCTGTTTTGTTCAATATTATTACACCAATTATTTTTTATTTAGAAGTAACATTGTTTTGTTTCATATTATTTATTAAAACAAAACGTGTGGAAATGTTGAATATGTCTTTCAAATTTAATAATAGGCAAAATATGGTGGCACCTGTCAATGCCATATTTGGCAGTCCACAACATGATATCAATTCCAATAACCATTTTATGTTTTATATTACTGCTGGAAGAAAATTCCATTTATTGTTTATCTCAGTTCTATATTAATTTGTTAGATCTCTGCCATTATTTAAAATATATGTTTGAATTTCTGATTTGTGTTAGTAATTTTTAATAAAAGCATTGAAATAATATTTTAAACTTAAGTAATAATTTCAAAAACATCAACAGAAATATTATTATGAACTAACCTTTACTTTTCAGCTACTCTTTGTAATGTATAGTTTTATAGATTTTACTCTTTGCAATGTATAGTTTTCTTCAGAATATAAAGTATAATGTGAGTATTATTAAAACATATATCAATTAATTAACTTGAAGCATTAAACTAAATAACATTTAATAGACTACAAATTAAAGCAAATAATTTATTATTTGAACCTACAATTCAAACAATGGCCCAAATGTCTACACATTAATAATAGATAGTGTTAAAACGGAACTCTATAAAATTTCCACATAGAAAAGATCAATATTATGTGCTGTTACTTGCGTTAAACACTCGAAAGATTCCACGTAATGATAAACTAATGACTGTTTATACAAAAGGCATCCAATCAATAATAGGTCGCTTGTTTCTTAGGCACTGAATAAAATAGTTGTGATGGAATCCAGTTGTCATGCAATTGAAAAAAATAAACAGAAATTTTGTAGGTTTTCTCAATTATATTTTAAAAATATGTAAACACATTTGAACTTTTTTTATGGATGAATGTCTAAGAGGGAACGCCAGATCTGATAAGAATGATACCATCATTAAAAACTAAACCTACACCCAGCAGTGACTGAAATGAGGTCAAGGATAGAGCAGCGATTTATTTTCTTTTTCTTCCTGGAGAATGGGCAGATGATGCATCTGATTCAAATTTTATTATTGAATTGATTTTGTTTATATTGTTATGGCATCTAATCTTCAAAATGTACCTACCTTCAGTCCTAGATTTCTAATTTACTAAGTGTGCTTCATATACCAATATCGTCATAAAAACCAAAATCATTATAAAATAAGGTCGATCTATAATTTTTCAAGAAGAAAAATATTAATTAGTGCAATACTCTCAAGCATTATTCAAATATTTGTAAAACAACGAAACTTTCAGGAAGTTTTTTTTCTTCAACTGTTTTTTATTTGATTGTCTGGTATTTCTACTATTGCTGCATCCTGTTGATAACCATATCCGGAAATATCAGATGAAAGTTACCTGTAAATAAGTTTAACCATACTTAAAAATACGGTGCAGCCTCTAAATTATGTATTTGCTTGGAATTTCCTATAAAACTTTCTAATTTAAGGGGAATAAACTGAAACATAAAAAGTTAATTAAGACCTAATTATCCAAAAGCTGCATTAGCTCTGAAAAAGGAACTCACACAAATTTTAAATAAACTTATTTTCAACGATTCTCATTATTTTGTTTGTAACATTCATTCATAAAAATATTTCAGAAATTCAACATCATTTTCCATGGGTTTTACATTCTGGCAAATCGACCATGTTATGCGGTTGGTGACCGTGTGTCTCATGTGTGAGAAAATGCACTTGCAGACAGAAACTACAAAATCCTTTTTGACGTCAATTCAAGTTGATGATGAATTATGTAAGTGAACAATTTTTCTTTACATATTTATTGAAGGTTTTATCTTCGTTTCTACTGAAATGTATTTTATGAATCTTTAAATATTTTCATTTTATAATGTGCCTTAAACAATTCTCCATGAAATACAGTTTTGTTTTAAGGGATTGGGAAGTTCGTTTCGTGTTTATAAAATAGTTTAAAATGATGAGCTGATATGTTTTTGAATTTTGACTAGAGATGGGTAAATTTCATCTGTCATATACCATCATTATCTCACCATTTTAGTTAGATACAATGATCGGAAACATGGTCACATTTTTTGAGACTGAGCACCAACTGAATAAGCAACAAGTCTTTCTAATTTATTCTGAATAAGCAATAACTCTTTCTAATTTATTCAACAGTTTTTTGGTTAAGTTTTGAAAACTAACACCTCCATAAGTTAGGATAGGCAGAAGTAAAGTTTAAAAATGTGCCCGTTTTGAATTTAAATGGGAAAGATTTCTGTAGTTGTTTGAGAGAGTGTATTCTGAAAGAAATCATATAATTATTATTATCTACCTTAGGATGTAATATTACAGGTGAATCAACCATTTCGGTTAAGATTTTTTGACATCAGAAGAAAAAGGTATTGAATAAACACTAATGAACAGTTGTGGTAGAATAGTTGTGCATTTTTTCCATGGAAAGAAAATGGCTTCAATTCTCACACTACTCTGCAGAGAATGGAGTCACACGAAAATGTTTGAAAGTTTTGCTTCAAGCAAAATGTCTTACTATTGTTGTCTACTACAAAAAAGAAATATATTTTGCAATAAAGAAATTATTAAATTTCATTAATTTAATATTTATAAATTTGTGAAACGCCTTAAATCTTAATGTTTTAAATAGCATTGTAATAAATGTAAGAAATTCAATTTAAAATTAACATTCTTATTTAAATATCTTTGACAACTTACAATGAAGAACTACATTGAAATGTTCCAATCTACTAATGTGCCTAGCAATTGAACAAAGTGCCCTTTAATCCAATTTTAACTTTGTGACTTGACCATGGTGGTGCTCAGTGCTGTATACACAAATACACATAGCTTGCCCTAAACATATGATCTATATTCAGCATATATTCATGAATATTTAAATATGTTTAATTTATGGTATTCAAGCAAAAGCAATTATTTAATATATGATCTGTAGCACAAACCAATAAACAGAATGCTACCAGTTTATGTAATAGGTGAAATGTTCAAACTGTAATTGCACAGAGCATTGCGTTGCAAAAGTTTTCTATAACAAACTAAAATTTATTATCTATTTTCAAGTGCCGATTTATAAGAAGAAAATAAGCCATAACTTGCCTGCTTACCGTCGGCTATATTCAGAGTGAAATAATCTTAGTTTTATTATAGTCAGAGTGAAAAAACCAACAAACATACACGTTCACGGAACCACTGCATAAAGATCTGCCAAATATCAAGTGCACAGTTGAAGTAAACGAACTTTAATTATTTTCGTAAAAATATCTAGTTTTCCATTTTATAAATATACCTATCATATTTTGTTAGTGAATTTAATTCATTGAATTAATTATTTTGATGTCTGTTTCCTGTTTATAATTATTTTATTAATTTATTACTGTATCTTTATGTGATGAAAGTCTGTGAAGAATTATATTCAATATGGTGTTATGCCATAATATGTTACTGAATACAATATTTCTATAAAAAGGAATATAATTACCTGAGTACTGAAGAGTGAATTTAAAATTTCGCAGATGTTGATCAATTTGTAGCGAACATGATAAATATGAATAAATTTAAATATTCCAAAATCCTCATCGACATTTAATTGAAACGACCAAACAAGATAAATGTAAGAAGCAAATAATTAGTGAATAGATGTAGATATCAGCACACATTAGATATATTGCAAAAGTGGAATAAAGCTGTTCTTCAAATGAAAACTGCGAACTGATTCCAAAAGTAGACATTCGATAAAAATAAACATCAGTGTCAATTGTGTGTGTAATTAAGAATGTACATGCTAATGTAGTGATTGTTTTCAAATTTCCATATATTTCTTTTCTTTTGTGATCGAGAGCTGACATTTGATTTAATTGGTAAAACTTCCTACACAGTTTTGTAAATAAATTTTGTTTGAGAAATTACACATTTAGTACTTGAATTACAAAAATAATGACACAAATATTAGCCAAGTTGAGGACAAAATAACCATAATAAGTTATATAAGTCCTTTACAGACAATAAATGGTTATTAAAATGAAACAGTACATTTTGTAAAAAAATTCAAATTTCTCAAAATTGAATTTTTAAACAGTACTTTTCTTCACCGAACATCACGTCAGTTACCCAAAGAGTTGAATGAAATTGTATACACAATAAAGGGATATGAATATATTATGACAAATGACCTTGTTTTCGTCACTGAGGTAACGGATGAGTTTAACTAACACAGTCAATGACATTATATTAAGCTACATATTATAATCTGATAAAACAAAAATATTATTACAGGCAACATTAACACATACATTATGAAATTTTCCACACATGTAATATTCGTGTTCGTATTTGCCTATATTTGAAGTATGGAAAAATACAAATAGAGGATTAGAGAAACCACAAATACAAAAAAGGGAATTGCAATTGTAAAAGTTCGATCAATTCCAGGTGCGAGTACGTCGTAGGCGTGAATAGGATAGCATAACTATGTAAGAGCTCTAAATTTTAAGTGTTAAAAATTTAGGATTTGGGAAAAATATGTTTTAGGTATTTATATCTATATATGTTCTGCTTTCAACTAGATACGAGTTACACTAATTAATAGACAGAAAGAAGTGTTTATTGGGTCATAATTAACTCACGGTCATTTTTTTAATAAACACGTGTAAAAAGCATAGGTAGTAAATAAAGCAAATATTTTAATTGCAAGTGGAATTGCTTGTTTCATACTTACTTAGATGTATAAACAAAATTTAAGAATTTAAATGAAGCCAATGTTTCTAATAAACTAAGTACAAAAATAAATTATTTTAATAATTCTACTGTATACCTTCATGGTTTGGTATAACTTTCAGAAGTTCATATATAGAAACATTTTAAGCATGGAAATGAAACTTGTTTAGAAACTGTCTTATCCACTTTGCAAGCACTTCTTCAAATATATTAGATATGTGTCATTAATGACAAAACATTTAGAAATCAATTATAAAACTGTAAAGGCAAAACCAGAATTTAAAACAAAACAAAATCCAGTCTCAAAGAAACAGCTAATTTGGAAACCAAACAGTATAAATCTCAAATAATAAGTTATAAGTCAGGAGTAAACGTCATAGAAGTAAATTAAAAAAAAATTTTCTAATCGCCTTGCGGAAAGGTTTGTCCAACTATTAAAAAATACTTACCGATGCAACCCTGCTTTGCTTGTTGATGAATATTTTTGTATATACAAAGTATTTAAATAAAAATTATTTAAACAGAGAGATCGCAAGCCTCGTTGTCGTAAGAAGGTTTTTGAAAAATTTAATCGCAATATGAGGATAATAATTAATCAGCAAATTTTACAATGAATGAACAGTGGTTTTTTGAGAAATTGTTTGATGTAGTAGTTATAAATTTAATGTGATCATAAAGCATATTAAATCACTTACATTTCAATAGTTAACAATGAAATTGTTTAATTAAGATGTCGGTTTGGTTAATTAACACGAGATTTTTTTTCATTTCACTTGTCATATGGGATTCCAATTAAAATGACATGTACACTGATTCCAATTTTTTCAGAACTTTATATTACAGATATTGTTGAAAATTTCCACAAAAAAATGTCTTACACCCTTTTTGTCTGAATTGATAAATGTGAAAATTATAAAAATGCAGAGTTACTTTAAAATGTACTTGAATTTTATTGGAAATTTAAAGCGATGACGTTCATTATAATCTCATGTGTATGACAGGTAACTGAAAATTGCACTTTGACATAATACTGAGCAAAATATTTACAAAACGCTAATAATATTAATATTTACGAAAGTATTAGAGGAAATTTTGTACGCCTAAATATGTTTATGCCTAAGTCTCTATGGAACTCTTGTAGCGCCACTAATTGGTTTATTTATAAACCGTTTTCGAGCAGAATAATGGGCTGATTTAATTGAATTTATGATAATATTACAACAGAACGTCAAGAATACATCAAAGAAGATATTATAAACTATTTTGAAAAATGTTTGTATGAAGTTAATTTAAGTTATCGTTAATTTAAGTTATCATTTCATTTTCAGAATGCTGTTCATAAATGGCTTCAAATCATTTTTGCGAAGGAGCAATGAATCAAATTTATTTCGTTAAATTTCTTACTCATGACAGTATTTTAAACTGTCTTACTATGAAAGGTAATAATATCGTATCCTGTAAAGTGAACCATTTTTGTTCCATAACCTTATGAAAAAATATTTACCAACCACTAGTATTCCATTCGATCTCATCAGTTGCGTTTGTGTATTATATTCGTTATTTTAATTTTTAGGGTTCCTTCACAGGGGAACCTTTTGTAACTGTGTCACTTTCATTCTTCTGTCCATCTGTTTGTCCGTCTCTCCTTTATTCATTGATTTTTATAAGTAGGCGATTAACATGACAATTTTATTTCGTATATGGCAAAACAAACGTAAAAAAATTAGTGTTCCTCTCCGTACCTATAGCTGGAAAATTTTTTTCACACCTCATTGTCGTAATTGACATGTATTGTTTGCGTAATCAATTTATTTAGCTCAGATATAATCAGTTATTTTGCCTGAACAGTAAAAATGTACGTCTCGTATTCTAACTATTCAATTAGTTATTTTGCAAGAAAATCTCAGAAAAAATTACGCCGGAAAATAGATTAAAACTTTATACTGAAAAACAAAAAACACTACAATTACGATTTCGAGCTGTGAAATGTGTCGAAAATGTGAGCTGCCCACATATCCATAGGGTAATACAATATAACAGCATTATGTACGTAAGAAAAAGTCTGACAAGATGAATATAGTAAATCAAGATTAATTAACTACCTTGATTTCATTTAGCTGATTAATAAATTTCATGTATGTAATACCAGTGTCTATAATATTAATTAGAGATATTTTGGAAAGTAATTATTACATTTCTCTGTTTTTCTGAAAAGACTATCACAATTTGTCACTTATGTCGTTTAGAGATCTTTTGAGATCTTTTTGAGAGATAAAGATTGGAGTTCTACGCGTGATGAGCAAGGATATTTACTGGTATAATAATATAAACTGAACATGATTAGACACACTTAATTATCAAGCTACTTAGCGTCGTCGTGGAGATTGATATGATCGGGTTGAAGTATAACCTACCTCTCCTTGCGAAACAAGTAGCGAGAGAAATTAGGTATTGGGTCACTTGAATGTAGTTTTAATAAAGAAATCAATGAACTGAATTTAATTTATATATTTTCCTATGACAAGAATAAGTAACTTCTTTATATTGAAGAAAGTGTTTCCCCAAAAATACATGTTTAAGGAGTTATCCTCTTATTTCGATTCATTTCTTTTCAGGATGCAGTAAAGTATATTTGTTCCAGTACCCATAAAATGATCGACAGATAGGTCAAATGGTAAGTACACAAAGTACTATTTACAAGCACTGATAATCCAACCAGGGTTATACACAACTAGAGACATTTAATAAGATATATTATGGGTTGGAAAAACTGTCGTGAAAACTATAATAACTCCATTTGAACTGAAAAGCATGGATGGGTGTATTATGCTCCCTTATGTGTGATTGTTATATTCGAATATATTTTTAGAAAGTGAGAAGTTCGGAACGATTACAAGGTGACTGAAAGATGACATGAATTAGAATACCTATTGATCAAAACAAAATACCTCAGGTAACACAGACACAAACAAATTACATTTCATAAATGTTGTAGCAAAATTTTTAATTGGGAGGATATACAAATAAACAGTACAATTTTAGTCAAGTATCACATTGAAATCTGATCCCGTGATCAGAGAAAGTAAAAATTACTTAATTAGTTCAGTTCCTGTGATGATATATTTCGCCAATTACACTTTAATTCACTTAGATCAACTGGATTAATAGTTTTACAATGATTTTTAAAGAATGAAAAATACAGGTTTTCCTTTTCGACGAACGCATTTTATTTGCGCTTCGCTCCATTTTAATTACATCATGCTCCATTGTATCGACTATGCATTGAACACAAAGAGCAGTATTTGTCATTATTAATTGCACGTCATTTGAACTTATCCAACTCAGTTATTAATTACACATACGATTCTTTATTTAGCCATTTGTCAATTCAAATAATTCGTACAGTGATTTTTTTCATAAAATATATTTTGTGTGTTTTTTAAAAAATCACACAAATTTTTAAAAAATCTTTTTTTCACAAATTTGCTTTCAAATTTTTAAGAGTTATGAATCATTAAATTTCAAAATTACAGATTGCAAAATACTCGAATATGGTTGGTTTTTGGAAAATATTCTATTACAAAGTGAAAAGTGTAAGAATGATACTTACCACGGATAATAAAACCCATTATATAATCTGAGGGAATAAATAAGGATAATAATGATACATTTTGTGACACAAAAACTGTTCAGTCAGTTTTCATTAACATTAGTATATACACAGTTCATATGGAGACTAGATGACCACATTCGTCTCAAGAGTACTGCGGACTAAAGAGTTAAATATAGTAATGATGTCATGCAAATTGTAAGGATGCTGCATAACAAATCTTACACCTTTGAAGGTATTCTGTCAGGTTGTGATGCTATGAGAGCAAAATGAGAGAAGATTATCAATATTACCAACACCCTGTGCAGATGAAACTCTCGAGTTTAGTTTGGACCAGCTCATAAAAATGCAAAAGTGGGACAAGCAAACGAAAGAATGTCATCTTTGCATATTTGCCTACATTAAAATCTAGCTTGCTGCTCAGACTCCATTGGAATACTGGGTTGATATCACATCGAAAAAGCCTAAGTTCAGATTGCTTGTTGACACTTATGAAGAGTATTAAATTATCGGCAAAACAAAAGACAATGCGCAATGCTGACAACTGAGACCAAATTATAACAGAAATAACAGTTAAACTAAGGCAAAGAATTCATACAGGTTCAAAACCGTTAAAATGGGAAACCAAATTTGGCCAAGCGATACTAATTACTGCCAAAACATCGGAAAATTCACTATACGGAATATTTCAAAGGAATCACGATTGACTGTACTGTGGAACTTTGAATTCAATAATGAAATGATAAAATATCTATTAAATTAATATTCTGAAAATATGCCCTTTAAAGTCGAGGAGTTCATACATCATAACATTATGAACAAAAATTAATTTAATGAAATTGGGAGATTATGCTAGTAAAATAAAATATGGTGAATATATTTAAACTTTATAGAAATGTGAGAAAACCTTTAATTAATATTACAAATAGATCATTGCAGCCTCCATTAGTGTTAAGAAGATAATAGACAATACTGGAATTCACCCACAGGGTTGGCACTAAGTCATAAATCAAGTGGAGCAGTGGATGTTAATCATGTAGTTTAGTTGATATAAAACAAGAGTTTAAAAATAATACATGTTATTATGATAAGTTAACTGATAATGCAAACAATAGACCTCAAAGGTGTAGTAAAATTATAAATATTATATCACTAAATAATTTACCTAATATTTAAAATTAAGGGAAAGTTTTTCCCAATTACTACAAATTAATATTTCTAGCTTATATTATTGGATCCACTGTCAAGTCAATAATGGGTAATGTCAACAAATCAAATATGAGACATTACGACAAAATAATTAGAAATTTGTAAACCCATGAGAAGATGAACACAAAAGATTTAAAAGGGCAGATAACACTGATGAATGACTAAATCACGAAAAATTGGAGACATTACTAAGTTAATACTAAAATTGATTGGATAACAGTCAGTTTTTATAGTACATAGGCAGAACTGTTTTAGGTTTATAGCAATTAATGTTCAATTTATTAATTACTTTGCGAGTTGGATAATACTGTTACCGTCACTAAAATGGGTCAAATGCATCTTTTCACTGTAAATGTAATAGATCCTGCACTAAAAAATTAAAGTTATAATGAAATGTGCAAATTCAATGCAAATAAAATTTTAATACAGAAAATTAACTGATAATTAAGAGTAATGTAAACCATATAAGTCATTTAGAATTAGAATATAGTAAACTTCTTCCTAAAATTTAAAACAATGTATTTCAAACTATAACTCCAGAATTGAAAATATTTCTAATAAATGCTAACTAAACAATACAGATTTAGTTACTATTTTTATACATTTGACGGGGAAAGTGAATATTTACCGAAGGTGTGTATAATTTTTATTTATTTATTTATGTACTTTAATGTATATAGTTGATACATATGGTAGGCTTATTGCTATGAGAGCAACCTCTTAAAGCCAACCAGAACACAAGTCCAGTTGAGGCTGGGAATCGAACCCAGATCGTACCACTCTGTCAAGCTTGTAATCAATCCCAAACACAACAGAGATAAATTTTGGTAGGAGTTTATTTCAAATCAAAGTCGACGCTAGTGAGAATCAACTCGCAGTAGTAGATAGTACTCATTTCCCTTTAGATTATTGTAAACAATCGGAAATGTATTGCTTATATCTGATTGTTTACAATAATCTAAAGGGAAATGGGTAAGAAGAGGATGATATAATATTAATTTTCTGCCTCATAAAAACATAAATTTTTTCAGAAGTAACAATATTTATTAGTTTCGTAAAGAAAATGTATGATACATGCGAAAATTTTAAAATTTCTGGACAAGTGAGAGAAATGAACAGATCCAATACAAATATCAAAGCACGAAAAAATAACTCATCTCATCTGTTTACTACTAATTGAATAACCGATCTCGTTCACCAAGTACTAAAAAATATGTTAGATGACATTAAAATGCATATTTCATAAGCGCCCCGCAATAATGCCTCACTTGCTTAAAAACCATTGTAATATTTTGAATGTGTGTGGATTCTGTATGCTCATTTTTCAATTTCCTCTAATAGATTCATTATGGCCCTTAGCATTTCATGGATTATATTTATTTGTAGAGAGTAAACTAATAACAATTAATAATAAGAAATTAAAGTGAAATACTGATACAGAAGCATTTTTTATCACATATTGATTATTGGGCGTGCGTGTCTTAGCTTCACAATAACAAATGATGCATATGAAAATTACAAAGCTTATGTGCTCATTAGCATTACCGGAAAGACTTTGACAGAAATTTATATGTTAGTGATTGATGGAATCTGATAAGAGAAATTGAATCGTTTATTATAAAATCTAACATGGGATAATGATAAATGCACTATGTAATGAGTACACAAATAGTATACGAAAACATAAGCAAACTGTTTTGTTAACTTACGTTATAATTTGATTAATTAGTATAAATGGTACTGATTTGACCAGTAAACAATAAATAAAAGGATGTAAAGAAAAAACATATTACCAATAATATTTTCCTTGTTAATACAATATTGTAACAATATATATTTCCATTATTATATCATATAAAATATATTTTTTATATGATATAATAATGATATTTTTTATATGATTCACGAGTCTAAGTCACAGGAATTATCCTATAAATTTTTATTTATTTGCGAATGTCAAAATATGTCACAATTGAGTTGAACTAGAAACTTGATTTTTTTACGGATCCAGGGGATCATAGATTTAGGTGTTCGATATTAATTTCAACTTGACATCACCACGCATTCCTCAGATTTAAGAACCTTGACTGTCTATCAAGGCCCTTAATGCCTGAATCTCATAAGGGTTCTTTTTTGCCTTGAGGTACGGAAACCTAAAAAGGATAGAGACATAATCTTATCTCATACTGAACTGAGATCGTAGATGATACTTACCATATATCTGAACTGAGATCATAGATGATACTTACCATATCTAAAGTACCATGTTATAGTTGCAGTATAAACCTTACAACATACTTTTGCGAGTACACAAGATATGCTCTGATGGAATTAATTGCCTCACTGTTTTATTCTAGTAAGTAGATTAACATGTCATTTTATTTTTGTGTACGAAATTTATTCCAGTAACAAAATTACCAAGTCATTAATCCCATACAGCTAAATCACAATAAGCAATGCCAACTCCTACAATATATGTAAATACCTCTTATTCCGTGTACATTAATCTATTCACCCTTGTAAGACTCTAAGACTTTATTTCACTGTTTAATCTGAAATTTTTTAAAAGTTGTTTTATGTCCGACTATTACTTCATTAAAAGTCTATAAAAAATTAATACAGATCTACTATTAAAATATTTAGTAATGTCTAGTCGTAATATTTATAGAATAATATTAATATATAATATTAATATATATTAATATATATAATATTAATATATATAGCAATGCCCTAACCAAAATATACATTTTAGAAATAAATAAACTCAAGTATCATGGAACTTTTAAAAATCTTCATATAAAGATTTTTAAAAGATTCACCAACATAATGAAATGGATCCTCATTCACATTCCTACTTTAAATTATTTATTTAAATTAAAGAGAACTGTTACACAATATTTACAAAAAGTTTTTCAAATTTTTCTAAATTTTTCTAACTCTTAAAATTGGTGCATTTTAACATCATGTTCTTTCACCTATCGGTCTGCCCCCAACTTTACAGTCTTTAAATTTACAGGCCTATGCGCAGCTTGATACATCAGTTGGAGATCTCAAATAATATCTGATGAAATATTAAAAGTAAATTTATATACTTCCCCATAAATATAAAGCGAATGGCACATTTATCCCGCACCACCAACTTAGTAGCATTCATTCGATATAAAATTGAGGTTTATTATTTTTCAAAGGATAATATGTTCATGCAGTCTTTTAAAATAAAATGGCAAGCAGAATTGATTTGTGTAGCTTATACACGTTATATACATGCACAATAAATCAAATTAGAAGTCACTGCGGCACATCGTGATTTTCATTTTACATTGTGGTTTATAAAGAAAAAATGTCCTACTTTCATTTACATTTGGCTTCATATATTCCAAAACTATTTCAATAGTAAGTAGTGTATTGGAAAAAGCTAAAAAGAAATTTAAAAACAACTGTAAAATGTAATCATTAAAAACTAGAAAAGCAGTATAATTTGAAAATACAACTATTTATATAAATATCTTCTCTCCGAACCTAAAACATGCAATTTGAAAACTGGCATAATTTTATAAATTATAAAAATAAATCTAACTAGTGAAAAGCAGTTTTATCTCAAGAGGCTAAATGAAAACATGGTCACTCTAGTTATTATCTCTGGGGTTAGAATGTGTATAGCATCTATTTAATATTACGTATTGGATTGGTAATTCATTTTAATAAAAAATAAATATATTTTTAGGACATAAAATAAAGTAAATAAATATTTTTTTTAACATTGACATTAAGTAAATATTGTGAGGATTGCATTAATATTTTGTACCTCATCCTCCTTCAACAAACTGTTTGAACAAGGGAGTTCAAATTAACCATCAAATTTATTAATATGACATATTAAAGTGCTAGTCATATTTTTTTATGAAATAACATTTAAGGCCATTAAGTATACTCCGTATCCAATCGTCACAAAATAGTATAACAATTCTAATTCCAATATTCTAAATGCATTATATGATAGATCAACAAGACAGTTAACATAATGCAAATCTTGATGTAGCAGAGTATTCTGTGTGAAATTTTGTTACTGCTCCCTGCACCGATCACATATTTGCAAAACAAAATGGGTTAAAGCATATCTTAAAAATTAACATTCTTAGTTTCTATAAAGAATACTCTAATATTCTTAGTTTCTATATGGAATACTTAAATATCCTTAGTTTCTATATGGAAGGCATTGCTGATCGTTTCACTTGTATTGTAATGAAAGAAGATCTGATAGCGTACAAATGTAGAGAGCAACTAAGTAGTTTAGGTAAAATTGGTGGTCAATAAATTATTGATAACAATTTAAATGAGTAAGGCTATATTCGTCATTTGTCAAGTGACATTAATTCATTGCTTTGAAGGACGACTTGTTATCTGGATGATGCATATTAGATTTTATCATCACTTTATGTGTCAAAATATAACATCAATCTTCATAACATTAATTACGATGCAAATCAATATTTACACTTTTAGCTGCCCCCATTAATTCACTTCCGTATGTACTAAATTTGAAGAAAGAAAATACTTGCCTTTTATTTATGTCTCAATATATACTAATCAAAAGTTATCTTCCTAATTTTTATGATGCTTTTGAAGCTTTTTTTGAATTTATTAATTGTTTTTGAGTGCTTTTGAAGTTTTTGAGTGTAAGATGTTACCCACAGTTATGCATTACAATGATTTATAATCTGGTTTGTTGACTGAAATTATGTTTTTTCAGCATAAACTTCTAATAGTCAGGTAAAAACTTTCTAAAATACAAAAGTAAATTCGCTTTATCAATCATTTTGGCTTATTGTATGCGTAGCTTAATCCGTAAACGACCCAGGCAAAAATTAGTTAACAAATGTAAAAGGCTCCAGGCCAGATTTTGCATACATTATGAGCACAATATCTAGCCTTCGGGCCATCTGTTTAAATTTTTACTCGCGGCCCATATCATATCGCTCTCAGACTGTCTTCGAATTGAATACAGGTTGTGCTTGAGTTGTGATATTTTGATATACCACAAAGAATTTTTTGAGCTATTTTCTCATATAAAGAAATAATGTATCGAATGCTTTAAAGGAAATAATGTATTTGATAAAATAAGACCTGATAATGTAATTCAATCTGAATACCGTTTTATGAAGAATATATATATTTTCCCATTTTGATATTCCAATTCTTATATAAAATTTATTCAGACAAATTATTACAAAATCTCTGCGTCAAATGGCTCTATACCTTTTTTAAATAATGTATGTTTTGAACACAGTTGCTGTTAATAAATCTTATTGAGATTTGAATATTTGGATGCCATATTTTTTTTAATGATTAGCCTGTACTCACCGTCAGGCAAGTTCTGTCTCATATGATTTTGTTAGATGAAATATTCAAGTAAAAGTAAAAGGTAATATTAATTATATTACATTATATACTCCAATAAATTTTACGTCAAAAGACAGACATATTCAATACATTTTTGAACACCAATGATTTTGTTACATTATTTGTATGTATGATGCTTTTCTTTTCGTTAAGTCCAGTTATGTTATAACATGAGGTATTTATTCATAGTAGTTTAAAAAAAAATAAAAACCAAAATTATCGAAACTTGTATACACTAATTCAGAGTAATTCTCAAAAACATACTGAAGTCAGAGTTGTAAGAAACTCATTTTTAACAGGTAAAAGCACAGAATTATTTTATCAGGTATTTTAGTTTTGTGAGATTTTGTTTGATCTTCCTCAGCTTCAATTTAACGACATCTTCTACGAAAAAAACGTTTTTTGAAAAATATATCATTTTACATAACTTATGCGTTATAATTTCATAGCAGTAAGTTACAAACTAAAAAGTGGTGGTGTACAGTTGTATATCTGGGAAGGTTACATAATAATTAGCCAAACATTAAAAACTGTAAAATTTTACAAGGTATTGTAATTTTTAATTTAAAATAGATTATCCATATTAAGAAACTGGATCAAAACAACAGTGTAACTTGTAAAGAGGCCTAGAATGTGAAGCAGCAACGAAGTTCGCAGGTTGAACGAATGAAAAACTGTGAATTGACCCAGTTTGCTTGTTTCTATCATATTTTTAATGAGCTTCATATGGCGTCGGACAATGGATGCTGAAAAAAAGAAATTATATATATTTATAGCAAGGTATTGTTAATGTATTTAAGAAAGAGATTCTCAATTAGGAAATTATGTTTGGAAAAGGGGAAAGTAAGATTTATTTACAAGATAAAAAATGGTAAATATTCACTACAGTACACATAGCAATTGCAACCAGCTTTGTCGGGAATCAGTAAGAGTATTCGTCATAAATATATATGCATATAATATATACCTATAGGTATAGGGTATGTGCGTATAGGCACATCTAAATAAATATAGTAATAAATGATACGCTTATATGGTAATATTGTAGTCCATACTATATACCACTCGCTTCCTAACCTCCAGTGATTAATAACTGCTGTGACATGCCAGCCAAAGTTTGATAAACACAATCAATATATAATTGAAATATCGTAGGTCACAATTTGAAATTTCTATCTGTAACCACTAATTTCATAAACAGTTGAACATATTTCATTCCAGTTTTCATCAATGTATAGACTGATTCCCACACTGTAAAGGAATCCCTCAGTTGTATATTTTAATGGTGGTTTGTTGTTGTGTACGTTTGGGGTGAACATTTTCATTTTTATGGAGATTTAAATTGCAAGCACAATTAAATTTTTTTATTTTTATGCTTAAATTTTTATTACTTTCCATGACAGAGAGTCAAATATCCGCCTATACGTTTATCCTGCAGGAAAAATCAACTATTACTAAAGTTACTAGTAGGAATTTCAATGCCGTAAAGCAGGATCACAATTCACTTAATGGCCTGTGGGATGTTGTTCTCGGCAGCTTCGTTTTATGCACTGTTTACAGCTAGTAGTCATTGATTCTCTGTATAAAAAAACAATGAACCAATTTCAGGACGCACAGGAGTAGCAATTATCAATGAATCCGATAATGACAACAACGATGTTACAGATGAGACCTAACAGGGTGTATGGTTTATCTACTGAAGAAAGTGTACTTTCTTCAGAAGGGGCTCAAAATGTTTAAATGGTCACCAACCAAGAATGACATATTTTTACAAAAATATCTAAAGGAACAGGAAGGGCCTGGAAAATAAGTGGCTTTAATGTTAGATTATCGTACTTGTTGGAACAGCCTGTTAAATATGTTAGAATGGTTCTACAACTTGAAAAATTGTATCGATAAAGTGTTATTTGATATCGGGTATTGCATGAAATTCAGCGAGGAAATTTTGGTTTATAATAATAATAAATTATTTCATAGTTAACTTGCAGCCTTTTAAATTAGGAGTTAAGGCACTTTGTAGGCGAGACATAACATTTCAATCCATTTTGGATAAATTACAACAACAAAACATAGTATTCAAGAGCATCGCACTGAGTTACCAGGAGTTTTAATCTACTTACAAAACCAGAAAATGCAGATCATACATTTTTCATCCTAAAAAAACTGCAATATACCATGAAATAACAAGAATAATAGATAGAGTCATTAGAGTTGGAGACAATGAGTAAGAAAGCGAGGTTTTTGAAAACACACATGAAGCTGGAACATTTGCAACTGCTACAGGCTCTGCACTCACTTTGAAGGATGAATTAGAGAAACAGCTTAAACAAGAAAAAGAAACCTTCAAGAAAAAGCCAGACAACAGGCGAAAGGATTATGACAAATTTCTGAAAAAAGAAATGGCGTGCTTTGAATCCGATGGAATCAGAGGACAGAACCTGAAACATGCCTATGAATATATCCTGAAGTCCAAATGACTAGTGTAGACGCTGAAAGACCATTTTCCGTAGCTGGATATATTTGTAGTTCTCTAAGAAGCAGGCTGATAGATGATATCATAAACACCATTTGCTTGTTAAGAACACATTTTTAAAAGTTAACACCATAGTAAAGTGATTAGCAATTATGACATGAACTATTTTGCTTTCATGAGGAGATCCAATATTGTGCTTTCTTAAGTTTCTTAAATTCTTCAGGTTGTCGTGAATGTTTGAATGTTGGATGTTTAATGTTTCTTCATTTGCTTGTGTCGTGTAATGTGAACTTAACTCAATTAATGCCTTGATATTGTCATTATTATCTTCAGTGTGTTGAGAGTGTCACCAAGCATTGTTACCATAAGTTTTATGCAACTTTGTACAAAATTGATATGACTTTCACCCTTTATTGGAAGTACAATATGACAAAATATACAATTTGATTTATTATCTTCAAATATCAACTGAAATACTGAATTATTTTTGAGAATGAAGCTATAAACGTCAATTGTCAAATGACAGCTATAACATAGAGGCAAAAGACATATGAAATAACCTGGCGCCATTTGATAACTAGATGCCTAATGATTTTTTTGACAACCCAACATTTTCTTAGTTCAAAAAAGCACTCTGCATTGGAGACCATTTTATTCCTAAGAACTGCTTCTACGTAATTTTTCTTAATAAGAATAGACACGTCATATAATGATTGCCTATTTGATTTTTTGGCACTCTCAATGTTCAATGAACTGAATTATTTGACTGATAAACCAAGCAATGTCTAATTAAATATTTTGACCATAACTTTTATTAAATAACCTCATTTTTTGCCAGCACTCTCATTTTTAATGCATTCTAGACATTCTGATAATTGAAATGATGAATTAAATGCAAACTGAAATGCTCTGAATAGTCTGCAAAGTGCTAGATAAAACTTTCATATAAGAGAATAAAAATAATAAGAATTATTATATAAGTTACCAGGGAAAGATGAAAACTTGGTCAAGCTTAGAAAGTGTAGCATCAGTATATTTTATTACATAGGAGAAGGATTGACATTTAGTATCATGCACCTAGCAAGTGTCGGTCTAAATGTAATAATAAAATAAAATGTTCAAAAAGTCAATTCAATTTAAAAAAATGTTCGTTATATAATCTATGTAAATGGATAATAGTAATTACTATCTGTGGATTCCACCCTGACATTATTGTTAATAGCAATAAAATTAATTACCTATATAGCAAATATGTTTCAAGCAACTTTTGAATAGCTATATGTAAGTTCCAAGGAACAGTGTCACGCAGGAAGGTAGAGGCCCTGAAAGCCTATCTGAATCAACCCCATGTATGTATGTTAAAAGATTCTTGATAGTTTCAGATAATTAATTTTCTTTACTCCAATTTCAGAAGAATTCTTTTTAAGATGGCACAAACAACTGTAATGCTTGAAATTTTTTCAGGTAAGGTGACTGACTGACCATTTTGGTAAGTAATCCTTTCCTTAAATAATTTTAAAAATTTTAAATTTATCAACTATTTATTCTATAAATTACCTTAGACAGCTATGGAGGGACAGCGTTGGAGGACTATTTCTAGGGGTACTCCCTAAAAAAGATTTATTTGTAATGATTACTTCATTATGAATAATTTTTTTTGTGGTTTACCCCCCAAAAATACTCCAATGAAATTTAAAGGGTAATTGTCTAATTAACTTTTCTAAAATATCACTGAAGGCATTGGAAGAACCAAGCAGAAACCACATCAGTAGGATTGGTTATTTGTGAATAGTGCATTCATCAAATAAACATAAAAATAGGAGTTTTATTTAAACCTTAATTATGTAGATGGAATTGATAAGAGAAAGAATGTCATCTGGCTTTTTGTGCAATTACTTATGATCTTGAAGTTAGTTTCCCTCGAAGTAACAATTCGTTATTTATAGCTTATTTTTCCTTCTAATAAATATCTAAAAACATGTTTGTATTTAATATAACTTATCCCACGTTGTGTTGATTAAACTATATGGACAAATTTAATAAAAGCAAAAAAAATTTCTAAAGGAATAAATAAAGTTGCCCGGCAAATAAATAGCGTAGCACAAGATGTCTGTAATGTTAAGGAAATAAAAGATTTGAAAGTTTTTATTATGAATATAGTTTTTGTGATTTGCTTTATTGCTTCAAAATCATGTTTTAATTTGGTTCAATAAATTATATTCTATATCATTATTAAAATATGTTGTCATTATTGCAAAAACCTGATATAACTTACTTACTTTAGAGCAGGCAGAATCAAGAACAAAATGAAAAAGAAATCCCTGAAAATACAATCTTAGTGTTAAGTTTAACGAGTGTAATGAAACATAATGTTACTTACTAGTCTCGAATTGTGTAAATGTACCAGAGTCATAAGACATGAGGTTTTACAAGCCTCATTGTTATTATTCAGTGAAGTTGGCGTGGCCCATAATATATGTAATAATTAGAAACTTTAATGATTGCACTACAGGAAATTTCAAACAAAATTGATAAAATAGTGATAGAGCATTAATGACATTGCATAACATCAATCAAAACATTATTTAGCTATCACCAAATTATACACTAAGAATGTTTTTTTTAATGCATAATAATGTTTAAATATAACAAAATAAACTGTTTTCGATATGGTATTGTGATCCACAGTGAGCATTCCTTTTCTTGCTATTTTTTTTCAGTCCCCAATAAGACCAATGAAAATATAAATGAATACATCTATCGCAGTTGTTAGTGTCATCATAAAAAAACTCATAGAACTTGTACTGACATGAGAAAAGAATAGAAAAATAATAATTGTGAAACGGTAAAAAATTGCTAGAAACATGTGGAGTGATTCAAATAGACCTTGGTTACCTCCAATTTCTTGACAGTATTTCTAGGGAGACTTTACATATATGTACATAAATACATATGTACATGTATTTACTTACATATTTTTATTAATTAAGTTATATGCAATGCCCTCTTAGTGGCAGATGGGCGATAATGTCTTATTATATTGAGTTATTTATTTCTAAGTTTTCATGTAAAAGGACTAAAAATAAATCTTACTACTAACTTTATTAATTTTATGTGGATACATAACAAAGTCATAAAGTCAATGGATCGATCAATTTTAATTATTGTAATATTATAATTGTGTCATCAAATAGTTTAACTGTTTTCTAATCAAGTTTGTACGTTTCTCTATTACACACACTGGTAGCATTCGGGTTATCGGTTTGGGCTTGCCAACTTTGCATGAATACCATACATTAAATATATTTAAATATTTATAAATATATGATGTACGTAGGTCAGATGTTCGAATGAGCTATGTGTAATTGGTTATATGGCACTGCACACCACTGTGAACAAATCGCAAATTTTAGATTTGATTAAAAAACCGTAGTTCAATTGCAAGGGGCATTGGTAGATTGAAACACTTCAAAGTGGTTGTTTGTTATCAGATATCAAAGAAAATTAGATAAGAAAACCAATTATGGAATGAATTTCATACATTTATTAAAATGCTGTATAAGATATTAAGATTTAAGGTGTTATGCAAATTTATAAATATTTAATTAATGAAACTCATTCATTGCAAAATATATTTTCTTTTTGTAGCAGAAAGAAATTTTGTCAAAGTTCAAGCAAAACATTCAAACATTTCCATTTAACTCTGCACTCTGCAGAGTAGTATGAGCGTTAAAATAATTTTTCTTCCTTTGGAAACACAACTGTACTGTCACAATTGTTCATTAATTGTTATTCAATATCTTTTTTCTTCTGATGTCAAAAAATCTTGACCAAAATGATTGATTCACATCTTACATGATATCCTAAGTAGATGGTATCATTTATTACATATGAGTTCCTTCAGAATAAACTCTCTCAAACAAGTTCAAAAATTTTTACCAATTCAATTGAGAATAAGAACATATTTTTCAGACTCTACTTCCGCTTATTTAAGTTATGAATGATTATCAAAACTTAATCAAGGAACTGTTTAATAAATTAGAAAGGCTTCAAAACCTGTGTTGCATATTCAGTTCATCCTCAGTCAAAATTCAAAAACCTGAATTCAAAAATGTTTCAGTTCATCACTTTGAACTGCTTTATAAAGGTGGGAGAAGCTACCTAATTCCTTAGTACAGAACTACATTTTATGGAGAATTGTTTAAGGCACATATTGTGAAATGAAAATATTTACACGTTCATAAAATACAATTCATTAGTACTGACACGGGAGAAATATGAAAGGAACATAAACACCTTCAATAAATATATTAAGAAAAATTGTTGTTCACTTACGTAATTCTTCATCGACTTGCATTGGTGTCAGAAAGGATTTTGTAGTTTCTATCTGCAAGTATATTTTCTCACATATGAGACACACAGCCATCAACCCCACAACTTGGTGGATTTGCCATAACATGATACTCATCGAAAGTGATATGTCCAATTTCTGAAATATTGTCTATATGAATGAATGTGTGATAAAAAAATGAGAATCTTTGAAAAATAGTTTTAATTTCAGGCAAAACTGAATTCATCACCCTTATTTAAGGACCAAGTTTGTGTATCGTCCACACAATATTTCAGACCTACTACAGTTTGTGCATGATTACGCATTAATTAACTTTTTATGCCTCAATCTCTTTTCCATAAATTATTTAGTTTTAAATAGGAAATTCCAAGCAAATACATAGTTCAGAGTCGACCACCTCACAGTACATTCAAGAATGGTTAAACGTATTTATAATTAACTCCTCAACTCAGTCGCTGTTAGATGTATATTTAGTTCTTCACATTATTCTTGTTAGACCTGCTCTTTTCTGCAAGACTTTCATCCATAAAAAAGTGTAAATGTGTTTACATATCTAAATGTATTTAAATTATAATTGAGAAAACATACAAATTTCTTTATATGCTTCATCAATTGCGTCACACTTTTCTCTATAAGTATATTTGTGATCTTTTTGGAACATTTGTAGGTTTAAATAATAAATTATTTGCCTTTAGTCTGTGGTCTATCGTATGTAATTTTGTTTAGTGCTTCAAGTTAATTAGTTATTGTATGTTTTAACAATACTCACATTATGTTTAATATTCTCAAGAAAGCCATACATTGTAAGGAGCATGCCAGAAAACGTCAGAGTGATTGACATGAGTAGCTGAAAAGTAAGGGTTAGATCATAATAATATTTGTATTGACATTTTAGAAAGCATTATTTAAAGTCAAAATGTTATTTCAGTACTTCTATTTAAAATTACTATCACAAACCTGAAATTCAAACACCTTGTTTAAATAGTGGCACAAGTCTAACAAATTAATATAGAATTGAGATAAACAATAAATGGAATTTTCTTTTAGCGGCAATACAAATGTAAAATGGTTGCTGGAATTGGGATCATGTTGTGGACTGCCAAATATGGCATCGACAGGTGCCACCATATTTTGTTTGTTATTAAATTTGAAAGATGTATTCAACACTTCCACCCGTTTTGAAATACTGAATGATATGAAACAAAACAATGTGACTTCTAAATCAAAAATAATAGGTATAATAATATTGAATACAACGTAAAAGGAAATACTCAGAGAGTATTTTATTACTACAAATACACCAAAAGTAGCAATAACAGTATGAAAAGCTACAAGAAGACCAATAACAATCAGGTTTCGACACTTGTCACGTTTCAACAAATATCTTTTGTGCTCTGGTTTGAAAAGATCATCTGCTTTTTGAATTCTCAAGATCAATTCTTTAAACATATTTCTGTCACATATTATATCAATCAATAATAAGCGCAGAATGAGAATCATTTGAACTGTCCTAAATGCCAGTATAACACGCCGACCATATTTGATTAAAAATGGTGTTTGCAGCTCCATCAATGTTGCAATTATTAGCCAAGTGTATTGCACCATAAATATTCCAATTATAAGTAATGTGTAAAACTTTTGACACCATAATGTAAATTTGGCAGGAATTTGATTAACAGTTTTTCTACGAACTCCAAACACATGCTGGGTTATTAGAATTGGCCACAGTGTATTTTCAATCGACTCCATATTAACTCGTAAAATATTTTATCGTTCCGACTGAATTTCAGCACGATTATTTTATTCAGTGTTTAAGAAACAACTGACACTTTATTGATTGAATGCCTTTTGAAAAAACAGTCATTAGTTTATCATCGTGTGGAATCTCTCGAGTGCTTAACACAAGTAAGAAAACATAATATTGATTTTTTTATGTGGAAAATTTACTGAGCTCTGTTTAAACACTACCTATTAATAATGTTTGCTTAAGTGAAGTATGTACTATATTATTAACACCGAACACCAGTAACTAAAACCAGATGGCCAACATTACCATGTGTTTTGAGCTTTGGTTTGAAGTTTTGCTCTGTAAGCTATGTAATGCTATGTAAGTTCTCCTTTATTGTAATCAATATATCACATACATATGTGCATATGAATATGTTTTATATCTATTTTTGCACTAGTACACTGGTTCGAAGTACTCGTGTACCCTACTTCAATAGGTATCTAATATTGGAATATGTAATATTGGATATGTAATGTAATATTGGATTATAATATTGGAATTAAAATGGATAATAAAAATATGTAAATAAGAATATATTTTTGGTTTCTTTTATATTTTTTAGTAATTACATTTTACTTGATATTTTCTTGTTGTTAGCTTGCTGCTTTCTTTGTTATTGTTTTACCTATGTTTTCATATTGTTTTGCAACTGTATTCACAGTCTGTTGTAGTCTTCCATCATTCATCATATTTGGCACGACAGCCTAGGGTGGGCCAAGGCCTTCTTTGGAGATCCTTAGAGATTCTTCCAGGAGGTTCTACTCTTCGCCTGAGTTTTCCAGTTCTTTATCCTGAGAATGTTAAAGTCTTCTTCCACTGAATCAATCCATCCTAATTTTGGTCTACCTCTTCTACGAGTTGTTAGAGGTTTTCCTATGAAAACTTTCTTTACTGGGTTTTCATCTTTCATTCTAGATACATGAGCAGCCCAGTTCATTCTTTTGATTTTGATGGTTTTTATGATATCAGGCTCATCAAACAACCTATAGATTTCTGAGTTAAGACGTCTTCGTCAAATTCCATTTTCCTTGACACCCCCAAAAATTCTCCTCAGAACCCTTCTTTCAAAGGCTGCTATTTTATTTTCTCCAGTTCTATTCAAAGGCCAGGTTTCTGAACCATATGCTAGAACTGGCCTAATAAGAGTTTTATTTACTAATAATTTTGTTTTTCTTGTAATAAAAGAAGATTTAAGGATGGAGCTTAGTCCAAAAAATGCTTTATTGGCTGATGATATGCGATTCTGAATTTCAGAGATAGTGTCATTCTTATGGTTAACACAAGATCCAAGGTAAGTAAAGCAGTCAACTGTTTCAAATGTATGTGAGCCAATCTCCATAAGATTATGTGCATTATTTGGAGGAGATTTTTGTATATCCATATACTTAGTCTTGGTGTCGTTTATTGCCAGACCCATTTGATTTCCATCCATGCATATCTCCAAAGATAGAAAGGCCTCTCTCAAGGCTGGTAGGTTTCTAGCAATTATATCAATGTCATCAGAATACGCTAGGATCTGAACTGATTTGTAAAAGATGGTACCCCTAGTATTAATATCTGAATCCTGAATAGCTTTTTCTAGTACAATATTAAAAAGCAGATACGAGAGTGAGTCGCCTTGTCGAACACCATTATTGACACTGAGATTTTCATAGAGGGCACCATTGAATTTTATTTTACATTTTGTCGTCTCCATAGAAAACATTACAAGTCTAATTAACTTGCTCGGAATTTTGAATTCATACATTGCACCTTTTAAATGCTTTCTACTTACACTGTTAAATGCTAATTTAAAGTCTACAAACAAGTGATAAGTATCATACTCAATTGATTTTTCAATAATTTGACGTAAACAAAAAACTTGATCAACAGTAGATTTTCCACTCCTAAATCCGCATTGATAGCTGCCAATTTCAGAATCAACAAATGGTTTTAGTCTCATAAACAGAATGTTGGATAGAATTTTATAGCTTGTGCACAGTAAGCTAGTGCCTCTATAATTGAAGCAAACCATTGGATCTCCTTTCTTATGAACAGGGCACAGAATACTAAAATTCCATTCTGAAGGAAGCTTTTCAGAGTTCCAAATATTCACAATTAACTTTTGTAGGTGATCATATAGCCGAGTACATCCATTTTTTTCGCAATTCTGCAGTTATAAGATCACATCCTGGTGATTTACTATTCTTTAGCTAATTAATTGCTAATTGAATCACATCTCTCTCTGGGATGGGAATTATTTCATCATTATTTAAATTTACTGAGTTGTGTCTATGATTCTCCTGTGGATTTTCTGAGTTTAGAAGATTGTTAAAATGTTCAACCCATCTTGAAAGAATTTCTTGTTTGTTAGCTAAAATTTCTCCTTGTTCATTTCGACAAAGAATAGAACTTGATTTAAAGTCAGAGCTGTAGGGTTTTAAGATTTTCAATTTTTTTTAGGTTTTCCTCTTCAAAAATTCTTTTTTTTGTTTTGCGAAGTCTTTTTTCCTCTTTTCTGGCTCTTTTATATTCTTCTGTATTGTTTCTGGTATTTCTATTCAGCATCTTTTTATATGCTTCATTCTTCTCTTGGTCAATTCGGTACATTCATCATCATACCAGTCTTTATCTTTACTGTGTTTACTATTGCCTACTGTAGATTTAGCTGTATGACAAACACTTTCCTTTATTTCCCTCCAATGGTCATCTATGGAATCACAGTCGTTTATTTTCATCAAATTATTATCCAAAAAGTCACCATATTCCTTTCGTAATTTTTTTTTTTTAATTTTTTGTTTTTAAATTTCTCACAATCAAAGGTCTTGAGTGGCTCAACATGTTCTTTCTTGGAATTAGAGAGCCTTGCTCTGATTTTAGCAATAATTAGATAATGATCTGAGTCTATGTTAACACCTCTATATGTTCTAACATCAAGTAGGTCTGAACAGTGTCTAGAATCAATTAAGACGTGGTCTATTTGATTTGAACATACAACACTTGGTGCTTTCCAAGTTTCTTTATGAATTAGTTTGTGACAATATAGAGTGCTTTTAACAATCATGCCATGTTCTATAGCAAAATCAATCAGCCTACAGCCATTGTCATTTGATTGATCATGCAGGCTAAATCTACCAATCGCTGTATTGTATTCCGGTTCTTTCCTGACTTTAGCATTAAAATCCCCGATAAGCAATTTAATATCATTTCTTGGGCATCCCTCATATATTCTAGATAGATTCTCATAATAAGTGTCCTTTTCTTCATCTGATTTCTCCTCCATGGGAGCATGGCAACATACTATACATGTAGTTAAAGAACCTTCCCCTTATTCTCAACTTGCACAGTCTCTCGGAAATTGCCTGAAAATTCATAATTAGGTGTTTTATTCTCTTATTTACAACAAATCCAGTAACTTCTACATGCTTTTTTGCATTGCAACTATAGAAGACTAGATAATTTTTGCTGCTAAAAGTACCACTATGTTATATTGTTCTAGTTGTTGCATTAGTCGCAATAGCTCTTTACTTTTGTATAAAGACAATACATTCCAGTTTCCAATTCTAAAGTCCGTTTTCTAGGTCGTTTTCGTATAGCGGTACGGTTATTTTCTCCATTAGATTTCGAAACAAGAATTTTTTTCCGGGGTGGGGTAGTCAACCCTATGCTCAAGGACCCTGGACCTGGAGGCCCAGGGTGTTCTTCCTAGTCTGGTGTCTCCCCTCCAACCTGTCCAGCTTGGGTGACCCTGCCAGTAGCTAAGCTACCGCCGGCATAGCTCTCGTGATCAACAACACATGCAAGCCACTGCACTACTACAAAGTGGGAACACCTATGCAGTGGTATGGCAGTCTTCCACAACACATAATATATTTCATTACTTGGTGCTTTAGCTGCTACAGCAGTAAATATACTTGTATATTAAACTGTACTGTACTGTCTTATATACTTGTACATTAAAGTTAATATATAAACATATATATTCATGTAAAAATTAAAAAAAAATATTTTTGCAAATAATGAATGCTATAATAAAATAATTAAATAATACAAAATAGCCAAAATTAGGTATATTTCTTTACTTTTGCTCGTATAAGTTTTTACCTGATATATCACACATACTGTTATTTGTAGTTAAAATTTGTCTTCAATAGAAAATCAGAAGCATTTAAATAAAAATAGCTGCTACAATTGAAATATTGCATTCATTTCTATTAGATCAGATTCAAAAGGCAACTTCATTTCTATTAGATCAATAAACAAATACATTAAAATTTACATCTAAGTGATAACTACTTATGATAAGGCACTGAAATAATAAGGAAATACTTTCATGACATACCGTGACGCTTAATTGTTAATAACTTGTACAGACGAGGCACGCTTTCATATAAGTTAATAGCATAATCTAGGGGCAGAGGACTTCATATTAGTCAAACCTGCTGAAAATTTTTTTGGTTCCACTCGGTATAAAGATGACCTGGGTTTTTGTCGTCTTACAGTACCCAATTTTGTTTTTTTTTGTATAAACCACCTTTGGCAGGCAGTAATTAAAGACTTCGTATTTTGACTATTTGGTAGCGGTGAAATTTGCTATGATGTGTGTTGTCTGAGAAACAGGTATGATTAGTGTAAGAAAGTATCAAAAAGTCCTGGAGAAAAGATTGCGCTAATTGTTCATATTTGAATATAGAAGTCTTTAAAGATAGATGGTTCTGTCGACCCCGATTGTACTGCAACATTTTTTATTCAAATGGATAAGAATTGAAAGTGCCCAGTTATTTAAATTATTGAATTGAATTTTTTTCAAATATTCTATTTTACAATTTGAATTGGTCATATTAAATATTAATTCTTCATGATCTTAGCTTTGATTTTTCTAAAATGTCTTGAAAATTCCAAGAGATGGGCCGTATATTCAGTAAATAGTCAGTATTCAGAGATATCAACATATTTTTCTATGTCCGTGTCCAGCTGAAAATTCGGTTCGTTTGCCAAATTATTACCAAATATGAAAAAAAATTTCCCTATTATATTTTTAAATTATTTACTACTATTTAATAAAATCTTAAGATAAGCGAGTGGTTAACATGATTATTCAACTAAGTGTGGACGTAAAACTGAAATATTAATACATTAGTCAAAAAAACAGAACACCAACATTGGCTATTTTTGGCAGAGACACTTAATAATATGGAAGTTATAACAACTTAAATAGGAACAAAATAGCAAATTTAAAATTAGCAAGGAGTTTACGTCAACAATGTTATATTAAAGTTGTTCATAGCATGTGCATAGCAAAATAATTAAGAATAACTATAATTTTAAATCATAAAAAATATACCAAATCTAAAATATCAATATGTAATATTGATCTGAGGTAAATTTTGATGAAGGAAAAATACGTTCTCTACTTTTTCAGATAAAAGTCTGTTACGTTTTTCTTCACCCCACCTGGGAAAGCAGATGTTCGCTGTACACAGAACAAACAGGAGAGGATAAAAAAATATTAGCTAAGCTGGCCATATGTGCATACGTTCATTTGTTTTTTGCCCACCATGCGAATGGACCGAGATTGCGCTGTAATAATTGTTTGTTTAAATAACTTTGTGATTCTATTGCAATTGGACTTTTAGGAATTTCTTCGGACACTGCTGCCTTCTTAAAGGAAGCAATCTCTTCATAGCAGGTCCAAAAAGTTACAGAAAATTCATGTAAATTTGTAACGTTTTGTAATGATGGTCTGTCCTCCTCATTGTCACTGCTACTGTTTTCCAATGTATCATTCCTCTTGATTTATTCTCTCAATAATTGTATTAATATTAATTCAGATTTTTTTGGAGAAAAAAATTAATCAAAATGTTGGGTCTAAGAGTGTTACCTGCACATATTATTTGTCATCTTCTATCAAATCTGAGTCTGAGTTCTGTCTCTAAAGTATGTCTCGTTTCAGCTATATCGAAGTAAATCTGCTGTATTTTTGGCTTATGTAAGTATTTTAAAAAAGCAGTAACATGCGGTAAAACTTCAGATATTGAAGAGAATGTGGAGCGCATAATCTTTGTAATCTCTTCAAAGGATCGTAATAAGATCATCATGTCTTAAAAGTAGCCATTTATGCTCACTTAAGTTACAAAGATTTGTTGTAAAACAGTCTTTTCGGCAATTTGAACTCACTCTGAATTTGAATGAACTTTTCTAAAGCCTGAGTTGAGTGGCTAAAATGGCTAACAATTCCTTTTGCCAACGATAAAATTCTACTGATGTTTTCTTGGACTATCAATGAATTATTTATAGCCAGTTGTAATATATGTGTAAAACACCCTTTTCCAATGTACAAGCTCTCGTTGACTGCTTTTATTATGTTAAGTCCATTATCTCTTATTGCCTTGTTAATGAATAAATTTGCCACATATTTAATATATCTTCTAGGTGAGATCAAATGTTGACTGCTGGATGCTGTTCAGTAAAATGTTTCATTTAAAGAAACAGAAAATACTTCATGTTGAACAGAAAATACTTCATCGAGCCAGTGTACAGTGAAGCTCAAAAAGCTAATTAAATTTCACACAAGTCCACATGGCAGTTGTTATTGATATTGCTTTAGCCTGAACAAGTTTTAATTTAATAATCTTCTTTACTTTTTCATAAAGTTTGCAACTTTATGAAAAAGTAACACAATGATTTCACTCATGTATTTTTTCCGGGCATTTGGTATTTCGGTTTCATTAAATTAAGCAGTCTATTAAATCCAGTGTCCTCCAAATAGATATAGTCTGATTATCAGATGTGATTATTTCAGCTATAGCGTAGTGAATTTCTAATGATCTTGAGTCATTTATCTCACCTTTCTTGATAACAGCATCCTCATGGGTTTGCTGTACACTTGAGGTTGGTTTTTGATCATCAGTGACACTTTATCAGACCACATTCATCATGAATCGTTAAGTGATTGTAACAATCAGCCTTCAAATCCCATACCCTAAGTCTACTATTAGCCTATGTAGACTTGGAGCATTTGATGTTGAAGACTGATTGCTACAATCACTTAACGATTCATGATGAATTTGGTCTGATTCCCTTTTATGCTTTAATTATAAATTGTTTGTTAGGCTGATGTTGAAGCCTTCCACCCTGTACCTCCATCCTCTGCGAAATCACTAAATTACATAATGTACACTTAACTTTCATAATAGCGTTTACATTTTCATCATCAAAGAAGATCCATATTTGAGATCTTTTACATCCACTCATTTTAAAAATGTTAACACAGTACTGATTTATGTAATAATTAACTGGTTTTTATAATTATAATATTTTTTTTAAACCATACCAAACATACACACATGAGATTGTAACACTACTACGGGCACGGTGGCATGCGGTGGTGCGGGCTGCGGGCACGGGATAGTACAAGTGGAAGGGGGCGGACTGTGCCTGGGCACTGGTGTCTGATATTTTAAAACAATCAAATAATTTTAGCTACCACCTGCTAATAAGGTGTGGAGTGAAGAGAGTACACTCAAAAAACAACAGATGGCGCTAACTAAATTCAATTTATTGTAGTGTCTAAAGTCATTAAAACTAATCATAACTATGGCATCCGGTGCCATATCTTATTTGATTTCCATGTATGCAAACATGGTCTGCACCAATCTTGACGACCGAAATATACTCGGCGAAATATTGTGTTTTCATTTTATTTATATTTTCTCCACTTCCCATTTTTAATATACCTGTTTTTTATTTTTATATTAGTTTAGATAATGATAAATTATATTGTGAATATTGTGATCTTATGTATGTGGGTTTGCGAAATATCTGTAACTCAATGCAAAGGAAAATATAGCGACTCATTTTGTTCACATTATCAAAATGCAAAACTTAGTAAGGTATTGTCTGTCATATTATTTATGACAATAAATTTAAATATTTTAAAAACACCGTTTGTGTAGTGGATCATATGAATTTCGATACAAAGTGCTGATATGAAGTAAAAAAATTCAAATTTGTTGAAAAAATGATCAAGAACGACAAGAACATTTACTTGAAAATGTTCTTACACTATTTATTATGGAAATACTTCTAATAAAATAAATATTTTAGTAATTGTAAAAATATAAAATTTTACTTGACAATTTTACCAAAGTCAATACCGGAAGATATGCAATGACATCCATATACGTATAGTTTATAAGCAAAACAGATAGTTTTATGTACATGTTCTCACGTGTACTTTTATTTTTTTTAAATAATTATAATATATAAATTATATTTTAATAAAAATTTATGAAACAAATTTTTTATATATTTTTAAGTTGTTTCAATTATTTAATAAATATCAGTTGAATATGTTCTGTTATAATGTCATGTATGGATCATGATACTTCTTACATAGCACCATCTACAAGTCTATAAGACTACGATCCATCTGATGCTTCCGTCGCATGGGATCCGTACAACATACTGACCACATTCTTGTAAGATGGGTGTATGGAACCTTTCTATTTTTTACTGTAAATGGTAGCATGCAGCAACTAGCCAAATACATCGTGGACATCTTTTAACCTGATTGTTCAGCCAAAGCGCTCAAAAAGAACTGAAGAGTTCCATCAAATATTTTGGTTTGGTATGTACCAATATTCCGAAATTTTAACCGAATATTCTGCCAAATATTCATATTTGGCAGACCCTATATTCGGCTCAGCCCTAAAGATTACCCATATTAATATCAGGTACATCTTGCACTTTGGTTCATGTAATTATTTATTAAATTAACAACCAAACTACAATTGCTAACAATTACAATAAATTATTACAACTTGTCAGTTTATTAGTGGAATCATCTATAATATAGTTGTAATCAAGTCATTACTATAAGCCGGCCTGTACACTGAGATTGCTAATATTTCAAACATTCATCACTTTTGCATGAACACGTATTGATTTTTAATTTTCTGTAAAATGGTAATGAACGCTCTACACTGCAGTGCACATGAGCATACCTTAAGTGTTTGGGTACGGAAACAAATTTTTCAGCTCATGCTCTCTAATCAACAAACATAATTGTTTCAAATTCTTCAGTTTTTGCTTTTCTTAGATTTTATGTTTTTTTTTTGAAGTACTCATTCACTTTGTAAATCATCAAACAGGTCTATTGGATACATGCTTTGTAGCTCTTTGTCACTATTTTTTAGTTCCTCCTCTGTCATACTCACAAATTTAAAAATGAATTCAAGTGTAGCATTTATAGCATCATTTGTTAATTTTCACCATCTTAGTTTAAATGTGTTCACCAGAAAATCGTTGCATGCTTTCAATACATGACAACGATTCTAGCATTAACTTTTTTTATTTTTTCAGAAGCCTGAAGTTCTTTTTTGGTGGCTCCTGTACAATTTGAAAAAAAAATTTTCTTTCCAATAAATAACATTTGTATAGATTATATATATACAGCTTGAAAGGTTTCAGAGGTCTTAGAGAATTAAATTATATTAAAATAAATTCCAACAATTTAAACGTAATTGCAGTCTCCAAAGTATCAATTTGAGAAACAATTCTGTCACTTTGTTTCAAACAACAAGCTTTGTTGTGACAAAATCACCTTCTATCTTTTCAAGTGTTGCTAAAGCTTGATTCTAGTCTTTATTCAGAGTAGTGCGAACTTCACCTCCGGCTAACCAACGAAATAGAGAAAAGGCTATAGTATATTTGTGTCTTGCAAAGATACAACTGAAAATAAATGCACTGAGGAAACAAACGTAAAGATTTTAAAATGCCGAGATACATATATAATGCTAGTGGTATTATTGATGAAAGGGTGAGTGCAGTCAAATGTTCACATTCATAATGAAAATAGAATTCATATATTTATTTATTGAAAGCCTCACAAAACAGGTTACAGTCACGTTGATGTAAAAATGATATTATTGTTAATATTGTCGAATTATATTATTCGCTACATACTGAAGAAAACATTAATTCTATCGTAACTGGTTTTAATTTTTAAATAATATATTTTGTATTTCCTTTTTAAATGTTATTAATTTCAGTTCAAATATGTCTAAGGACAGATGTTGAGAAACAATATTGTTACCCAATCGGCACATTTGAATTATGGGGTTATAAAAAGAGGTATTATTGTTATATACTTGTACAAATAACCTCTCTAATGGTTTAGAGGATCTGAGTCGAGTGTTGAAGTTAACTAGAGAGATGAGATAAGGACAATTAACATGCGAATGTGTAATTTTATATAAATATAATAGTTTAGTGCATTTTCTCTGTTCAGTTAATGATGACAAATTAAATCTATAGTATTAATTTTGTAGGAACTATACTTTCGTCCAAGATAAAGTCAAAATTAATTTGTTTGCACGAAAGTAATTTTGTTTTTTTATAATTTGCTAAAAAATGTGTACTTAATTCATTACTTTAGCCAAAAGGAAGTCAACTGTGCCAAATTTGACTTAACATAAAAGCGAAGCAGAGAAGAGAGTTGGCAAGGGAAAGGCAGCAGCGGATTTCCACCAGCAGGGAAGATGCAATTAGTGACATCCAAATTGACTCCGTAGCTTCTTTAATTGTGCCAAGGCTAATTGTGGAAGTCTAATCAAATGATTCTACCCAGCAATCCAATAGAGGTAAACAATGCAAGTTCGATAAATGTACAATTACTCTTTCATTTATAGTGTTTTTAGAAACTGATTGACATAGTAATGGGGCACTGGAAATTTTTGATATTGATTTATTTCAAATGAATTTTATTCAAATTGATATTTAATACTGAAGAAAATATTGCATTTTAACGGCTTCAAAGAAAATTAGATTGTAATTTAATCACCTTTAAAATTACAAATTGTAAAATTCATTTAAGAACCTTTTGCTTAGACTTTTATTCTATTTTCTTTCTAGTGAAATGTGAAAATGTGTTGAAATTTAAAACTTGTAAAATTCATTTGTGATATTCATGAATCAACTTTGAATTAATTTGAGTCAAATATCTTCCTATCCGTTTCAGCAACAATTGGCGAGTAGAAGTGAAGTTTTTACTGAAGCCGCAGAAACTTTCCCAACTTCGTCCGAGGGAACGGAAGATGTTCCTGCTGGTCAGCCTAGGGGTGAGGTATAAGAAACAATGTTGGACCTAGACACGAACGTACCAATATGCACTTTCAGCCAACAGCTCACTTTCAGCTTGCTTCAGACGGGGAATTAAAAAGGAATTGCATGAGGCATGCATGGAGCAGACAAAAAACGCAGAGACGATGAGTTCCATGAAAGATGATGAGCTCCATGAGCTGCAAGTGTATCGACTTTAGGGACATGCATATATTATTTCTATAAATTTTTCAGAAACAAAACATCCCAGCATGTCTTAGATAAAGTTTTGTTAGGGTAACTTTTCTTAAATCGAACTTATATAAAACATTAACTTCTTCTATTACATATACAATCACATTTTATTTCACATAAACAAATAATCCATAGTACTCACCTAATTTTTGCGCACTTGCACAGATCAATGTTATGTCACAAGTTGTGTCAAGTCTGGATACTATTCTATTTCCTAGAATGTTTCAGGAATGCAGCCGTGGACTTGCTTGACTTAATAAAATTTAACACTTAATTAAATTAACTAATAATATAAAGTTAATCTGAATTGTTCTACATTTAGTATATTTTATTAATTATTATTTAATTTATAATTACAAAACAATATATTTGTCCACTTGGTGCTTAAACATGTAGAAAGTGGTAAATTTGCTAGTATGGGTTTATAAAAAAAAGTAAATGGAAGAATAATATAGTTTTTTACACCCAGTTACATCGTAAAATTTAAGGAAAATAAAGAGATCGACCATTTACTACATGCAATATATGATGGTGAACTTGAATTTAAGCTTGACATCCATTGTGAAAATACTGAATGCATTGTGAAATTTTTTACCGGCATATTAATAAATTTTGAAATCTACAGCTGACAGTGTTTGAAAGCAGAGAGTGTATATAAAAATTTAGGAAAGTGCTGTTTGCTGGAGTGTTGTATAGGAGTTTGTTGCTCACAAAGGAAATATACGTAACAATAGATTGATGGGCGAGGCTTTCCTTCTCACTTGGGCAGCCATAACCCTTAAGCGTTTAAGATGCTCTAGGTTGATACTAGATACTACAAAATGTGATATTTAACATTTCTTAAATTATTCTAAATTTCAACACTTTTTGTTTATTATATTGAAATAAAAATTTGTTTCCTTAACATTAATTCTAGAATTAATACTAATAAAAATGTCTCTCTTTTTTAAAAATGTGATCCCAAAGGCAATACATTAGTATCGAATATAGTAAATCCTTCAATATGAAAATAGCATTAAATAGTTTTATTCAAATTGGACACTGTTTACAATTATTTATATGCTGTAATATGTCAATTTAATTATTTCATACTTTCGGTAAGGAAAAATGGTCGTGGTCATATTGTCAATGTCACTAGTTGTATATTACCTGATTTTTATCTACTAAAGCGATATATTGCTCCTTTATTGCTAATTGTGCATAAAATTATTTAATAATTTATTATATATTATATATATATATATATATATATAATTGTGCATAAAATTATTTAATGTTGTAATTGGTGCTCGCTAATTCATTGCTGAGCCGCGAGTACACCCCTGTGATTCATCATTTTCTCTGTTAACAATGATTCTAATCTTGTTACAATTATAATCCTGCTATATCTATCAATATACCTGATTATAATCATGTCATAATTTGAAGACATTTGTTTTGAAGACACACACCAGTTTTTTTACATACAAATTAAAAAAGAAACCTATTTTTAATTGATGAAAATAAATGTCTCAAGTCAATATTCATATTTGTCACTATAAAAGATAACATTTTGTCGATATGTGTTGTGTCTGTGTATATTTTTTATTAGTCCACTCCATTAGTCAAATGACCATGATATCACCTTCATATATAAATACACAAATACATTTCTTACTTTATTTGCGGAAATATTATTTTGGACTGAAATTATGATTAAAATTATTCAAATACCTTCCATCATATATGTACATTGGAGTGAATGAATTTACATACATATCTTTAATTAATTTAATGATATACTAGAACAAAAAAATGTTATTTTAGGAATTACTGAGCATGAGTGCAGAAAAAAATAATACAAAAAGAAAAATATAATTTGTGGACTTTTATTGTAAAACTAATTAAGAAAAATCATAAGCTTAGAGGACAAGTACTTTATTGACTATGATTATGACTTTATTTGTTGTGCAAATTTATTGCCGTGGAACACTGAGACATATAAAATAATATGAAATGTACATATATGATCTTGGTTGACACATATTTGCATCCCTCTACTTGAGAGTAAGAAGACCAAAACGAAGATACAATACCTGTATATGATTGAAAGAACTAAAAGAAATTAGAAAACATAAAGATATAATAGACATAAAGAAAAGAAAGTTGAAGCGGCCTAAGACAAAGTTTTCCATTTGGAGCTCTTTTAAACCGATGGATAATAAGCCAAGGGTGTGAATAAAGTGCACAATCCAAAATTTAAATCTCTAAGTATCACTTGCTCGTGAGACATTTAGAATTGTATGAGTACAAATCAAATTATAAAAATACTCTAATATGTATTGGGAAATAGACCTCCTTCTGGCTTCCTTTGTTTATTTGGTAGTGGAGATATTTTTAACTCAAAGAAGATTATTTTGAAGCTGATTTGGTTTTGGCTAATAAACAGTATGCAATACACGATTCCGCGTGAAATTTAATTATTTCTTATCCAGTTTATTTCACATTTATAAATTTTAATTATATGTCAAGCTCTTTAGTAATAGAGTTGACGTCAAAGGCGCTGGGAATAAATTGAGTTTAGAGTCAAACTTTGTTTCATTTCAAGAAAGAAGAATTTTTTGAATTTTTATATTTGAAAATTCTGCATTTACGTTAAATTGCTTAAGAATGTTATTATGAAATAAGTTTGTTTTTCTACTTCTTTTTTTAAGATTTGATAAAAACGGCGTATCTGGTGAATGTGAAACTTTCACCATAGTGCTGTCAGATTTGCATCAGCTATATCGTAGGTATATTTTTAGAACATGAACCACTATTTATGCTAAGAGTGTTGAAGAGTGCCGAACACGTTTCTGAGTTAAAATTTTGAATTATTATGGCTACATTCGAAAAACTTATCAATAATGACATGTTAATCTATAAAGTAGTTTCGCAGTTTATACCGTTAACTAATAAATAATGTCTGTCATTACTCATTTCCAATTGATTGGTCACATGACGATTGCAGCTAATTTTCAAAGACACTTAATTACAAGCATTCTCTATAGGATTCCACAGTGACATAATAAATCATTTTAATACTCTCCACACTGTTATACCCCTGCCATGTAAGGGATACAGCTAACCTAAGCCCTATCATTCTGCTAAGTCAGAATTTCACTTAAACAACAATCCTCTCGACACTCGTAACCTGCTCGCGACACCAAGTGCTCAGTCAATCGATTCCAACCTCACAACCAGAATGGTTGGCCATTAATTCACATTACAATAAATCATTGTGATAATTTAAATATGTTATTTTTTAAAAACCCTATTTACTAAACCCGTATAACATAAATTGGTGGTAGCGTAAAGCAACAAAAATTTCCGATCAGTGTCGTGCCAGAAATTAAAATAAAAAAACGACACTCCTAAATACACTTCTAATCCGACTGTATCCAAATTGTGTAGTAATAAACTAAGTAACCAGTCCCAAAATCATACTTGCAATGCATTAATTAATAAACAGATTCTTCATTTGATTGTATCCAGATTGCACAGAAACAAACCGGGTAACCAGCTTGAAAATCATATTCACAATACATTAATTAACAAATACATTCATAACTCCACTCTATCAATATCGTGTAGTAACAAATGGGGTAACCATTTCCAAATTCATACTCGTGACGACATTATCTGTCACAAACCCTCTACTTCCACTAAGTCAAATAAACAAACTGAGAGCTTGATTTCATTTCACAATTCTATATCTCCTGTACACGAAAGTGTTATACGACAGGAAAACCAACCGCAAAATGAAAATACAGCCTTATCTATTTCCAATAAAGATCATTCAAAATTCACATTCTCTCCCAATAATGAAGTGAATAAATTAGCCTGATAAAGAAAACAGTCATCGAAATATTGCCCGAAATTACACGCCACGAAGTAAAAATGAAAGGCATTGATGTACATTGTAGCTCCATTATGACTCAAGGTCACATACCCATAACATTTAAATGTAATAATAAAACTTCACACCCTTGGCTTATTATCCATCGGTTTAAAAGAGCTCCAAATGGAAAACTTTGTCTTTTTGTTGGCCAAGGGCCAAGTAATTATTCATTCAACAATTACTGTATTGAGTATTTGACAATTACTGTTTTACTGGCTGTTGCAGTTTAGAGGGTTTTTGTAGAAATTCAGAATAGAAGTCAAAGATATCATCATCTAAGAGGTTTTCAATATCAGGAAGTGAGTTATCATTTTGTTTGTGTCTTGGTCTGGGATAACGGGCGCACAGGAGGATATTGAGAGAGTGCATGTGCAGCACTATTTAATTTTTTATTTAAAGTTCTGGATGCAAAAGCTAATGTTTTATCTTTTCCGATTTTCCTTGAAAAAGAATCGCACCTATAACATAATTAGATGCATCATAAGTCAACACAAACGGTCTCATGAAATGTGGATAAATAAGTACTGGGGCGGTGGTTAACAAGTGTTTCAATTCGTCAAAGGCAAGTCGTTTTTGGTTTTCCCAAACAAATTTGATATCTTTCTTTAAAAGGTTTGGCAAGGGTTTAGCAATCTTTGGAAAATTGGAAATGAAACGGCGATAATATGAAATAAGGCCAAGAAATGATGTCCTTAGGACATTTGGGAACAAGAAATTCCGAAAAAGCTTTTAGTTATCGGGGTCAGGTTTTACACCTTCATCTGTAAGAATATGCTCTAGGTAAGGCACCTCTTTTTGCAAAAAACTCACATTTGTCAGGTTGCAATTTTATATTGAACTCATGAAGCCGTTGGGAGACATTTGAAAGATAACTAATGTGTAAAGTTAAATCATGGGAGTAGACGACTACGCTATCTAGATAGATGAAATATTTAATACTTTGTAGGCCAGAGAGAGCAGAGTTCATAATTCTTTGAAAAGTGGAAGGTGCATTTTTAGTCCGAAAGTCATGCGACTGAATTCAAAGCGGCCTTGTGGAACAGAGAATGCTGTTTTATAGGAATCGTCAGGAGACATTTTTATCTGGTGGAACCCAGAAGCAAAATCGAAGGTACTAACATATTTGCTTTTACCTGATTGATCTAAGATTTCAGATATATTTGGAATAGGGTAGGAATCACCGATTGTTATGTAATTTAATTTTCGGAAGTCGATGACAACATGCCATTTGTGTGGTCCGGAACTGTTGAATTTCTTGGGGACAACCCATATAGCCGAGGACCATGGGGACAGTTTAATTACATCTTGTTCAAGCATATTGGTAATTTGGGTTTGAATTTCTTGTTTATGGCATTCTGAGACAGTATATGATACTTTACGTGAATAGAAGCAGAAGTTGTGGTTTTGATTTCATGCTTCATAGCATTTGTATAGGATAGTTTGTCATTAGGGAGGTGGAAAATATGAGAATAACTATAACAGTTTTCGTCTAATATATTGGGGACTTATAAATACTAATTACTAATATGTTTATGTGATAATTGGTTTTAACAGCTGCTATGTAATTCGTTATGAGTATGGATTCGACAGGGCTCTAATCAAGGATAAGGCCTTCCTTTAATTCAGGTTTAATAATGGAACATTCAATCACGGTTTCAGTTCTAGGACGAATGGTATATACTTCAAAATTCGTTCAAGTGGTGCAGTAGACGTAAGAGTTATTTGCATGGGTGCATGACTTATTTTACGAAGGGCTTTATTTGTTTGACATGATTGACATTTTTTTGTGTAATCTTCTATTTCAGTTCACATGACCTTCCAGTAATATTGTTCTGCTATTTGTTTATATATTCTTGAGGAGCTTAGACGACCAACTATCTGAATATCATGATGCTCTCTCAATATTTTAGCATTTCTCTAGGAATGCCTGCTCCATTTTATATCACTTTTTGGAATTTCAAAACAAAAAAAAACTACTTAAAAAACTACAAAAAACTACTTACTCACCAAAGCATCAATTTAACCACCGAACTATTTAAACAAACATGCTCTTTCTGATCTAATCCTCCCCGTACCATCTTTAGACATAAAGCATCTTAGAGTGTAGTCAATCCACACTAAAAGTATATTTGAAATTCTTACATCATCAAAAACCAAGGCAACTGGCCTCAATATGTATACAGAGCCTTAATAGCTTAGAACACTAATATCCACAGCATAACTAATCACTTTCCCCACGAACTTCTTTTTGAAAAAAAAACCTCTATTTACAAACTGCTTATCCGAAATACATGAGAATACATACGACGACAATGTTTAAAATACTCTCAAACTAAGGTGTCTGTAGGGCCTTAGTTCAGTATCACGCTGTCAAAAGAATATTACGATTTATATACTAAACCTATTAAATATAAAGTAGGCATTATGTGTACCTTAAGAATCATCTATGATTAAGGAAAGCCATATCCTCTCTTCTATGGAAAGGACCGTACAAATTAGTTAAAATAAATGGAAACATTTCTCTATCTATTTTAATCAATCGAAACACCATAATGACCAAGTTAAACCAGACACACCTAATTGTCTTCACAGCTCAAACTAGTGTAAGTTATATTAGCAATTTATTTAGTATATTCCTTTTATTTACAATTTTTCAGTGCAATAATTCAAGCCGATCAACGATTTGTGGCAACACTATATCAGAGTCACTATGTTATAAACAGCCATTTAGATTTAGTTTACCCAGAAATAACACTTTCAAATTTAGGTGGTTAACATTTTTAATTGTGTTTTGTTTTTATATTCCATCACTTCATCATAATTATTATAACCTATTTACAAATTGAAATTAAATTGATCAATTCTACAAAATTTGTCCTGTGCACATGTACATAGACAAGAACATATGTAATATCGATCCAATATGATTAAAGAGTCACTTTGTAGTATTAACGCCTTGTAACGTTTAGTTCTTAGGAGCTAGTGGAGTTGAAAAATGGACACCTACGATGTATTGGGAAATTTTAATACAATTTTTCGTGTATGTTCACTGTCGCGTGTTTCAAAATTAAGCAATAATATAACGGTAAAGAATATCACGATACAGGCTTTGATAACAATATTTTTTATAATAATATTATCCATAAAAATTATGATAGCATCATTTCAACTTAATTTTTTCTCTGGTTATCCTGTATCAGACAATTTTGACCGGATACATACGATAACATCAAGGATGCATGTCGTAATTCTTATCATTTTTGCTGCTGCGGAAAGTTGTCAAAGTATTCACAGATATTTTGAAAATTATAAAAATATCGACAATCTACTAAAAGTAACAATCCTTATGTATATGATTGAAAGAAAATCATTTAACCAATTATTTAAGATTTTGAGCTCCACATCAGTCTTTATTGTATTTTTTGACACAATTTCAAACTACACAGCTTATGACATTGGAACGGTATTCGACAATCTATCATATTTTATAACCCAATTCGTTTTACAAGTACAAGATTGGAAGTGCATCGTAAATTTGAAAATATTCAGACGGCGTTTAAACATAATTCTGAAAGGTGTTAATAAATTATCAGAGAGATTTGTTTACGTGCAAGCCGAAGATATCGCTGATAATGAAATAATCGTCGAAAATAATGATATGGAAGCAATAATTGAAGTCAAAAAATTGAGAGAAAGCTATATGATTTTAAGCGAGCAATGCAATTTATTTAATGGTGCGTACAGATTTCAGGTTAGTTCGATTGCTTGGTTTATATTTTTCGTTATTTAAACTTAAAAGAAATTTAAACTAATATTATTTTCTAAATGGCCCAATCCAATGTATAAAACATTTCAATATTTATTTTCGGGTTGATTAAACAGACTGAAACGGAACAATTAATTTTCACTAGCAAAATTACAAAAATACCGAGATACAGTGTACCAAATTGGATTGAAAAATAAATACACTGGCTTCAAAGTAAAAACAAATTCTCATTTTGACTGAAAGGTGAAAGAGAAAAAGATTCCAGGCAAGAGAAGTAAAATAATATAAAATCCACATTATTAACTTGAGGCGATTATTTTAGTGCAGCCAAAAAATTTGTTCCAAAATTTGTTTGAATTTGTTTTAAATGAAGATTAATGTAAATGGAGAACCAAAAATCCAAACTTTATATTAAATTAATAAATAAAATCCGATCTTTCTCATTGTGCTTGTTAATAACTTGTGAAAGGGGGTGGGGGTGGGGGGTCTGTCAAGTGTGGTATTTGATTGCCTTTTGATCTAAGAACGAGTGAATGAATTAGAATATAAAAATTTTAGTATGTGCTCTTCTTTCATGAATACTGTGCCGAGTTAAGCGACAAGTAACATATGCACAACACTGGATGAAGGTCTTCTTTCATTTAATACGGCCAATTATCGGTTCAAATACTCAGATAAGGAAATCTTGATTTCTCCAATAATTCTCAAGTAGGACGACTTCTTCCTTTAAATTGAGAAAAATTAAAAAACCTTTCTAAACTAGCTCCCAGTTTAAATTGGCATCATCAAGCAGAGCTACCCTCATATTTCCATACTACAATTGAAAAAAAACTCCTTGTTGCTATAGGGATAGTTTGTTTGATCATCACATAAGTTAATATCTATGACGTGATATAGTGGATTTATTAGTTGCTAACCTGACGTTACTTAAGAACAAGGTCTTCAGAATGTCATAACGTGGTCAATAGCAACTAGGTAAGTGAATAACTATTGTATAGGAAATATCTTGAAATATTATCAGGCCAGTTTTCCATCCACTCAAGATAACAGTTTTAAACACAAATGCCAAGTTTAGTAAAATTTAAAAAATATATTAAAATAAAATAAAAATATATTAAAATTAATAGTATTTATTAAAATTAATCATTAAAAATATTAAATTAAAAATTATAGATTTACCTATTATTTAAAACAATTTATTTCCTCGCGAAGGGAATTGTGTATTACCTATTTCCATGTACAAGTAAACTATTTGTGCTTTCAGTACGTTCAACCCAGTAAGCACCCCTTTTAGTTATTTTATGTAAATAAATGTCACTTAAAAATGGGGATGGTCACATAAAGAAACACAAAATATATGTAATATGAGAAGCTTTCAAGTAGATCGATATTTGCTTATAAAATTGCTTGTTTCAGCTGCTTTCCACCCTTTTCCACACGAGTATCCATTCAATTTTAATCTGTCACCTAACCATAATGTTTGCTATGGGAAAACTGGTATGTATATATGTAGATAAATATTTATATGTTGTCTTTCCTGCACTTGAATATAAATAAGATGTAAGAGATTTATTAAGGATAATTTTGTAGGATATTTATGAATGATTTTATCTCATTTCAACGTACTTCCCAACTTCAGAGTGCTACCACTCTAAATAACTGAAACTCAAATCCAGCCCTCTTTTTATCTTTATTCTTTATTATTTTTTTGGTATTTTATCGAAACTTATAAAACATTTCGGTTTTTCCATGTTATATTTTTAAACTGTTCTTTTTTTTTAAATTGCTATTATGTAGAAATACTTTTTGTCCTTAGAATTAATGCCAAATGGCTAAGATGGATTCAGCGTAAATTCCTCACATCCATCTCTCCATCTGTATATCACAACGTCTCAGCTCTTTCAGACTAATATTAACTGTGATGAAATTTGAGAGGAAGGTGTGGTTCAACTACATGAATATATATAAAAAACAACTCTTGACTTTTTTTGAGACCCAATAGGGTGGATATAATTTATGTGATCTCTGAAAATACAACCAAAACCGTCTACAAATATTTTTATACAAATTTTACTTTATGAGATATAAATTGCAGTCTGAAGGAGATTATAAGATATTACATATGGAAAAAGTATTAGGTGTCTAGTGGCTATTGGCTATTCTATAAAATATAGGCGTCATATTACTTTTCCATTGCCTGTGAAAAATGTTTTAGTCTATATATACGTATACATGTACATAAAAAAAATATATATATGTATGTGTGTGTGTGCGTGTGGGTGTGCGTGTGTGTGTGCGTGTGCGTGTGTGTACGTGTGTGTGTGCGTGTGTGTGTGTGCGTGTGTGTGTGTGTGTATGTGTGTGAATAATTAAAAAGGATAGATCCTAATTAAAAAAGAAATAATGTTAAGTCAAAGTAAGTAACTCACTCTTAAAATTTGAAACCTTTATATGAACCTACGTATGCAGGAACCTTCGTAGTGCGAGTTCTACTCATATTTAAATGTTCATTTAATTACAACGAAGATAATTATTTCTTTAAGTTCCTCAGAATTCTAAACATTGCCATTCACTACAAGTTCTCATACATAGAGAATGATCGCATGGTATAAATCTAACACAAAATATCTAATATTGCTGTAAAGGAAGATATATGTAATATTATTGTTTTTATGTACGTACGTACCCAGTACTATTTTATTTACATTGCCGCTGCAATAATTCTTAAATGTTATTAACCTTTGAATCAATTTAATAAACTGACATATTCTTTTACAGAACGCTAAACCTTTTGAGTACTTAATAATAATAACTTTTTTGATGCGATTTTTGTATGGAGCAACATTATTAATTCTACTATTGAGGGAGTCGGTCATTGTACAGAGACTCAGATTCTGTTTGCTGTCAACAATCGACAGCGGCCGGCTAACTAATAATTATGGTAAGTATCATAAGCATACTTTTGACTTTTTATTAGAATATTTTGCAAACTCAATCATATTCAAATATTTCTGCAATCTATAATAGCTTCTATGATAAAATAATTCTAGAAGTCACTTAGGAAATTTTGATGATTCATAATGAATCTCAATTTAGTGATATATGTCCTCGTAAGAACTAAACAAATCAAGGAACTTTTATTTTCACCGATTGTGGAATTAGATTTCAATGTGACATGCGTGACTATTGTGCTATTTATTGTGTATGCTTCTCACTTAAAAGTTTTGCCACAGCATTTACAAAATGTGATTCGTTTGTGTCTATGTTCCTTGATGTATTTTGTTTTGAATAATATTCCAATTCGTGTCCATCGCACTTTTAGTCACCGCATAATCGTTTTGACTTTCTTGTTTTCTGAAAATTTATTTGGATATGACAATCCCACGTAAGCAAGTATAACCGGTCAATCCATGTTTTGTAGATCAAATGTAGTTACCATATTTTTTGCAGTCTATATAAATGAGTACTATTGCCGGAAACAAAGTAAATCCGGCTTCAAATGCCAGTGATAAATTAAAAGTTGTATTTGTATCTAAGTATTTTAAACACTTAAACCATGATTCATTTTAATTAAATAACATCAGTGTTATTGTAAATGTAAATGTGCCCATTACTATATATTCCGTCAATTTGAAATAGCAAAATTGATCAATTTGAAATGGTGAAGTTGCCGAAATATATGATTATCTTCGCTGACCCATGTCAGATCTTTTTAAATGGGATTAGTTTATGTGTAACCTTTTTTGGAGTTACCGGCTAACCTATCCATCGTTTGTATACCAACATGCACAAACATAGTTTACTGCATCGTAAAAACAAACGAATCGAAATAAGAGGATAATTCCTTAAATGTATATTTTTGGTGAAACACTTTCTGCAGTGTAAAGAAATTACTTAATTTCATCATGAGAGAATATATATATTTAATTCAGTTCATTGAATTCTTTATTACAGTAACATTCAAGTTACTCAGTACAAATTTCTCTTGCTGTATGTTTCCCAAGGCGAGGTAGGTTATAGATCAATCCAATTACTTGAATCTTACATGAGGCTCAGTAGCTTGACAATTAAATGTGTACAACCATGTTCAGTTTATATTATTGTGCTAGTAGTTGTTCTTGCTCATGACATGAAGAACTCCAATCCTTCTGCACATGTGATAAATTGTGATATCCTTTTTCAGAAAAAAATAATTGTTTTCCAAAATATCTTCAATTAATACTGGTATACTTTAAATGAATTCTACTAATCAGCCAAATGAAAGCAATGTACTTAATCTTGATTTACTATACAGATTTTTTCTTACATACAAAATGCTCTTGTATTACATTGTATTACTCTGTGGATACGTTGGTAGCTCACATTGTGGTCATATCACAAGTTTGATGAAGCTAAAGTACAGGAAGGTAACATCAACTTCAATTATTTTATTTTATTTTCTTTTATTTCAGGTTCCAATCTGTCAAACACTTTTTACGAATTCGGCATTGTGGTTAAACACCAGCCTTTAGTGTTCAGCGCAAAAGACTATGTAAAATTGGATTATTCATTTGTTTACAGTATGTTCACCGCCATAATTGGTTATGGAATTGTATTAACTCAATTTAATGAGGAAATTAAGTAGTTAATTACGACTTTGCGTTGTTATCCTTTGTAACTTGTGTTTATTTTAAGGAACGATATAATATGAGGCTCAATGAAAAAATAGTGCTTGAAATTAAAAATTAATTTATCGCAGAATATAATTCTTTTATATTTTAATATGTAGCCCCCTTTTCTCTTTCAAAATAATAAATTATTTACATTACAATATTGCAGATGTAATTATTTGTATCCTAAAAAATATTTAACTTATTAGTGCCCATAGTAAAATTATAAGAATTGGAAAAAATGACTGAAGCGTAATTGTCATACAATCAAATTTTTTAAGCGACTACTTTGAAAGTCGTGTTATCTATTACTTGGCATACTGTTCGATTTGCCAAACTAATAATAGAGAATAGTAATTATTCTCGCAAAAAATCGATATTTATTTCAAGTTGTATCGTTGCAATTGGTTGAGTTTTACACATTAGTGAAATCAAAAGAATCTCTTATGATATTGTTAGTTGCAATGAATTATTCGTTTCATTTTTTCAAGGGTGACTGAATATGACACGTGATTATTACCAACAGTAATTGCTAATTGATATTTCACACGGTAAATGAAACAAAAATTGAGATTATTAGTTGACTCTGTGAAAATTTTCATTTGATTATCTGTTAAGGTCATCAATAATTATATATGAAGGATGCAGGTTAATATATTTACATGATTATCAAGAAAAATGGTTGTGACAGACCAATGGATGAATGGACATGTTTCTGGCCTTATAAGAGTTCCACTTTATTCCTTTTGAGACACAAAACCCTGAAAACATGTGATATTTACATATTGACAAACTGAAATTAAAATACACATTTATTTGCAACTGAAATTAAAATACTCATAACTACGCTGATCAATCTGTTAAGTATATTTGTCCCTTGAATTTTAGTTTGCTTTTAACACAACTGTGCAAGGAATGGATTAGATTCCGGAACAAAAGTATCTTTCTTTCCTTCAATACATGACACTGAAAATATATATATTGAAACTTTAGAAGGGACAAATAAGCTTCTAAATTGTTTTTTGATTTTCTTACTATATGGTTATCAACTGAGATAGACATTTATAAAAAATTGTAAACTATTTATTATTGAACTTATTGCAAGATAGAGGTATTATTAAAAATATAGACTAAAATATGCACCCCACCCCATTTTCGAAAATGCTGAAGTGAAAATTGTGAAAATAAAACATTCATTGGAATTTAAGTTAAAGCTAACTAATAAACTAGATTTCATAATTTTTTGAATATGTACGGTATTTTTATATCGGATAAGTATATATTATTCAATATATTTACATATTAAAAAGTATTACAGGCATTTGTTTTCATTGACATGTATTTTAAAGTCTAAATAAAAATTTCCTGAATACTTGTATTACGGCTAGTTTTATATCCAATACCCGGTGTTACTTATGAATTAAACGAGAGACGATGAGAATAAATTATACGGCATTGGAATTGGGTGAAATATAAATTGTACAAGAGGAAAATCTTAAGTTTAATAAAAATAAAAGACGAGTTTCTTAACGCCGGAAAAAATAGTATCTACATGACACGAGGGTCATCTAAAAAGGAAATAAACCTAAAACCACATTGAACTTAATGCATGTATAAAGTGTCTTGAAGCCTACAAAATTTTTGAACTTTTACTATTCTCTTTTCTTACTTCCGAGTCAGTTTAAATATTTTATTATTTCTGCTCCTTTATTAATAAACCAAGGCCGGCCAATAATCCAATCAATCTAATAAGTAAATTACAGCAGAGCTCGCGTTCCAATGTTTCACTGTCAATGAAGAATAATGACGATGAAGTAACAAGCAGCTTTCCTTTGTCAAAATTATTTTACACTTTCACACAAGATTTCATTATATTGCACACAAATTTATGAACTAATTAATGAAAAAAAACATCTACTTCTCTATTTTGAATTCTTATTAATAAGAAATTTGCTTTACAGCTCATTCAGCTGATCATTTCACAGCATCGATTCATCAAGTAACCTGAATCTACATATGAGTATAGTAGAGCTTAATCTGTTTCTTAGGATTGAGAAAAATTAATAAAATTAATTACTAATATGTCGGTAGAATACGGTATTTTGTCTATTTTTCCATGTAATTTTTTTAGACACATTTCTTGTAAAATAATTAATAGAACAGTAAGAATATGAGCTATAGGTTTTTACTATTTGAAAGTGGAAGGTATCGGAAGTGGAATGTATAAAAGTTAGAATTTGTCTTAAAAATTAATATAAATACAAATATAGCATTTTTTGACTCAGTGACTCTGAGCCGTTACAGTGAATACCGTAAGTCAAATTACCAGGTGTGGGAGTTTGAAAACTGGTCAAGTTATATTGTATAAAATGTGATCAACCTATGTTATTGATTTATATTGAGGAAAATTTTTTGAATATGTCGAATTTTTTTTTTTTTATATTTATCTGCCATCAGTGCTTTCACTTTTATCAGATGTGGTGAAGAGTGTTGAATCTCGTTTAGAGTGTGTCCTCCAGTGAGAACATCTCCTCTTTCCTTAGGAACTCAAAATATCTTTCCTTTTTAGTCGCTTTTGATAAGTGCGCGTTAATAGTTTTGCAGCCAGTTCATTAGGGTGGGCCTCCAGTTTCCCCCTATATTTATCTGTAGCCGACAGGATTTCTTCCTTTATGGGGTTCATTTGAAGTTCCTTATGTATTTCGGCATTGGTAACAAACCATGGTACATCACATATAGATCAGAGTATAATATTTTGCATTCTCTGCAGTATCAGGATGTTGGAACTACTACAACTGCTCCACAATTATATGCCATGAGTCCATACAGGCTTAAGGATTGTCTTATATATTAGTAGCTTATTATCGATTGACAGAGTACTGTTCCGTCCAATCAGCCACGTGAGATTCTTATATCTAATGTTGAGTTCATCTCCTTTGCTCTTTACATGGTTTTTCCACGTCATACGCCTATCCAGGTGCATGCCCAGGTATTTTACTCTATCTGTGTGGCAGAGTAGTCTGATTCAGCTGTATGAGAGGACAGTCGCCCTTTCTCAGAGTAAAGGTGACGTGTACAGAATTTGTAGCACTAGTTTTTATTCTCCATTTGTTCAGCCATGAGGATACACTGTCCAGTCCTCGTTGTAGCATCTCAGAAGCCACCACAGGATCTGCGCTGCTGGCGAATATTCCAGTGTCATCGGCGTATGTGGCAGTAGTCACGCCATCTGTTGCTGGTAAGTCTGCTGTGTAGATGGTGTATAGCATTGGGCCCAACACTGATCCCTGAGGAACCCCGGCTTGAATTTCTAAGAGGTTAGATGTGACATCAGTTACTCGCACTTGGAACATTCGATCTGAGAGATATGATTTCAGCAATTCCACGTAGCTGTGTGGAAGGTAGGTCTTAATTTTGTAAAGTAGGCCTCTGTGCCATACTCTGTCGAATGCCTGATGTATATCCAGAAATGCTGAGAAGCAGTACTCTTTTTCTTCTAATCCTTTTCTTATCCTATCGTACACTCTGTGGACCTGTTCCACCGTAGAGTGCTGAGATCTGAAGCCAAACTGATCTGTTGGTATGATGTTATCCTCATCCAGTATTGGTTTGATTCTGTGTAGAAGAAGCTTTTCAAAGACTTTTGATAATACTGGGAGCCAGCTAATAGGTCTATATGACGAAACGTCATGTAGTGATTTGCCAGCTTTGTGTATCATATGTATCTGCGATACTTTCCACAGCTGTGGAAAGTGTTGGACTCTTAAGATGCCATTAAACAATACTGTTAGGAACACCACTGCCTTTCTCGGTAGTTGTTTTAATACTTCTTTAGTAATTAGGTCGAAGCCAGGGGCCTTTTTATCTTTTAAACTTCTAATCTTTTGCCAAGCTTCATGAACTGTTATGGGGCGCGGGGGCTCCAACATCTGATAATCCTGAAGCAGAACTGAGTCCACAATTTGTTCAGTCTCACCGTCCGGGTTTGGATTCGGGCTAAATACTTTTGCTAAATGTATATGGTCTGTTATGTACTGCCCAAAGGATTCCAAGTCAGTGCTTTTATTATAGAGAGTAATGGGGTCCGTTGTCTCTATCAAACCAGAGCTTACCGTAAGTATAACTGGTGTATGGTCTGATGGACTGTCATAACATAATTCAGCCTTAAGATATTCCTTAGAGAGTCCTCTAGCGACAAAGAAGTCCAGCAGGTCAGGGTGTCTGTCAGAATGGCTTGGCCAATATGTTGGTTCTGCAGTTGTTATGGCAAAGCTATGGTGATTATCCAACATTGACTTTAATTGTCTACCCCTGGTAGTCGTCACTCTAGAGCCCCAATACATGTGCTTCGAATTCCAGTCTCCACCTGCGATGTAACGACTCCCTAGAGTATTGAAGAAGTCAGTGAACATCATCTCACTTATTGCATATCTCGGCGGGCAATACACTGCAGATATGTTAAGGTAACCAGTTTTGTCTTCTACAGCTATTGTTGTAGCTTGTATATGTTCTGTTTTATAATCAGGCATTTGATGATATTTTATAGATTTCTTAATTATAATTGCAGTTCCGGCGTGCGTTCTACCATCTGGATGAGGTGTCAAATGACACTGATAATCTTTGAAGTTGAGGTACGTGTTAATGGTACAATGAGCTTCCGAGATAAGGAGTATGTCTATGTTATGTGTCTTCATTAACAGTTCCACTTCGTGTTTATTAGGTGTTAACCCATTTATGTTAATAGTAGCTAGACGTAACGAAATCATTTTGAGAGTCGGTCTACTAGTTTAGCTATCAGACTCATAAGAGTACTCATGTGTTGAATGATGAGGTTGAACTTTTCAGTTTGTTTTAAAAGTACATACTGCACTGATATGTTTGTCGCGGTTGTATCAGCAGTGGTGGTGTTCTGGTTGGTATCCTCTTCTACACTCTTTGTACTTTTATAAAGGTTTTGACTAAGAGTTTCGGCATATGTTCTATTCTGGCAAGTGGTTCTGTTCTGTCTCATGTTATTCTTGGATCTGCCCATGTCTGCATAGTCATTTTTGGTTTGAGGTTGTTCAGTAGTTAGATCTCTTCTATTTGTGTTTACATTTCGTTTCTTTTTACGAGCTAATATTTCTTGATAAACCTCGCATCCTTTGTAGTTGGCTGGATGGGGTCCTTTACACAAAGCACACAGAACAGGAGAGTTGCGGTCACGCCTTTCGCATTCCGATGTCCTATGGGATTCTTCACATTTAACACAGCGGTATGGCCTCATACAGTAGTTCTTGGAGTGACCATGCTGTTGGCATCTATGACATTGTACAATAGATGTTCTTTTTCGGGGATACTCTATCACTACTGATTGCTGGTATATGTACTTGAGAAGTTTGACTGCTTTGTTGTTGGGCCCTGGTGCCAAGTTCACAAAGAATGTCGAAGTTGCATTCTTTTCAGGGCCATACTTAGCATTGATAATTTCTCCAGTAACTATGTTACCAGTGGCTTCTATCTCTTCTTTGATGGTATTGAGTGGAGTAGATGGGTGCATATTTCTTATTACTATTCTGAAGTTTCTTATGTCCTTCCTGTTAAATGTATGGCCTATAAGACCGTTCTCTCTAACAATCGTCATCAGTTTTTTGTAGACCTCAATTTCCACACTGCTGATTCTGAGTTGGTTCCTATTTACTATTTTGTAGGTAAACTGATTTCTTTCGGCCACTGTTTCTAGGAGTTCCGTTAGTTTATTAACGTCCTCAACACCATAAAGTATTATTGGTGGAGGTTTGTTTGGCTTTCTCACTTTCTTTTCAATATTCTCCTCATCAAGATCAATAGTCAGTTCAGTAAACTGGTTTGATGTTCGGACAGGGTTTGGAGATGGTGTTTGTGACAATTTCTTTCTCTTGGAATTCCTGTTTGGTATTCTCTGCCAGGATGGAGGGTTGGGTTTATTGCTCGACTGAGGTTCATTTATTTCTTGAGACTGAGATTCACTAATTTCTGCATAACTTCCCAAAGATGCAGATCTGTGTCTTGATAGAAACATACTAGGGTGAAAAGACTGTTGAATGAACTTTTTTTTTGTTGCTGATGCATTAATAAAAAAAAAAAAAAAGAAAACTCCGCATTAATAAAATACAAAACAAAAAACAAGGCGCGCTAAGCTGTTCTCGAACCCGGGGAGCTCACGCCGCCCGCTTTACGACGCAGCGACGCGGGCGCTAGCGTTACACGCTGCACCACGAACGTGCTGCGAGGAGCCTCGAAAAATAGTTATCGTTTTGTACACGACGTGCGGTTGTCAACAAATAAAGTTTGTAAACACGTAAACACGTTTTGTCTATGTACCGGGCACTAGTAACTAACTTTAATAATTTATTTGTAGTATTTAGTAACTGATTTTTAGTATAGTTTTCGAGAGATTAACACCACTTTTACACTATTTGTTTTAGTATCACTTGTACAAATCAAACATACACTGCTACTCCAAAGAAACACTTGGAAATTTTTATATTTTAAATTATACGTGAGCTATCCTACTCACATCAACGATCGCTTCAGTACGCGGACGAACTCCAAGAGTCGAAATTTACACATAAAATGTATTTTCTTTGGTCAAAACTAGAAATAATGTGTAAAATTACTTAAAGTTTCATTCCAAAAGGGGCTTCAAAACAAGTTAGAAAAGGGGATTTTGTTTCCGTATATACATGGAATACCATTGGAAATATCTCTCAGTTTAAAGTAGAAATGTGTTTTTCAATTTTTTTCCGCAAAAAACAATTGTTTCTCATATCATCAAAATTTATGTAGGTTGTGTAGGAAACTGAACTTAATTTCCAATATTTCAAATATCCTGTGTTGATAAGATATATGCTAAAACTTATCTAAGGCTAAAACTCAAACGGGACCAATTGAGCAATATTCTATCTACAAAGAGTGATATTGTAAAAAAGGTAAAATGTAAAACAGAAAAATGCTGGGAAGTTTGAAAAAAATCACATCGCAAGTGGGAGAAAAGCATGTTTACGAAATTAAAAAAGGAAAGTAAGCAAAAAAAGACAGAAGCGATACTCTGCAAAACGCTTTATAGACTCATATTCTGTACAGGACACACCATAACATAAAATATTGCAAAACTTGTCTATTGAAGTTTAAGAAACCTGTAACAAAACTTATATGATGTTTGTATTCAATTATTTACAAATATTAATTTTAATATACACTACATAAATATATTGCCTAGTTATCAGTCATAGGTGTAAAATATCGGAAATATCTCAAAAGCTATGAAATTCAAAACCATCTTACATAAAGTTCTGAGAAAAATAGTTATGAAATCCTTATAACTTGCAATTTTACATCATATTCCATACACTTTATAAAAAAATCCGGTACTTTCTTTGCCCCTTAAACAATTAAATCCAAAATTAAGAACATAAATAAATAAACAATATATAAGTGCGAAAGTAAATATTTTGAATTGCTATTAAATACTAAATTACGTTTGTATTTATTTAGATGTATCGGAACAAAACAACAATGAATATGTGTTCAGTCATCGAGAGTCTTGAAAGTTCTTAGGGAACTGAAAGTATTTTTGTAAATGGGTGCAAATTTTGCATTATGTCCTTCGCTTCACAATTCTGCAATGAAAAGTATAGAATGGGGCTTTATTACTCTCCCTCGGCTGCCCATCTGTCTGTCTATCACCATTCTCTAACATCTAAACAATAAATTAAGTTTGGATAGATATATATGCACTTAACACGTCATTCAAAAAAGGATCACTAGAGTTGGGAATTATCAAGTCCAATTTATAATAAAATATAATATTAAATATTTATATATATATATATATATATATATATACATATATATACATACATACATATATATATATATATATATATATATATATATATATATATATATATATATATAAAAATAGAGTAAATATAAACAGAGTATCCTCTCCACAGAAGCATTCACCGAAAGATGCCTTGTATTTAGAAATAAGAGGCATTTGCAAAGTACTCTAAGACAATAAATCTGGAACAATTAAATATTTAGTGTATCTAAAGAGGACATCAAATATTAATTTTGTACTGAACACTTTGTATTCAGTGTAATTACTGCCAATATTCAGAATCATAATTGTATTTAAGTGAATTGAATGTAGAAAGTTAAATTTTAGTCATGTTGATTACTACTCACAAAAATGCTGAACTCATTTATTGCAATATGGATATTAATTTCAAGAAAAAGTTTACATATTCTTTTGGCTGGATGAACTAAGTGAAATTTATATCTTATATTTGTAATATATCACATGGAACTAGCAGCTAACAGTATGATTGTCATTGACACAATCATGACAATACTACGAGATATCTTTATAGCAATACTGCTAGGTATCTGTCAGGGTTATGCTCATTGTAACATTTACTTTTTTAAAATATCTGGAATATTGTTCACATAAATATAATAATATATGGAAATGTTTTCCTTCCCAGTAATTCCGCTGAATAACATATTCTTTGTGTAAACTGGTACAGAGGAATATTACTTTTTATTTTTCTATGGCAATTTGAGAAAATCAGAAATCTTTGAAGCAATTACTTGGTAAAACTATGTTTCTTTTGAACACCGGTTCAGTAAGTGTACTCGTATTTTCCATGTCCAATCTGCTACTAATGTTTTTAAAGTTTTTCATCATCTAATCTAATATCTGATGGAAATCTCTGACTTTATGTACTTTACATTTTATATAATGATAACAAAATTTCATTTTATAGCAATTTAGTCCCATAAATAAACAAATATTTACAATTACACTTTAGCCATTCCTTGGGCCATTTGTTTACAAATAATTCCATTAAACTTTGCTTAGAGTGAAACTAAAAACATTGAAAATTTCTTTGCAGATATGTAAACATTATAAGATTTGATGTGTTAACATGACAATTAATCGTTGGAAAAGCATGCTTACATGGCAATTTGACAAATTTGACAACTTTGCTTACAGCGTTAGGTTTACGACATTCACAAAGGATGAACTCTTCATAATTATTGTCTATGTGGTGTCGTTCTCAGCCACCACTTCACCTTGAAATATGTTGTATACTTTCATATTACATCAATGTGCTGACTTCGTTCATATATTTTCATAGGTAATAAATTATTCACTAATCACCTATCCGTATTGCTTATGAGAAACGTGGCGTTTCATTTGCTCAAAATAATTTTTTAATGAGTTTTTCCTTGGTAACAAATATATTTAAGCCACTCAAATGTATCAAAAACAAATTAATCAGACTCTGAACAATTTTTTGTTATATATAAAAATTTTATAAATTATTTATTATCTAAATTAACATTTGCGTTATAGTTTTATACACAACTGATATAATTATGATTCTGAATATAGGTCATAATTGAAGTGGATAGAAATTGTGTTAAATGTAAAATCATTATTCTATATCGCCTCTAGAGTGTGATAGATAAGATAAATATTTAATTGTACCAGATTTATTGTGTGGGATTACTTTGTAAATGCTTCGTACTGCTAATTACAATCTTCCTGTGAATACTCATTTAGGGTGAATGCTGCTAAGTAATGAGTTAAGTTGAACCTTATTCAAAATATCTGATCAATATGTGCACTAAAATTTGATCTCATAAATTTAAAGTATTTGTTACTTCATATTTAAATTGTCTCTGTTCCGTCAAAAAATTTTGAGTGTATTCATTTATATGTATACTTAAATGAGTGCGTATAAATATAAAATTTGAGTGTATACAAAAATTTTGAGTGTATACATTTATATATATACTTAAATGAGTGCGTATATAAGCGAGTATATAAAGTTATTGAGTGCATATATAAGCGAGTATATAAAGTTATATGTGAATATATATATTTTTAACCATATTTTTTAAGACGAGTGGCCACATTTCTCTGATTCCTTTAGACTTTTGGTTTAATCCCAACACAATTCATATTAATTCTGTCAAAATTACAATTTTGAGCCTTCATTGAGTGGATTATTAGATTATCACTTGACTAGACGGTATATTTTTTTATCAATTTGACATTTAATAATTTGTGCTTATACAGAAGTAATGAACCCGCATGTTAATTTTGATAAGGAGAATTTGTCAGAATCGTCAGTGATTCAAGTTAAAATTCAAACTGAGCTATCATTTACTTCTATCCCTGTCCAGTGAACCTTACAACTTGACAACTTGTGACCCACAGAAAGAATACCTAAGTATGTGCATTTACATGTTCAAAATAATTTTTCCATGTTGGCTACGCAAGCAGAGCAAAATATAATAGCAGTTGAGTGATACTTTTCTAATTATCCGACCACATTTACTTTAATAATTTAGATATTAAAACCAAAATATTTTTAAATTACCATAGATAACAAGCGTTTACATTAATTGTCAAAACATTATATCGTTTGCCATTGATTTCATCAAATTAATTTATTGAATTGATGGTATGAAAAAACTTATAGAGGTTGACCCTGTAAGCCATTAATTCATTATAAATGATGCAATTCAAGCTAATGTGTCAAAGTCCTTGAATAAGTTACTACGTGGCAATGGACTATAAAGAAGCTATTATTGAAATGAACAGACGACATTATATTGACTCAAGTTATGTTGTACCAAATGTATTTATGATTAGTCCACATTCTCCATTAAACAAATGACCGTGGCAACACATTTGCATATATATTATACACAAATATACCTCTATATTTTATCATCACAGATATAATTTCTGTTCAAAGTTATATTTTCACAACTCTACTCGTGTCCACTAATTATAAGTTGTATTTTTAGTGACTCATTTTTTTGTATTTTTAGATTAAAAAAAAAGCATTTTAAATACATTATTTTTGACTTTGTTTCTCTTTTTACAACTATACAGCTATTTACAGCCAGAATTTTATAAACAAAATAATAATTCATTAAGTAAATTAATGCTCAAAATGTAATGCCTATCAGTCTCATTTAGTATTTGTCTTATTATGTCTTCATCAGTTAAGGGCTCTTGACAATCAATGTAGTCATTGCTTGATAAGAAATTGTTAATCTCCTCTTCTGAAAAGCCTCAGTTACAGAAAATGTTCAATGGAATCATCTTCAGGGTCAAAGTCATCCAGATTGTGGCCAGAAGTTTCCTCTGGTTTAATTAACGAAGGTCACAGAGGCTTCCAAGATTTTTTGATCAGATTTGAGGACACTTGTTATCAACATTGAGTCAGAGAAAATATAGCATCTTTCATGGTGTTTTTTTAAAGATTTCAGATAATATGCTTTCTGTATGAACTTCTTGCTGTCCAAAAACTTGTGACAAGAGTGCTTTTTTTTGTATGTCACTTTAATGTTCTGGATTACGTTTTAAACCATGGGTTGAATTAAGGCTGTACAGTTAGGCGGCATATATAGAACAGTGAAATTTTTGTTAAGGGGCTGCAGATCTACTTCTAGTGGATCCAATGGTACATTATCAAGAAGCAAAAGTGCCTTTAGTGGTAGGTTCTATTCCGATAAATATTTCCTCACTTCTGGAATAAAATGCACCATCAGCCAATCTAAAAATATTGTTTTTGTAACCCAAGCATTTATTTGACCTGCATAATGAACTGGTAATTTTTTAACTGATGCAAATGCACATGGCCTTTGTGCTTTACCAACAACCAGTAGGGGCAGTTTGTGTGTTCCGGCTGCGTTATAGCATTTATTAATTATGTTTTACTCTATCCGTAACTAAGTTACCATAACAAGAAAACAAAGAAGGGTACTTCATGTTTTAGAATAAAAATTACATTGTATATATATATATATATAAGGTTCTCAACTGTCTAATAACTATTTATGTTTCTGTCACTCAGTACCGTGACAAGGATATATTGAAAGACATTACTTATCACTTATAAGTTACTCTTTCGAAATAATTATTAAAAAAAGGAATTTGATAATGGAAAAAAATTATCTTTATAACAATGTAAGTATTTATAGTCACTAATTACTTTTATTATCATTTCTGTATTGATAGAAGTACTACCTATTGTTTTATACCATCACACTAGTTGATTTAAATTGCAATGATGTTTCCATCACTTTGTCATAACCTAATTACAAATTTAAATTAAATTGATGATTCAATAACATTCGTACTATGCACATGTACACGTACATAAGTAATGTCGATACAGTCTGCTTCATGACTCAATCTATAGTATTAATGAGTTGTAATGTTTCATTCCTCGGAGCAAGTAGAATTGAAATATAGACACATAAGATGTGATGGGAAATTTTAATAAAATTTTTCGTGCATTTTCATTGTTGCGTGTTTCAAAACTAAGCAATAACATAACGGTAAAGAATATAACGATACGGGCTTCAATAACAATATTTTATATAATAATTTCATCCATAAAAATTTTGACAGCATCATGTCAACTTTAGTTTTTAACTCGTTAACCTCTATCAGAAAATTTTGGCCGGGTAGATACGACAACAGCAAGGATACAATTCGTTATACTTTTCATTTTTGCTGCTACGGAATATTGTCAAAGTGTTCACAGATATTTTGAAAATTATAAAAAAATCGATAACTACTGAAAGTAACAATCCCCATGTATGTGAATGGAAGAAAATTGTTTAATCAATTATTTAAGATTGTGAGCTTCACATCAATCTTTATTATGTATTAATTTTACAAGTACAAGATTGGAAGTTCATCATAAATTTGAAAATATTCAGACGGCGTCTAAACATAATTTTGAAACGTGTTAAAAAATTATCGGAGGTATATGTTTATGTTCAAGTTGAAGATAATGCTGATAATGGAATAATTGTCAAAAATAATGATACAGAAGTTATAATTGAAATCAAAAAATTGAGAGAAAGCTATATGATCCTAAGTGAGCAATGCAATTTATTTAATGTAGCGTTTGTATTTTAGATAAGTCCCATTGCTTTGTGTACATTTTTTTTTTATTTAAACTTAAAATTAATTTAAACTATTATTATAATCCAATTGACCCAATTCAAGGCATAAAAATATTTGAATGTTTATTTCCGGGTTAATTAAGGAAAGTGAAATGGAAAGCGACTTTTTTTTCAACAAATCCAAAAAATATATCTTTTTCCTGCAATTTTTTCAATTCTTTCAAACAACGCTCTAAAACCATTCTCTATCCAAGCCGTCTCCTAAAATATTGATGAAAAATCACGAAAATTAGAGACAAAGTAAATATCGAACGTTATACAACATTTATTTCCGACACAAAGGCAGTTGTGATATTATTCTATTTTCACAAAAAATATAAAACTTTAAATTAACAATCTGTTATCAAAAAGACACCTCCAATTAAAAAAACTTCGTTTGTTTCAATGGAAAAAAGAAATATATTTTGCTTGGTAACAAGAATCAGATTTACAACATTAAAAAATATAACTCCTCAAGATCAGTAGTCATGTTGGTACAATTTAAAATTTTAACTAATACAAAATTTCAGAAAAGCGTGTCTCTATTGTACTTCGTACACCCACAGTGAAACAGAGACCTGTTCGCCTCTCAAAGCCTTATATGTTCTCTATTTTCAGACATTACGCAATATTAATTTATCAGTGTTTGTTCAAACAATGAAGCACTCATTTTCAGAATTTATATGTTTTATTAAATAATTCAATATTTTATTAACAGTTAAATTGTAATATTCAATATAGTTGCAACCACAATTAATATCTATTTATTTCTATCAACCTCAATCACTGGGTGCCCGTTGATTGCTGAGTGTCCTTGTTCCTGAGGCTATAAATTCTAAAGCAAAAGTTATTCAATAAATAGTTTTTGCTTGTTTTGTATATTCAACATATATACCTTATTAATATACACCTAATGAAATTTTTAAATTTTTAAATTGCGAAATTTTTTAATTTTTAAATTGCGAAATTTTTAAATTTTGCCTAAGTATTGATATTTTGATTTTATGTTTCTTTACTTCTCTTAGCCAGAGTCTTCTCTCTTATACATTTCAGTCAAAATTAGTGAATATTTTTATTTTGAATCTAGTGTTTTTATTTTTTTGCTTAATACAAATTCACCACAAGAGTAATGCAGTGTGGATATCATGGAATGACGTATAAGGTATATATATATTGATTCTACAAAACAAGCAAAAACTATTTATTGAATAACTTTTGCTTTAGAATTTATAGCCTCAGGAACAAGGACACTCAGCAATCAACGGGCACCCAGTGATTGAGGTTGATAGAAATAAATAGATATTAATTGTGGTTGCAACTATATTGAATATTACAATTTAACTGTTAATAAAATATTGAATTATTTAATAAAACATATAATTTCTGAAAATGAGTGCTTCGTTGTTTGAACAAACACTGATAAATTAATATTGTGTAATGTCTGAAAATTTAGAACCAATAAGACTTTGAGAGGCGTACAGGTCTCTGTTTCACTGTGGGTGTACGACATACAATAGAGAGACACACTTTTCTGAAATTTTGTATTAGTTAAAATTTTAAATTGTACCAACATGACTACTGATCTTGAGGAGTTATATTTTTTAATGTTGTAAATCTGATTCTTGTTACCAAGCAAAATATATTTCTTTTTCCATTGAAACAAATGAAGTTTTTTTAATTGGAGGTGTCTTTTTGATAACAGATTGTTAATTTAAAGTTTTATATTTTTTGTGAAAATAGAATAATATCACAACTGCCTTTGTGTCGGAAATAAATGTTGTATATATACATGCAATTCTAACTCAATTTTTTGATTGCAATTATAAATAAACATTCAAATATTTTTGTACGTTGAATTGGGTAAATTATATTATAATCCTAGATTAAATTAATTTTATGTTTAAATAAAAAAAAAATGTGAACAAAGGAATGGAACTTACCTGAAATTCGAACGCAACGTTAAATTAATTGTGTTGCTCACTTAAGATCATATAGCTTTCTCTCAATTTTTTGATTGCAATTATAACTTCCGTATCATTATTTTTGACGATTATTCCATTATCAGCCTTTTCTTCGACTTGAATGTAAACATATCCCTCTGATAATTTTTTAACACTTTTCAAAATTATGTTAAGACGTCGTCTGAATATTCTCAAATTTACGATGCTTTTCCAACAATGTACTTGTAAAATGAATTGGGTTATGAAATAGGATTGATACAGTACTACAGTTCCAATATCATAAGCTGTGTACTGTGACACTTTGTCAAATAACATAATAACAATTGTTGTGAAGCTCAAAATCTTAAATAATTGATTAAACCATTTTCTTTCATTCCCCTACATGCAGATTTTTACATTTAGTAGATTATCGATTTTTTTATAATTTTAAAAATATGAACACGGACAATTTTCTGTAGCAGCAAAAATGAAAAGCATAACGACTTGTATCCTTGCTGTTATCGTATGTACCTGGCCAAAATTGTTTGATACTGGATAACGAGTTAAAACTAAAGTTGACATGATGCTGTAAAAATTTTTTTGGATTAGATTATTATATAAAATATTGTTATCGAAACCCATATCGTGATATTCCTTACCGTTTTGTTATTGCTTAATTGTGAAACACCCAACAATGAACATGCATGAAAAATTTTATTAAAATTTCCCATCACATCATATGCGTCCATGTTTCAATTCTACTTGCTCCTAGGCATGAAACGTTACAACTCATTATTATTACAGATTGACTCGTGAAGCGTACTGTATCGACATTACTTAAGTATGCATAGTACGAACTTTATTGAATCAATCGATTTAATTGATATTGGTAATTAGATTATATAAAGTGATGGAAATTTCATTACAATTCAAATCAATTAGTGTGATGGTATAAAACAATAGATAGTACTTTTATTAATCCAGAAATGAGGATAAAAATAATTAGTGACTATAAATACTTATATTCATAGTGACTATAAATACTTATATACAACAAATTACCTTTTTTTTAATAAAAGGGTAGCAATAATTATCTTTTTCTATTATCATTTGTCGCCTTTCTTATTTTCTTTTCACTTTTTCGATTTTAGCCTATGATATTATTGTGTTGTGTATATTTTTATTTTGATACATTTTGTTTTTAACTCGTTTACAAATGTACAATGTTCATTTACAAATCGTTCTTAGCTCCTTTAAAAATGTCTTATTCCTTTGTACGCCGTATTTAGTTTTTTTTTCATTTTCCACAAAGAGTACTTAATACTATTTAAACTACGATCACATAGAAATGTTTAAATCATTGCTTGCTTTCCCTACGGTTTTATTGTGACATTATGCATATTTATAGCCATACAAACCGTAATCCAAAATTATTGCCATACAAATTTGAAAGGTTTATTGCTGTATATTATACAGATTCAGATAAAAGTTTGATAAAATGAATATTTTAATTTTTTGTATTTTCCCGCTGTCCTTTTTATTTAATTATTTCGACACACAAAATATACTGCAAAAGGTGCGGAAAATAAATTGCTAAACATGTGTTCATGTATGTATGATTTTTAAATTGTATCTGAATTTCCTTATTCAAAACTTTATTGCATTCTTCAATGTATACAGGAGAAGTTGAAGAGCTGAACATTTATTTACACTGGGTTTACATATGTACTGCAATTCACATACAGAGTTAAATAGAGTGTATTTAAATTGTCAGAATGTTAACATTACTTTCGCAATTATTATGTTTAATGATACTGTTTAAAAATAGACAATTGTGTTACGATTAAAGTAAATTGTTAATTGTAACATAATTGTGTGACGTTACGATAGCTTCTTTCGATAATATAAATTTTGGTTTTAGTTAAGGCTTTTGTGAACATATTTACATATTAACTGTAGACAAAAGCTTCAACTCCATAATGTTTTGAAGAAGTTCTTAGGAATTAATATTTAATATCTAAATTTTTGCACAATTTGTTAAAAAAAATAGTGAGTTTTTGCCCGCTTATAGCACTTTTGTTATTGATATTTAAACACAAGTCCTTTGGTGATACTCACTAAATTCACACAATAACTGTTGCAACCATATTGCTGCTTTAGTTGCTTGACACAAGCTGCCATGAACTTTGTTTTGATCATAGAAAGGGCCACTGTTGCTTGTGGAACCAGGTGATGGCGGTACCATTCTCGAGTACATGACAGAGCGCCTGGTTTCAATCTATAAAGTGATTCAATTAATTTACGTACTGTATCTGATTTTTTTAATTTTTTGATTTTATGATGAAATGATACTCATAATTTTTTATTAAGTTATAGCCAAACTGTGCAAACGCCTCTATTATATTTTTGCATTTTGTTGGCTAACTTCAGTACAAAGTAGCCATTTGGTAGTTGCAACCCAACAGTCAGCATAAACGCATGTCATTTTTGTGAAAAGGGGCCACAATATAAAAAAGAGCACATAATTCATTTTATTGTTTTATGCAAAAGCGCCACATTTAGCAAACCGTTCTTTTTGCATATAAGATCAGGTAAATGTAATAACATTTTTTTACTTTAGTGCCATATTTTGAAAGGTATCCTTTTTATACAGATTTGTAAACGAATACATCTTTATTAATTTTAGTCAAACCACTGTTTTAGAGACGTTTCCCTTTTGTATAGAACTGTACATGAATGGATTTTTGTTATATTTGTGTTAAAGCGTTGTTTTAGGAATATTGCGTTTCTTTTGTAGTTAATTATAAACAAGTAACCTAAAAGTAGACAAAATAACTTTTTATTTTAGGTTACTTTATCTACTTATCTATCTATATCTTAACGCCAAATCCCTTAAAGATTCTTGAAGGCTATTTAATTATTGCCAGGTAATTTTAAATTTCAATCAATATAAGTATAATATGTTATTTGTGCGTGTAATCCTATTGTTTAACATTTTATCTACTTACCAAAAAAATAATATTTGTATGAAGTGTGTATGTTTGTTGCTCAATCAGGCAATCATTACTGAATCTATATCAATGAATTTTAGCGTGGAAATATTTTGACTTCTGTCAATAATATTTTTAACTTTCCTTGAAAATTTGTCAACCAAATGCTTGCTTTATTATTTACAAAATTAATAACAGAGCCAGAAAAATTTTGAAAATGGTGATTAAAATGAGAAATAAAGAATTCGCTATTAATAATAAATTCAATTCATCCATCCAAATATTCAATAACTTCCATTTTCATCAGTCACAGAACAAAACACAGAACCTTTTATTCCACCAGTCATTGCTTGATGATAGAGAAGAAAATTCTGATGTAATAAAATGTCCAAATAAGAAAAAGCCAATTAAAAACACTGAAGAGAATGATGACTTGAGTAGAGATTCTGATAGCGACTCTGGTGACTAGTGATTCTACATCATCAAGTAATAAAACAATAGCTGATTTTTCTTCGCATGATAGCGTTAAGAATCCAAATTACCAACCCAGTGATAAAACATCTTCAGATTAAGAGGAAGATGTACAATAGAAACAAATTTCACCCCAACCTGAAATTTCTGATGTAGAACTTCAATCATTCACTGCTATCACTCAACCTTTCAGTATGGATACCCAACTACCTTATATAGATATACGACTACCTATCGCTGACATTCAGCATCCAAACTTCAACCACCCCCTATTAACACCCGGCCACCCATTATTGATACTCAGCCATCCATTTTTGACACTCAGCCACCCAGCATTGACACTCAGCCACATACCATTGATAATCAGTCACCCAGCATTGACACTCTGGAACCCAGCATTGATATGCAATCACCCATTATTGACAATCAGCCAGACAACATGGAACCTCGACCAACCAGCGTCGATAGTCAATCATCTGGCGTGAGCTCTAAATTGTTATCAAAGAAAATAAAAGCTAACTCAGAATTCTATAGAGATATAACAAAAGCTCTAGGAAACAGTGGTAAAGCCTATATAATTATGTCCAAGTCAAAGAAAATACAATTATTTTCTTGGGATGGAATCTGTTTTTTCAAATAATCGCAAACAGAAGTGCTCAAGCAAATTTACATTTGAGCAACGATTGGCTATATTTAAAAACAATTAGCAAATGGGTGATTTTTATATTCAGAAGCAATTTATCTGCAATAATATGACAAAAATTGATCTGTGATATTGTTATATCCGTGTTGGTTGCCTTGCCAAAACCCTAACTATACTTATCTACCTTAAAATAATAATCGCATTCGAGTGTGCAAAGTGTTTTTATGAATCATTAGCAATTTCTGATAAAACAATTAGAACTGCTATGAAAAAGGATTCTGACCCAACAGGAATACCAATGAAAAAAACCAAGGGAAACATGGTAACCAGGTCAAAATAGAGATCATTTGAAAGATGGTGTTAAGGCCCATATTAACTCCATTTCTAGTACTAAGAGTCATTATTAATGTGTTGATATAAAACCCGAATATATAGAAGGAAATTCGTCTGTTGCTACTTTGTATTCGGATTATGTTGATAAACGTAAAGATGATGGCAAACAGTATGTTTCTTACCAAATATACTACAGTATTTTCATAAATGATTTTGACATATCTTTTTGGAAACCAAAAAAGATCAGTGCGAGGACTGCACATCTTATGTAAATTTCGTTGAAAACTCCTTTTATAAGAGAAATATGACTTGCATTTAAAAAAATAATCTTTAGTCAGAGCTGAAAAGGAGATGGATGAAGAGAATGTGAGTGATAATTTTGTAGTGTGTGTATACAAATGACAGGCTGTAATGCCTGGCACGCAAGGTGGGGTATCGAGTTTCTACTATGTTTCTAAATTAATTTTATTAAATTTTACCGTTACTGAATTGGGGACAAACAACACAAATTGTTTTGTTTGGCATGAGGGAGAAAGAACTCGTGGTGTAAATGAAATTGGATCATGTGTGCTTATGCACTTATAATACCTAAACAAGAAACTTATTAATAATTTCGATGTAATTTTTTATAGCAATAACTGATGTGGTCAGCAAAAAAATAAATTCCTCCTACATAGCTCTTATTGAAATTGCAAAAAAATAAGCCCATCACAGTGTATAAACTTACGCATGATAGTTTTTTGGAACTCAAACCAGTGGCTATTGGCAATGGTAACAGAAGATGGCCAAAAAATAAAATGGTCTGACATAAAAGTTATAAAATTACATCGAAGTTATGAAAATACATTTTTTTTAAGACTTAACTTCTTAGGAGCGTTTATATGTTTACAGAACATTGTCTATAAGTTACAGTAATACATAGACAGTTTGAACCTCTTTGATTTTGAGTATTTAAAAAATTGTCGTGTGTTTTAGGAGTTGCATGTAAGAAACATTCCATTTCCCATATTAAACATTGTAGTTATACACAAGTATCATCTGTATAATAAAATCTATTTAAGAAAATATTTGTTTTGTGAAAACATTCTCTTAACTTATGTCCAGTAGACACATAACAAATATTCCATCTTCCGATTTCCTTTTTTCCTTCTTAATTGATTATAATTCTTTTTAAATAACTCTTCAATATTTTCTCTTGTAAACGATTCAAAAAAATAAAATTGGATCTATAGTTTTCTAAAAGAAATTAAAATCTTATATTTATAGAAAGTAAAAAAATAATAAAATAAAATTTATACGCAAGATTTCAATTATTGCATTAACTATTACTTTCTATGTTAACATGAAATATTGTATAGGGTTTAATGAGGGAATGCCGTGAATTGTGATTTTTTTGAGACCTTGATACCTTTTGTAGATCCATAGAGAGAAGGTTGAATTTTAAGCAGTATCTTAAAAGAGCTTTTAGCAACATGCCTGTATATTCTTCATTATAACTAGACAATGTTGGCCTAAATATACAGCTAGTTTGTGCCAGCTGAATGCTTCTATCGGAGAGTAGCGAACCTAGCTATATGTCTAGATGTATTGTAGCATGAGAAATGTTTTTTAATATAATTAAAATTACTGAAAACTTTGCCAGAATGATTATAAATTTATTTGCAAATGTTTTAAAGTGTTGTAATATACAAATGACAACGAATAAAATCCAATAAGTTAGTGCTATCCTAATGGTCTCAAATTATTCCGTATAATGATTGTTATTGTAAAGTGGATTTCTCAAATTTTTAGGAGAAAAATAATTCTCCGGTAATTCCTCCTAAAGTACAACTTACTGACAACAATTTCTGATGCGTGTGAATTAAATATATTAGCGAAAAAATCTATCAAGTACTCGCGCTACGAGTATTTCGCATGCACTGAAGCGTGTAAAACTGTTAGAGGTGTATAGTATTCCTATAAAGCTATTTACGTATATAATTATTATTTTTAACATATAAGTATATTTATGTTGCAGAAGTGAAAAAATCTAATTTATTTCAAAACTATAAAATTTAGGATCATAAATTTGCCGGTAAATAAGCAAATTCTTAGTTACATTATCTTTTCCATAATGTTGAATATAGTAGTTTTGTAGACAGAGAATGAGGGGGGAGGGTGGAACATATGTAGGTTTACATTGTATGTACAAATGCAAGACGCACTTAAAAATTCATAATTTTTTTTTTTGGGAATCATTTTAAAAATACTTTGTTATTATAAATGGGGTAATGGATAAAACTATGTATAATTTCTATAACGAGAAATATTCCAATTTTTAATTAGTATAAATATAAAAGAAAGTATGGTCATTAACATCATGCGCATTAGTAGTTTATTTAAAATAATTAACAGTGCACTCACAAACATTTCAAATGATCATTTATGAAAACAAACCATGCTAATGAACATTGAGTATAAAACAGAGACAGCACGTGGATGATGATATGAGTCAGCAAATACTTGAAACAATTTCAACGGAATTCGAGAAATATAACAATATTAGTAACATTTCAAAACGTAACAACTATTTGAAACAAAATTTTAGTTATTCCAGGATATATTTCAGTTACACTAAATATCTAACGTAATTGTGTGTACCAATGTACAAACATTTACAAATATAGATATGCTTCTTTCTGTAAACCTCTATGTAACATTCGTTCAAATTGATATTACTTGCTTTAAAATATAATCTAGTGATGAAAACACCTTTATATGTACTCTCAGCATATAAAAGAAAAGCTGAAATGAGATGAAAATATTTACTGGTTATTGATATGGAGTTCTGTTTTTGTAATATTCTAATTTTTTTTAAATATGACTTAAACATACCTACATGCAAAATACCCCTTTCATAACTTTACAGACTTCTAATGGTTAGCAAAATATTAAGTATATGGAACCCCGGACCCACCGTCAAAGAAAACTAGTTACGATAAATCTAACAGAGTCGATGTGCAAGCAGGGTATATCTTGTGCTTTAAAAGGCTCCTAAAATATTTTAGAGTCAACAGACATAATTACGGAAAAAATACACGTCTGAATAGGTCCTTGTTAAGTCAGAGCCTGTGCTCATCAAATATAAAAACAGAGGTTCCGATAACTTTCAACATAACAGTAGGATCAAGAAATAAACCAACACAATCTATGACAATCACAGAAAACATTTACTTATGTTATAATGAAGATTTGTTTCACCACATACCACTATCGTTAAACAGTAAAATTATCATTATCAATTAACTTCGAACATTGGAAGTTGTCGATAAGAAAAGAACTAGAATCTCATAACTTGAACAAAACATGCACACTAGTAAGAAAACCATAAGGTATCAAATCAGTAGGGTGTGAATGGTGTTTCATATTACGAATGAGCTAATAGATGCTCAGTACAAGTCAATACTCTGTGCAAAATGATTGTACAAACTGAAGGCCTTGACTATATATATATCAATATATATATATATATATATATATATATATATATATATATATATATATATATAAATATATATATATATATGTATATATATACACATACATATGTATATGTGTGTGTGTGTATATGTATGAGTTTAACAAAACATGCTAACATTTAGATATTTAATATAAATATGTAACGGGAAAATTTCTTGAAAACATTATGGAATCGAACATTTTGCATACAGTCAATATGCTAATATGTTCACAATTGCCTTAACAAGAGTAAAATGTTTATTATCGGAAGAAGCTATTGGAATGGTAATTTACATTACACTGTCTGACAATTAACATTAATTGATAATTGTAACATGATTGTTACAATTAGCAATGTAACACAATTGTCTATATTTAAAAAGTCTAATTAAACGTAATAATTGCAAGAGTAATGTTAATATTCTGTTAATTTTAATATACACTATGTAACTCTGTATCGGGATTCCCATACATGTGTAAATCCCATGTAAGTAAATGTTCATGTTTTCAACTTTTCCTGTAGACATTAAAATGTATAATAAAGTTTTGAATAAGAAAATTCCGATATAATTGAAAAAACATATGTATATGACCACATGTGTTCATGTAGATACAAAATAAAGAGTTAATACACAACTCTCTCTTGTAATGTAAATTATACAGGAATGTATCCGTATAAGCATAGAATAAGAATGATTGACTAACTCTAAAAGAAATTGCAAAACGAAGATAGTAGAATAAAAAATGGTAAATGTTAAATGTAAAAAGTAAAGTGCAAAATGTTAATTGTAATTTCAAAGAAAAATTTGAAATAAGAGTTACAGCTTAATTTTAGTTTTGAATACGCATATGGTGTGCAAGCTCACCAGCTCATATTGGGTACTTCCAACTTTTTAAAATTTGTCAAATTGAAAGACCATCTAAATGTAATTATATCAACAACGTCCAGTGATGTGTGAAGTATGTAATTTGCAAATTACTAATTAAGGGAAAATGAAATCAAACATAAATAAACATAGAACAAGGCCCACAATATAAGCTTGAGTAGTGTAGAAATTTCCATCTATCAGGAAAGGTCTAATTAAAGGGGAGCGTTGAAATATCTTAGTTAATGGTAATGTCACCCTTCCCTATGAAACCCTTATGGTCTATGGTGGAAAGTATACAAACCACAACTCCATTGTTGTACTTTCCTTTTTTGATACATTGTCAGTTTCATTAGAAATGAGCCCAAAAATTGTTTAGCTATTTATTTTTCCCGCTTTTTGCAGCGTGTTTTAACTTAATGTGTCGAAATAATTAATAAAAAGGGGACACCAGGAAAATACAAAAATTTATAATTTTTCTAAATCCATATAATACTCAGCAATTAGCCTTTCAAAATTGGACGGCACCAATTTCGGTTTGCGGTTTGTTTCGCTATAAAAATAAAAATATTGTAGCAAAACTATAGGGAAAGTAAGCATTGATTTATATTCTTGTGTTGGCTTTACATTCATGTGTTGATTTTTATTCATGTGTTTGAATAACATTAAGTACTCTTTGTAGGAAATAGAAAAATAATAAATACAGCTTACAAAGAAATAGCAAGTTTTAAAGGAACTAAAAATGAATTAAAAATTATGCAAAACATTGTAAATGAGTTAAAAGCAAAAACGTATCAAAGATTAAAAACATAAACCAGACAGGATTAATCATATTTCTTATGTTTTATTCTAATTTATGGAGTCATAATATCATAAGCGAAAGTTGGGCAACAGTGGAAAGAAATTGAGATGATAAATTATAATAAAAAAGAATAAATTTTGCTACTCTTTTGTTCAATAAAGATAAATCGATGATGGAAAGAATTGCCTCCATAACAATGTAAATATTTGTAGTTACTAATTATTTTTATAGTCATTTCTGAGTTGCCAATATTACTATACCTATTGTTTTATACCATCGCACTGAAATTTCAATTATTTCAAGTAATAAATTTTTCATCACTTTATCATAACAATCATAACCTAGTTACAAATTCAAATTATTTCGATTGATTCAATGACGTTTGTACTGTGCATATGTATATGTACATACGTAATATCAATCCAACACGCTTCACGAGTCAATCTGTAGTGTTATTGAGTTGTAACATTTCATTCTTAGGAGTTAGTAGGGTAGAAACATGGACACGTACGATGTGATGGGCAATTTTAATACCATTTTTCGTGCATGTTCACTGTCGCGTGTTTCAAAGTTAAGCAATAATATAGCGGTAAAGAATATTCTGATAATGTCATTTCAACTTCATTTTTTCACTAGTTATCCTGTATTAAACAATTTTGGCTGGATACATGCGATAATATCAAGGATACAAGTCGTTATTCTTGTCATTTTTGCTACTACAGAAAGTTGTCAAAGTATTCACAGTTATTTTGAAAATTATAAAAAAATCGACAAACTACTGGTAGTAACAATCCCCATGTATGTGAATGAAAGAAAATCATTTAACCAATTATTTAAGATTTTTATCTTCACATCAGTCTTTATTGTGTTCTTTGACATAATTTCACAGTACACAGCTTATGACATTGGAATGGTAGTCCATTTTCAATCATATTTTATAACTCAATTCTTTTTACAAGTACAAGATTGGAAGAGCATTGTAAATTTGAAAATATTCAGATGGCGTTTAAACATAATACTGAAAGGTGTTAATAAATTATTAGATGGATATGTTTATGTTCAAGATGAAGATATTGCTGATAATGAAATAATCGGTGAAAATAATGATATGGAAGTTATAATTGAAATAAAAAAATTGAGAGAAAGCTATATGATCTTAAGCGAGCAATGCAATTTATTTAATGGTGCATACGGATTTCAGGTTAGTTCCATTCATTGGTTTATGTTTTTCTTTATTTTAATTTAAAAGGAATTTAAATTTATATTATTCCTCAAATTCAATCTATAAAATATTTGAATATTTATTTTAGGGTTGATTAACTATTGAATGAAACGGGAAGTAATCTTTTTTTAAATCATCATACCAGGTATGAAGGGAAAGGTTGTTTGTTAACCCTTAGCCACCTACCACACATTTTTGTCCCTTAACTACCTACGTACGGTCTCAGAGACTCTAATATAATTTTGGTTTGGTGGTAATAATGAAACATCTGATTGAATAAAATACTTATTTATATTTAAAAGCTTCATATTAGACATACAATTACTAACAATCACATAAAAATCTCGAGATATTGATAAAATCTCTATAAGGTAACAATTATGGCGCAAAAAATTACTACTCTAAGAAAATGAGATCTACGGCATTAGAAACTTAAATTTTTAACTTCTTAGTATTCATTCTTATAAATTAAATATACAAACTTTAAAAAAAAACAACAAAAATAAACGTTATTTTGAAAAATAAATAAAACTGCAACGCCTAAACGTTTATATTTTTTCGCGGCAGTTACAGCACATTTTTTTCGAACACTCCAAGCAAATTGGTACCTTACACACAAAACATAAGTAAGCAGTCTTTCGTTTCTTTTTTGGATTGCATGTAAAACATGTTTTACGAACTTCAAGTTTTTCGACATCAGAAGTGCTTGGTTTATCGTCCCCGATCTTTAGAATACGGCGAATAGAGTTCTTAAGATCTCTCTGAATGTGATCATTTTTTTCGCGACGTTCCATATGCGGCCTTGTAAGCTGTTCTGCTAGCTGTTTTAGAAATTTAAATCGACTTCTAGTCTTCTGTGCTTGGTTGCTGAGGCTGATGACATAAACATTTGAAGCCGAGATGTCCAAAATTCTGTAAAATATAGTTAGAGGCCATCTTCGCGTTCGACGAGAAGTAGAGTAATTTGAACATCTTTGATCCAGTAAATCGACCCCTATTTTTGTTTGGTTGTAGTATAAGATCATTTCCGGTTTCTTGCTACTTTCGTCATCACTAGCAGTATGATGCATACTTGAAATCATAACCACAGCTTTATTTTTTTTTGGTACGTAAGACGATAAAGTTATACTTTTGGTAAAACCAAAGATTGAGGACTCGATTTGCCGATTTCTAAATGGTGTGAACTCAGGCGGTATTTCACGTTTGTTCTTTTTGAGTGTACCAACATAACTGAGGTGCTTCTCTTTCAAAATATTGACTAGTTCTATCGGAGAAAACCAGTTGTCAGCGGTCACGTTTCTATTACAATTTTCAATCGGTGCGATAAGACTTAGAACCGTTTGAGTTGGTTTTGATTGACGCTTCTGCTCTTGTGTCAAATTTTGTCCATCAGAATCTTTGCCGAGGTACATGTAAGCATTTAGGAGGTAACCGTTTCTTGCATCTGTAAGGCACATAATTTTTAGACCATGTTTAGCTGGTTTTTTTGGCATATACATTTTAAATTTACAGCGACCGCGAAAAGCTACAAGCATCTCATCTACACAAGCACAATTCCAATCGTGTACACTCTTTGACAATTTTGTATAAAAGACTGAAAAAGTTGTAGCAGACATATGGAGCAGAAAATTGGAGCAGATATATCTAGTTCACATCGTTGCTCTCTAGTTTCTGCATCATCAAATCGAATAGTATTTAGCAGAACTTCCAACCTATTCTCACTCATTATGCAACGATATATTTCTCTTCCGGTTCCATCAGTACTGTACCATGAAGTGTAGTGCTCGTGATTTTCTTTGAATATAGCTGTATAAAGCAAAAGCCCAATGAAAGCTTTTAGCTCTGTACGGTCCAAATCATGCACACAAGTCTGCTTTTTGTACTTCGGTCTAATTTTGCTTATTTTCTGATTAGTGTGTAGTACTATTTTATCTAACATCTCATCAGTAAATAAAAGACTCCAAATATCCAGGGGCGTAGTAGTATTACTGAGAATCGCACGAAAAGCTACCTTTACACCTTGTATTTGTTGCACAATATTATGCAATGGTGTCCTTGAACAAGCTATATTCGGTGTAGATGCACATCGAAAACGATTACTTCCAAAATAATTATATTTTCTTCGCCTACCTCCGGACTGCAAGCGTGAAATCGGAATATTATCATCCGAAGAGTTAGTCTCTTGAGTTGACCTGTATAGAGATTGTGACCTTGAAGAGATTGGTGATATGGACTGTAACGGACTCACAACATCTTCATTCTCACCCTCAACTTCAGACGCCGATTCACAGTCTTCAACCTGCACTAAATCCTCGCTTACATCAGGTTCCACGTCACTGCAATCCTCATCCGGTGATTCCTCCTCATCAGAAATTTGTTGCTGTAGCCATATTTCAATAATTTTGTTATTATTATTCATTTTGACACTAAAACAAAAAAAAAATAAGTACAAATAATCACACAACAACCTACGTGCGGTCATGGAGACCGCTGGCGAAATATTTTTACTTACCTAGGCTAGACTCGCACACATATTAACTCGCCGAGCGCAAGCGCGATACTGATTGGCGTGTAGAAAAGGTACATGGACGCGCGAGGTCGTACGACACGCACACATAGAAAAATTTGAATTTAAAAATCCGTTGCGGTCTCTGAAACCGGTGGTAGGTGGTTAAGGGTTAAACACAATTTCAAAAATATATAATTTGTTTGTCTTGCAAATGTTTTCGACAATTACGAAAACTCTCCAAAACTGCTCTCCACTCGAAGCCGTCTCCGAAAATATTGGTAAAAATAAAAAAATAAGAATATCGGGGACAAAGTAAACTTTGAAGGAAAATGGTGAAATTTACATTAAATTGTGATATCATTCTATTTTCACAAAAATCCTATCAAAGTTTAGATTATGAATCTTTTACCAAGTCAGTCGAATCGGCAGTCACCTTGGTAAAGTGAAAACGTATTGGGATGAAAGTTATCAAATTAAAATTTTATTGACAAAACTAGAAATATATCTCTATATTATCTAAACCCATAGTTCAAAGAGAGCTATGATTTTTACTATTTCAAAAAATTTTCCATTTAACCTATTTTATAATGTATAAGTATCATTCATCATCATACCTATTTTACAATATACAAGCATCTATGTTCAAATATAATTGATTGTGAGTGTAATTTTATTTTACATGCAGATCCAGCAATGTTTGGGTAAAACTGTAAACACATATAGTCAATAAGATATTGGCTCAAAGTAAAATCTGATTTAATTGATAAGTAATTATTAAAATTTCAATTATTAAACAAAAAAACAGTACTGAGATGAATAATTTACTCATTGAAACAATGCCATTTAGAAACTGAACATGGTCAAATATATCGCCCTTTTATTGGTTTTTGCAGTGAAACATAGAACCTGAATAATTTGGTAATACCTGTCCATCTACCTGTCCGTCTCTCAAAGTCTTATTGTTTCTATACTTTCATACATCATGCAATAATATGTATGGCATTATGCAAATAAATGCGCCATATAGAGATCTAAATTATTCAGTAGTATTAATAATAAAAACATTTGTTTAAGCGCCTCTCCAAACACATATGCACAGTGGTGAAAATACTATCTCTACTCATTTCGTTGAGCGGAATATCATTGGAAAGGTTTTTAAAAAGGAAACTAAAATTCCACCTAGCATTTTCTGATTCAAATCCTATTTAAAAAATGTTGAACTTCTCAGTATTTGGTTATGAATCCCCATCTCTTTAATTTTTCACTTTTGGGTCTGAAAAATCCTAAAATATATAGGTATTTGGTAGTTATTTTGTTTAATTTGCGGTTCAAAGATCAATTTGAAAAAATAAAGACAATTTTACTTATTACCTGTTCTCTTATACTTACCTGTATCTTGTGCCCATTTTATTTGAAAAAATCTATTCTTCTTAACTAAATGCAATTATTAGGGCTCCCTCGTTTTTGAACGAAGACTACCAGTCTTCGTTTTTTTGGTTAGTCAAATTGTATGCTGTTCACAAACTTTTAACGTTTCAATGGCATTTAATTTCCAAAGTAGACTGAAAAGTAATCATCAAACTTTTTCAAGCTTGTTTTCACCACTTGCTAAGAATTTAACCTTTTGCATTGTGAAAGGTTATTCACATTTCAAAAGCATGAAAACTGTAAGTGTATATAAAAATAATTTTTTCAACTTTGGAACGACCTGTTCTGCAGTGGATTGTTGCGCGTTATATTGAATTAGCAGTAAGGAAAAGTAATTTACAAGTACTCATTATTTATTTTTCCAATATCAACTTTAATTCTTGATAACACATACTAGCCGTGACTTTCGTGTTAGCTCTTGTGATGTCGGTAAGAGACATTGTCGTAAGTCTGTAAAATCATTGCCTTGAGTTACATGTGACTAATGCACACCCAGCATTATTTTTTTATCCCCTGGATCCAACTATCATAATTTTACAGTTCCATAGGTTTCATACCTTGTTCCACTTTGCATTTAACATCTCTTCATTTTTGGACATGTTCAATAAAATAAAAACTTATTGGTATTCACTCAAATAACAAGGCACCCCTTTTTTTGAATTTATATATTTTATCAAATAACTCAATATTGTATTGACACTAACATCAAACAATGTTAATAATTCAATTGTAATATTCTATAAAGGTCCAACCACGATTACAATCCATTTATCTCAATTAACCTCAATCACCGTGTGCCCCTTTATCACCAAGCATCCTTGTTCTTGAAGTTATGAATTGTTAAGCGAAAGTAATTCAATAAATAGCCTTTTCTTGTTTTGTATAATCTACACATACACTCTAAACCTTAATTCTAATATTTAATTAGATTTCACTAGCAATATTATAAAAAAACTGAGGTATTGTGTGATAAATGGGATTGAAATATAAATACATTATTTTCAAAATAAAAATATATTCTCATTTTGACTAAAAGTTATAAAAGAAAAATACTCTAGGCAAGAGAAGTAAAGAAGTATGAAAAATGGCAAAAATATAAAATCGGAAACTTTATATGTTATTTTAGTGAAGCCAAAACATTCATTCCAAAACTTATTCCAGTTTATTGCAAATGTAAATTAATGTAAATGAGGCACCATAAACCCGAACTTTTTATTAAATTAATAATTAAAATGTGAACTTTTTTGTTATGTTTGTTAATAAGTTGTGGGTGGGGGCAGGGGTATCGAGTATAGTATTTGAGTGCCTTTGTAGTCAAAGAGTGAAGAAAAATCAAAACATAGAAATTTTAGTAAGTGCTATTCTTTCATGAATACCCTTTCGAGTTAAGCAATATGCAACACAGTAAGCATCCCTTTTAGTTATTTTATGTAAATAAATATTACTTAAAAATAGGGATGAACACATTTCCTCTGTTTAAAGAACCACGAAATATATGTAATATTAGAAGCGTTCGAGTAGATCGATGTTTGCTTATGAAATTTTTAAAATTTGTTGGTTTCAGCTGCTTTTCACCCTTTTCCACATGAGTATCCATTCAATTTTTATTTGCAACCTAGTCATAATGTTCGCTTTGGGAAAACTGGTATGTATATATGTCGATAAATGTTTATATGTCGTGTTTTATTCACTGGAATATAGATAAAATATAAGAGATTTATTATGAATAATTTTGTAGGATATTTATGAATGATTTTATGCCATTTCAACGTATCTCCCAAATTCAGAATGCAACTACTCTAAATAACTGAAACTCAAAAACATATCATTTCTCTCTATGTTAACTTTTTTCTAAGTTGCTACTATGTGAAAATACTTTTGGCCCTTAAAATTAAATGCCAAATGGCTAACACGGATTCCGCATAAATTCCTCCCTTCCATCTCTCTGTCCGTATAACACAACGTCTTAGTTCTTTCAGACTAATAACGAATGTGATGAAATTTTGAGTGGAAGGTGTTTCAAGGCACGTGATTATATATAAAAAACATCCTTTGGTTTTTTGAGACCCAATGGGGTGGATATCGCAATCAAAATTAAGACAATTAAAAATGTCTAGTAATATTTTTACACAAACTTTCCTTTATGAAATACAAAGTTGAGGGTATTGTAGATTATAAGATATTACATATGGAAAAATTATTAGACACCTAATAATTTTTTAATAGTGCCTATATTTGGTTTTCTATAAAATGTAGGCAATTCCATTGCCCGTGAAAAATATTTTATATTTACATATATATATATATATATATATATATATATATATATATATATATATATATATATATATATATATATATATATATACATATAATTTGTGTGTGTGTGTGTGTGTGTGTGTGTGTATGTAAGTGTGTGTGTATAATCAAAAAGGAATTAAAAAAGAGATATGAGATAACTCTAAGTCAAAGTAAGTAGCTCACTCTTAAAATTTCAAACTTTTAAGTGAACCTAAGTGGTGCGAGTTCTATTTGTATTTAAAACATACATTTAATAACAACGAAGGTTATTATTTCTTTAATTTCCCCAAAATTCCAAATATTGCCATTCACTAAAATTTCTCATGTTAGAGATTGATCACAAGATATAAATGTAATACAAAATATCTAATATTGCTCTAAAAGACAGATATATGTGATATTGTAGATATTAATTATATTTTCTATTTTTTTTAATCAATTATATATTGTTTTTGTGTACATATGTACCAAGTACTATTTTATTTATATTGCCGCAGCAATAATTCTTAAAATTTAATTAACCTTTGATTCATTTTAATCAACTGACACGCTTTTACAGAACATCACATCTTTTGAGTACTTAATAATAATAACTTTTTTGATGCGATTATTGTATGGAGCTACATTATTAATTCTACTATTGAGGGAGTCGGTCATTGTACAAAGACTCAGATTCTATTTGCTGGTAATAATCGACCACGGCCGGGTAACTAATGACTATGGTAAGTATCATAAGCACATTTTTCACTTTTTAGTAGAATGTTTTCCAAAACTCAATCATATTCGAGTATTTTTGCAATACATAATTTCCAATAGCTTTTTTGATAAGATGATTCTAGAAGCCATAAATTCTAATAATGTAACGCGACCGCACTCTTATGATGCTTGTTGGCAGCCATTATGCATACGTTTGTAGTTGGGGGCGCTTGTGATATAGAAGGCGATGCATGGGGCCGTCCATGTGTCAAAACAAGTGGCAGCCGCACTCATAAGCATGAGCACTGAAATGCTGTTTGGATGTGCCCTGAAACGCTGCCTATAAGTTCACCATTTTTGTGTATAATTTTGGTTGTTATTATTAGTTTGTGATTGAAATGCTTACTAATTTGTTAATTGATATCATCTAGCAATTTGGATGTTGTTTGGATAATTTTAGGGTAAATTATAACCTTTTACCATAACAATAAATGTTGCAATGGAATCTGAAATACCGTACGTACATATGTGATGATCCTTGTCCACACTGGGTTGTCCCTATACCTCGAGATGATTCATGTTTGTTCTATTCTTTGTTATTCTCTATGTATAGGAACATTGAATCATCGTATGACATTAGGCGTACTATAGAATATGTGGTTTTGTAGAAATGATAAATAGTTTGTGTACCAACACGCACAAATATAATTTGCGGCATTCTGAAAACAAACAAATAGAAATAAGAGGATAATTCCTTAAAAATATATTTTTGTAGAAACACTTTATGCAGTATAATGGAATTATTTAATTGTATCACAGGAGAATGTGTAAATTCAGTTCATTGATTTCTTTATTACAGTACACTCAAGATACACAATACCTAATTTCTCTCACTACATATTTCTCAAGGCGAGGTAGGTTATAGATCAACCCAATTATTTGAATCTTATATGAGGTTTAGTAGCTTGACAATTAAATGTGTCCTAACATGTTCAGTTTATACTATTATACAAGTAGTTATTCTTGCTCATCACGCGAAGAACTCCAATCTTTATACTTCCGCACCAAAGAGTCTCTAGACTGTGATAAATTGTGATATCCTTTTCGGAAACAAAAACAATTATAGATAAATTTTTTCCAAAATATCTTCAATTACTGCCGTCGACTCTGATCTCATTTATATGCAATTTATTAATCAAATGAAATCAATGTATTTAATTTTGATTTACTATATATGGTCCTTTTTTACATACATAAGGCTCTGACATTATATTACCCTGGGTAGGTTGGTAACTCACATTATGATCATATCACAGGTTTGATAAGGTTAAAATATAAGAAGATAACGTCAACTTTAACTAATTTTTCTTTATTTCTTTTTATTTAAGGTTCCAATCTCTCGGACACTTTTTATGAATTCGGCATCGTGGTTGCACACCAACCTTTAGTGTTCAGCGCAAAAGACTACATTAAATTAGATTATTCATTTGTTTACAACATGTTTACTGCCATAATTAGTTATGGAGTTGTATTAACACAACTTAATTAGGAAATAGATAATAGATAATTACGATTCAGTGTTATTTTCCTCTGTAACTTGTATTTATTTTCAGGAACAATGTAAGATTAGGCTCAATGGAAAAGTAGTGCTTGAATTTAAAAATTAATTTCTCGCAGAATATAAATGTTTTATTTTAATATGTAGCCACTTTTTTCTTTCCAAATACTAAATTATTTGTGTTAAAATATTGCAGAGAATAATATGTTACTTATTAGTGCCCATAGTAAAATTATAAAAATCGGAAAAGATTACGTTGAAGCGTAATTGTCAGGCAAACAATTTTTTTAAGCAACTTTGAAAGTCCTTTTACTTTTAAGAACAAAAAATTTGACTCTTACTTTGACTGTTCGATTGCCAAATTTGTTATAGAGAATAGTAACTGTACTTGCAAAATGTAAAGCGATGTTTATTTCAAGTTGTATCATTATAATTATTTGAAAAATTATAAAAGAGTGTATACTTGATATTACACCTTTTCTCTTTTATGCACTGAAAAAAGTTCAAACTGTATTTGCTATATCAAAGTATAAGGATATATTGATATTCTCCATGATAAATTAGACTCAATAACACAATTAGTCTATGTGTTATTTCTTATGAACGACACATATTTGCTTATCTTACGTAGATTACTTAGAGTTGAGTAACCCATAATAAAACATCAATATATAATTAATACATTACACTGATTAGTTCCACATGCAAATGCAATCTATGCACTAGGCGAAAAGAACGTCCACATTTTGGAGGTTGAATATGTCTAAAGAGTCATAATTTATCTTGAGGTTGTGACTGCTAGAGGGGGTTGTAGTTGATTAATTAAATGAAACATGGAAATATTTTATTGAAGAATCATTACCATTCAACCCAATTTTAGGGGTGACGAGGAATAAAAGTTTAAGAAATAACCACGATGATGACCACGGTGACTTTTCATTTTTGGGTTTTTGCAGGGTAGCAAGTCTTGAGAAGCTGAGAAACGTTTGAATATATTCCTAGTTTAAGGCAAATTGTGGTAGGTTGATGATATGATGCATGTGTATCTACAGATGTCTGCAAAGTATCTAAAAACATGTGATATACATGTATTGACAAATAACGCTGATTAATCTCATAAATATGTATATAATTTTATTTCTAGTTTGCTTTTAACACAACTGTGCAAGGAATGGATTAGATTCTGTAAAAAGTATCTTTCTTTCCTTCAATATGTGATACTGAAAATATACATATCGAAACTTAAGAAGGGACAAATAAGCTAGTAGCAGGATGAATAATGACGATGAGGTAGCAAGCAGCTTTCCTTTGTCAAAATTATTTTACGTTTTCACACAAGATTTCTTTACATTTCACACAAATTTATGAACTAATTAATGAAAAAAAATATTACTTCTCTATTTTGAATTCCTTATTAATAAGAAATTTGCTTTACAGAGCTCATTGAATCATTCCAGAGTATTGATTTATCGAGTAACCTGAATCTACGTATGAGTATAGAAAAGTTTATCTGTTCCTTAGAATTAAGAAAAATTATTAAAATTAATCACCAATATGTAGTTGAATATGGTGTTCAGTCTATTTTTCCACGTAATTTTATTAAGACAAATTTCTTGTAAAATAATTAATTGAACAATTAAAACATAGGTTTTTACTATTGAAAGTGGAAGGTATAGGAAGTGAAAAGTATAAGAGTTAGACAAATTAGAACTGAATGTGGCAAAGAAAACACATCATGAACTTAGTCTTAAATATTGATATCGGAAATAGCAAATTTTACAAATATAGCATTTTTGAACTCTGTGAGTCTGAGCCATTACTGTGAATACCGTAAGTCATATTGTCAGGTATGGCCAGTCTGAAAACTGGTCAAGTTATATTGTATAAAACGTGATGAACCTTTGTTATTGATTTATATTGAGGATATTTTTGGGGATATTTCCTAGGTTCCAAAATAACAAATAGTCATGCAAAAGAATTTATATGCAGTGAGATATTATATTTGTGTATTTATTTACAGAGAAAGAAGAGAAGAGAGAAAATTTAAAAAAAATACTTCTAATATGCTCTTGCGAACTTGTTATTTTAATATAATTTTGGTGTAACTTTATTAGCATCAACGGTACCTTAGTTGATTTAGTTTTTTATTTTTAGTGTTCCACACCGATACGTCGGAGGGAACTTTATTGTTGTGATAACATTGTACATTGTACCTTTAGTATATCAGAGGCTGAAACATGATAAAGTCAAAATTTAACGTAAACGTAATTCCTTCGGTTAAAGCTAGTAAAAGTTTAAAATAACATAGTTTCATTCCAAAAGGGGCTCCAAAACAAGTCAGTAAAGGGAAATTTGTTTATGTATGTACATGGAATACCATTGAAAATATCTTTCAGATTAAATAGAAATGTGTTTTTCATTCATCAAAAATGTTATTGTTTTTGTTAATAATTTAATAGAAATACCATATACACTAAAACAAATATTCAATATAACAGATATGAATTTAAAATTAAAGAGATCATTTTACTAATAACTACATGGGTGGTTGTAATTTTGACTGTTCATTTTATTTAATACCTTAATCGACCAAGTGGATCGGATTGAAATTTATAGTAGCACAACTCACAATACAACTTATCCAAGGTAAAGTATACATTTAAATAAGATTCAAAATGAATGCCACAGATAATGAGTGCTGGCAGTGAGCTACTCGTATGAATTATTGTGTATCCTGCATAAATATCTCAATGTCATTAATTTATTGCCGCATATAAACAGTCATTTGCATTGGAACCATTTATTCGAGTCTTTAAAAAAAAGTTACAACCCACACAGTTGCGTTAAATGTCAGTCAATAATAATGACGTTAGGTCGAATTATCTATTAGATTTATATAAATTAAAATATTATTTGGTAACAAGAACTATTTGAGGCACTCTAATTAATTGATTTGTAACGGGGATTGGGATAATGTGAGGAGGGAGAAGATGATCAAAATATGTTAAAGTAAACTCCATTAGTTACCTTCGTATAGTGCATTAGACACTTCATAAAATTAGCAAATTATTATATCAAAAAGTTGGAAACACGTCAGCATTATCGATTTCTGATTCTGTACTTTGCACACAACTCTGTTTGGCTTTTTAATTAAAAACATGGTGTTTGATGAGAAATATTCTCTGAAAAATGGCCTGAAATAATAAAAGAAAATCTTTAATTAGTTTTGACGCCTATGAATTTTATTACAAACTGTACTGTTTGTTTTTGATAGCAATTTTTTGCAGAATTAAAATTTATTATTTTGCCAACAAATGGCTCCAAGAAGCGCTATCAAGTGTAATTTTTAATAAAACTTTTTCGTCATATTTTATTTTTCTTTGATCGAAACAATTTTACCAAATTTTACCGCAAAATGCAAGTAATAGATCTGATGTTACTTGTCGACCACAAACCAAATATACATATCAGCATGAAAGCATATAATAAGTTCATTTGCCTTCTTATAATAATTTTGACTGTTTTCATTAACATTTATCCATGTTATTTCACTGGTAACACATGTTATTATTGGTATCATTTCATTGACATTTCTTTCTTAAATCTGCTTCAAGCAGATCTTTGCATTTGTGCGTATAATAAACCTACGTTATTTGTTAGTTGGGAATTATATGCAACAGTTAAGTGTACAAAAGTCATCTGAAGGTATCCGAGAATCTTCCGTGGATTTAAATGTTAGGCAAACCTCTTCTGGGACACATATGGATATCAAAATCATTGATTTGTACAACGTATGCTATAAACTGATGAACGGATGTAAAATTCTAAATTCACTGTTTGCTGTTCAGGTAAGTGTGAATATTTAATCAAATTACTTTAAACAGTCAATTAATTTTACCTTTAGTTTAATGCTTTAATTAAAACAAATCTTTACTTGCGGCAGAACCCGCACCACAAGATTTCTGTGCACACTTAGACAAAAAGTATGTATGGTATTTCCATTGAACTGTTTATGAGTGTAAATAATATTTTCATTATTTCAATATATTGCGCAGGTACACTTTTACAAGTACAACATAATCCTGCATTTCTCCATAATTATATCGATGATTCTATAAGATTTAGATTCATGGTCATAGTCTTTTGGTTAACTCTAAGTAAACTACTCATAACTCACTTCTATCATACTTTTGACTTTACCAACCGCAGAAAGAGGGGTAAGTACATTTTTCTTGTGGTCATTCTTAACAATATGTCTAGAATTGATTTACAAAGAATTTTATTTTTTACTGAATTATTTTAGAATCTACCTTTTTAACTTACTTTTTTTGATGTACCAAGTTATATTTGATATTTAAAAAATTGAGACTCTCCCAGTAAGAGCGCTCTGTCGCATTTGAAGAGTCACCTAAAAAAAACTTGACTATACGATAAAGAAAATTTATGAAATGATATTATTTATTCCCGCATGAAATTTGCGAAGAGTGGAATTAAAAATATGTTAATTTACAGAGGAAATTAATGAGAGAATAAAAAGTGAAGAAGCTAAAAATACAAAAGTGAATGAAATTAAAGAACGCCTCAAATATGCTAATGTATGTAGTCGTAGAAATAGAGAAGTGCCTGTGATATGTATCCATGGAAATGAGCAAAATGCTAAAGATATGTAGTTCCAAATAAATACGATACTATTTCAATTATACTTATCAGCTTAAGAAAATGGCTAGAAGATATGGATGCGCAACACCAGTCTGCATTTTGTTTCCTCTTATGAGTATTTTTTATTTCAACTTTTCGTTTACTTTACAATAAATTTTCTCTACACTTTAATATATATATATTTGATATATATATATATATATATACATATATATATTTTTTTTTAAATATATATAATTAGTAATTGAATACATACATCTTTAATATATATATATATGAAGGGTTGGTGCTCGAATCATAAAATTTAAAATTTGGATGCATCATTGGTCATCTCCAATATCTTTGGATGATTATAATCAGTGGCGGCGCTAGGCGTCGGCGACGTCGGCCACCGCCGACGGCCTCGCGCCTGAGGGGGCCTCGCAGAAAAACTAGTTACCTATTTATTTTCGTTTCGCCAATCATCCTGGCTTAGGTTGCCGACCCCGAACAATTCGGGAAAAAAGCTAAGCAGATGATAATGAATTTTATTATTTAACACGTGCCCGATGGAAGTGAGTACCTAGTAGGTACTTTACGGGTAATCAGAATCGTCTGTCTGGCAACACTATGAAATGAAAGTTTCGCCCTAATGAGCGTTCTCACACACACTGCCCGACACGATATCTGTATTGGGTGAAAATGTTTGTAAGTAATGTGTATGGCATTTATCATTTATTTATTTATAGAATTCATGGGTGTAAGTAAACCCATGAATGCAATAAATAAATCAGTTATACGTGCAAAAGATCTTAATTTAGCACACATACAAACATAATGTGTGTGTGCTCTTCATTATGTGCGTCCGATACCGATATCGTATTATCGGGTAGTGTGAAAACGCTCAATTTCGCGCACGGCGCACGAGACTCTGGACGGGGAATCCCCGTGTTGTTTAGTTTATTTATCTATATTTCATTTTTCTGTGAGAGTAATTTTCTTCATACGGCAACTCGCAGACTCGCAAGCGCAAAGTTTCTTTTTATTGTATTGTAAAGTCAACACCCCCACGTTCTAGTGGATAAAAGTTTTACGTTATTTGTTATTAATTTCATACCTAATCTTAAGGTAATTCAACATCAACTTTTTAACGACTTTAACGAAATTATTTCGTCAAAATCAATAGTTACCTATATCTTTTATAAGTCGTAAATACTCGTAATATTAACCAAGAAATAGGTTTGATTTTATATTTACCTAGGTAAGTAAAGTACCTACCTACTTACTTATTGAAATATAGGTCATCTATTTCTCCATAGAAACCGAAATAGAACCTACTTATTTTTAAACCTGCGCTAGTGTTTTTTCGAGTATGTTTTGTATGCGTCAAAATTCGTAACAATTTATTGTCACGGAGTTCTTTTTTCATAGGTAGCTACATCTTGTGCGGTGTTCCTACAATAAGTACAAAATAATATGAATGAATAGGTACCTACAACAAATTATTTCACTTCTCCATAGAAAGACCTTGCTTATAACAAGTTGCTCCTGCATTACGTATTTAACAAAATAAGTAGGTAGGTAGGTACCTACTTACCTTTGCCTTCTTCATAGTGACTATAAAATAAAAATATGCGATCTGTGGCATGTACGTACATACATATACAGGGTGGTCATGGATAAAGTGCAAATACGAAAACCATAGAATGAGATCATTACCCTGAACACATACCGACATAGCTCGGAGGGTCAGCACGTTGAAGTGGCGGTGGGCAGGCCACATCGCTCGTAGAGCAGTTAACCGATGGGGAATAAATAAAGGTTCTCGAGTGGCGGCCGTGTACCGGTAAACGAAGCGTCGGTAGGCCGCCACTTGGTGGTCTGATGACCTGCCCGCCTAACATGCGCGGTTTTGTCACGCGTGAGATGACTTTCTATCTCGCTTACTCCAACGCAAATCGAAGGAGTTAGCTAGAATTATGTCCCTCTCTCGCGCGTAACAAGGCCGCTCATGTTACGGGTACTGGTGAGGGTCGTCGGGAGTTGCTGGATGCAGCTGGCCCGCGACCGATCAAGGTGGCGCTCTTAGGGGAGGCCTATATCCAGCAGTGGATGCCTACTGGCTGAGATGATGATAATGATGATGATACAAAGTTGGGAGCTGACTCGTAAATTTTGTATAGTCGTTTTTTTTTCATTTCGTATCGTAATCCATGGTTTTCGTATTTGCACTTTATCCAGGACCTCCCTGGTCAAAAGTAAGTAACGGCGAAACGCAACATCGCGGATGATTAACTTACTCCATATCTCAAGATAAAGTTTATTGCTTTCCATGTAGACTTTTTTCACATTTGAAGACACAGATATTAAAAGAAGGATGTTGTGATAAATCTGAAAGGATCTGAGTCGAATATTGCAAAGACATGAACAAAGTCAAGGACATATGGAGTGCATGATTAAATGGATGGAACTCTTTAAAGTAATCAAACACGCTAAAACAATAGATAAGGATAACGAGAGATCTATTAGGGAATCCCAAAAGTATTGGTGTAATTTGTTTGAAAGATTGATAGATATAATAAACTACTTGGCCTCACACAATTTGGCATTTAAAGCTCATCGAGAATCCTTGAAATTGAACGATAGTAAAAACTCTGGCAATTTTCTAGACTTAATTAAGTTGTTATCTAAATATTATCCGACACTACGGGAGCATATGCAATGTATTAATGAAAAGCAACTTAATCAACATTATCTGAGCCACGACATCCAAACCAAATTAATTACATTAATGTCTAAATTAGTTATTAACGAAATTATACACAGTTTTAAACAAGCAAAATACTACGCCATCTTGCTCGATTGCACCAAATGTCAATAATATTAAGATTTTGCAATTTGTCAACTGGAGCTATAGAGGAACATTTTATTGGGTTTATTGACGTCGCAGAAACAACAGGAGAGTATTTAACAATATTACAAGAACTGGAAAGAAATGATCTAGATATCCAAAACTGTCGAGGACAGGGATATGATAACGGCGCCAATATGGTCGGAATTAACAAAGGTGTCAGAACAAGAATACTCAATATAAATCCAAGAGCATTCTTGCCACAGTTGGAATTTACTTTTGTTAGATGCAGCTAACTCTCTCGACAGCCAAAATATTTTTCGGCTTTATCAATAAAATCTGTGTGCTGTTTTCAAAGTCAAGCAAGCGTTGGGAGATAGTAAAAAGTAAATTAAAATTGACATTATAACCTCTGTCTGAAACGAGATGGGAGAGTAGAATCGGAGCAGTAAAAGCAATATTTTTACAATTTGATGATGTCATTGAATGCGTGAATGAACTGAAGAATAAAACTGATGATTCCGAAACTCTAAGCGACAGTGAAGCAGTCCTGAACGAAATGTTAACTTTTGAGTTTATTGTTGCAATACACGTGTGGTATGAGGTTTTGCTACGTGTAAACAATATAAGTAAACTATGGCAATCGGTTCAAGTCAACTTGAAAGTCGCTATTGATACTTTACGTTCATTTTGTAGCTGGATTCAAGAATTCCGTAATACAGGATTTGAAAAAAGCGTAACAAAAGCTAGATTGTTTGTGGAGAAAAGTAGTTCAGAGTTAATTATTTCAACACAATGGTAGATGCTATAATAGTCGACACCGAATGTCGATTTACAGCGCTCAGTAAATATTTTGAGCAATTTGGTTTTATTTATGATATCAATTATTTGAAATCTATGCCAAAAGAGGATCTTCTCAAACAATGTAATGATTTAGGTACAATACTTCGGGAAGGCGAAAACAGTGACATACAGCCTTTCGAACTATATGAAGAACTTCAGCTTTTAAAAACTAATTCACTAGACTCTATCAACGACGCTAAACAACTCATCCAATACATTTTAGAAAATAATTTAGAAGAAATATATCCAAATGTTCATATTACAATTAGAATCATGCTCGCAGTTCCGGTCAGCACAGCTTCCGCTGAGAGAAGCTTCTCAAAGTTGAAATTAAACCTATTTGAGAAGCACGATGAGCCAAGACAGACTATCCGCTTTATCAATTCTGTCAATCGAAGCTGAAATAGAGGCTAGACTTAACTACGACACAATCCTGAAAAAATTCAGTGAGGCTAAAAGCCGAAAAGTTCGACTATTTTAATTTCTGTGTGTGTAATTATTTTTTGTCATTATTTTATTAACAATACAACTCGTTATACTCATAAATTATTTTATAATTTGGCTCACTTAATTTAATGGTTTTTTTCACTGCGAAGTAGAGGCCTCGCGAACTTGATGTCGCCGACGTACACATTTGGTCTAGCGCCGCGACTGATTATAATGCATATTACCGTAATTGTTTAAAGTTCTATCCACGGACTTCATTTTCTCCAGATTTGTTAACTTGTAATATCATAAGTCAAATAAGCTTATGATTAGAAACTGATGGTTCTGGTCATTACATCTGGATTCATTATCTAACGTGTGAACAATACATCCAGCCATTATTCCATACTACTACTATAGAGAAATGATAGTATTAAGTTAGGGAAACGTCTGTACAATTTTTTATATTAGAAAAGGTTTTTTCTAAAAGATTACATTTTAAGTAGCACTATGGTTTTCAATGACTGAAATTCTAAACTGAAATTCAATATACATCAGACTTAATATGTTCATCGTTAATTAATTTAAAATTATCTCAATTATATTAAAATTCCCTTAATTATATTAAAGTGATCTCAATTATATTAAATTTTTTTTAATTTGGAAATGTTCTACCATGGATCCCAATTATCTCATTTTTTTCATTAGCCTTTTCTTGCATTTCTGTTATAAGTTAATTAAGACAAAATTAACTTTCATAAATATTCACATGTACTGTGTTTCCATATAGTAAGTTTCGGGGCATTGTAAACTGCAATTATAAGAGTACAACACTCCCTTATTATTTACATATTTATATGATATCAGTCGGGAAAGAAAAACTTGGAGCTCTCTTTTATCCTATAATATGTGTATGTATGTTTGTATATATATACATTTTATTTTTTCGCCACCACGCACTTGACACTTGGCGGGATTATTTATTAAGGCTTTAAGGTTATAAATTTGGCGGGATTATTTATTAATGTTTTGAGGTTGAAACCAGAAAATGTGCAAATGTACGATGCTTCGCTTTACACAGTTAGAAGCGTACTGAACTACTGCACACACCAATGTCAAAATGGCGGTGCTACTCCCACCACTTCTCGTATTGTGCTTGAACGGAAGTTACTTTCTGGATGATCCTTATATATATATATATATATATATCTATATATATATATATATATATCTATACATATATATATATATATATATATATATATATATATATATATATATACATATATATATATCTATACATATTTGGAAATGTTCTACCATGGATCCCAATTATCTCATTTTTTTCATTAGCCTTTCCTTGTGTTTCTGTTATAAGTTAATTAAGACGAAATTAACTTTCATAAATATTCACATGTACTGTGCTTCCATATAGTAAGTTTCGGGGCATTGTAAACTGCAATTATAAGAGTACAACACTCCCTTATTGTTTACATATTTATATGATATCAGTTGGGAAAGAAAAACTTGGAGCTCTCTTTTATCCTGTAATATGTGTATGCATGTTTGTATATATATATATATATTTTTTTTCGCCACCATACACTTGACACTTGGCGGGTTTATTTATTAAGGCTTTAAGGTTGTAACTTTGGCGGCATTATTTATTAATGTTTTGAGGTTATAACTGGACAATGTGCAAATTTACGATGCTTCGCTTTACACAGTTAGAAGCGTACTGAACTACTGCACACACCAATGTCAAAATGGCGGTGCTACTCCCACCACTTCTCGTACTGTGCTTGAACGGAAGTTAGGAAGTTACTTTCTGGATGATCCTTATATATATATATATATATATATATATATATATAAACTCTTGCAAAAAAAACCGGCACTTATATACATAAACCATATCAGAGTTATTTTATTATTATTTGATGCATTTTATATGGCGATATGATGAGAATATTGTTATTTATTATTGAGATATCATTTTTACCTACTTCAGTTATTAAAAATGCGAATAAATAAAAAAAACGATGTAAAATTCACAGACGAGCGTTTTCATACTGGTACAATAAAAATGGCTAAAGTTTATTTTTGAATATTTTTTATTAATTTAACATAAAATTTGAAAATTTAGTAACGAATATGACCTCCTCTAGCTAAAATCAATGCGCTTAATCTGCTAGGCATGCTTTCGAAGACGTTTTTTATCATTTCCTGAAGAACACGTTCCCGTTCGGCGACGATTACATTTTTAAGGGCCTGAATGTTTTCAGGAGCTTGTTTTATAGCTCTGACGCGTCAATTGAGATTATCCCATATGTGTTCTATCGGATTGAGGTCGGGACTTCTAGCTGGCCAGTCTAACTGACGAATTCCGGCCTCCTGCATATATACATCAACGTCTCTAGAGCGGTGGGCGCAAGCATTGTCGTCCATAAAAATGGACTCGCCTCCAACTGCTGTTAATGCAGGATGCAGGTTAGGCATGAGGAATAAGAACCTCTGTTATGAACCTTTGTCATTAAGTGTGCCATTTTCAATAAAAACTAACTCGGTACGGTCATCTGAGCTAATACCCGCCCAAAATATTATGGAGCCTCCACCTTAAGGGGTGATTTCCTCAAAGCACACTTCCGCGAAGCATTCTCCAGGTCTTCGTAAGACTCTCCGACGTCGATCCTCACCACTAATTGATATACGAAATTCATCAGAGAATAAAACACTGTTCCAGTCTTGTTGAGTCTATAACAAAAAATTTTTATTTGAGGGAATCTTAATCTGGCAACTCGTTGCTCACGGAGCAATGTATCGAATGGAGCAATGGAACAATGTATCAATGTAATGTGTCTCCTTCTGACTGTCCATAGGCTTATTCGTATAACTCTGACGTCCTCGAGGTTCTGTTTGAGATCCATGTACGTAACTTGATGATTTCGTAGTGCTTGACTGACTATGAAGCGGTCATCCCGTGGCTCAGTTCACCGTTTTGTTCCAGAACCGGGCCTTCTACTGACGGAGCCCGTTTCTTGGTATCGTCGCCATGTCCTTTGGACGGTGGAACGGCTCACATTATACTGCTGAGACACATAACATTGGCTAAAGCCTTCTTCAAGCAGCGCAATAATTTTACTAGCTCTTACCGTTTTTTCAACCATACTGAGAACAGCAAACAGAAGTGAACTAATGCAGCAAACAGCTGAAATTTAATTAAAATTTATTTGTTAAAATAAAAAATGTAACAAATGAAAAAGAACTTAATAAGAATTGGATTTCATTTAACGCCAAAAAATATGTTTTCGTCAGTGAAAGAGAATTTTCATTCAAAAAGAATAAATTTCAAATTTAGAACGTTCGTTTTTATGTGCCAGAATACACTATACCTGCCTGTAACAATTACAATTAATACAACCTCTTTATAAATAATATTTTGTTAATAATATGACAAAATCAAAAACGCCCGTTTTTTATGCAAAAGGATATAAATATATACATATACATATATATGTATATATATATATATATATATATATATATATATATACATTTACTCTTGCAAATAGGATAACTTTTGAATTGCTTCTTTTTTTTCATATTTTTCGTTCCCAACTTTCATTGGTAAAGGGCATATATACATTCATCTATGATATGTAGTTTTGCCTACAGAATATTGGCACACACAGAACCAATTTTCCATAATAAATTTTTATATATATGTATATAATTTATTTCTGGACACGATCAATCTTAGATCGATCTATGGATAGCAACCAAACTCTTCAGCGTTGGTTTAACTTAAAAAAGCTTCTTCGGTTCTTGCTTCCATCACTTTCAACATATCAAAAGACACAGCAAAGGGAAAATACTAAGCACAAAAAAAAAATCCATCACAGTTAAATCCAGTGACCTAGCAGGTCTTTTACATCATTCTAATTGACCCAGTCATTGCTCGCCAAACTTGATATTAAACCTCCTTATGACCTCGTTAGTGGATTGTGATGAATCTTCTGAGTGCTAAAATCAGATATTAATCTTATCTCGTAGAGGTCAGCTATCAATATCGGCATCAAGTATTGTTTTAATAAAACTTTCGCAAGAATCACTTTCAACAGACTCATAATAGTATAGATATATTGTAGTCGGCACCTAAAATCTCTTTGTGATTCACCATTTTTGTGCTGGTAGGCATTAGCAAAATATATTTCTTGACAATAAAAATTACAATCGTTTTTTTGTTGTCAAATTCATTCCCTAATTTTAATGAAGTCCATGCAATACACATAAACATTAATATTTTCGCATATGACGAAGAATTCTGTGAAAAGGTTAATCACAGGATACGATCATGCTAATCAGGTTGTTATTTCTTTTTAATATTTGTAAATCGTACAGACAAACAATAAAGCAACTATTTAAATTCTAATAACAAACAAGGGTATTTCTGGTGACATTGGCCCATCGCCGGGGATCTAGGACATGCTGCTAGAAATGTAGATTACATTCCAGATTCAGTCACCACTAATTCATGTCATGGCACAGTAATAATACAGTAAAGCAACATCGAGACATTTTTTTCAATATTCGCGTAAACAAATAAACATGTAATGATTTGTTGTGATGCACCCTAACCAAGCAAATGAAAACAAATGAATGCTGCAAATTAGAAGTAGCGATATTTCCTTGAAAAGTCGATTTCAAATTTGAAAAAGTTGGTCAACGGAAGAAAAAATTTGTATCTACTTAAAAAGGATTTATTGTTTTAATTAACTACATGAGCTGCTCGATGAAAATATGTTGGAACGTAGTGTCATAACATAAAAAACTAAAATATGACAAAATAAATCAGATGACACATTGTTTCAAGTAAATAGATCTTTACAATTATGTAAACCTGGTCAAGCAAATTTCCTTTTCAAAATTACGTTTCTCTAGTCACTTCTCCATCTCCAAATCCAGCAGTTCAATTGGAACTAGTTTTTTACGAAATACCCTGGTATATGAACTCCATAACCACCGATTCTAGTTGTTCCAGTAAACTGGCTGATAATACTAAACAAACTCAATCTTCATTATTTCGAAACATCAGTCCGTATCACATAACTTGTTATTGTTTTGAAATTTCTCATCTAAGGTAAATTAATTGCAAAAACAAAGCAATTTTTCTTAAAGAAATTTTATTCGCCCAAGAATACTTTTTTTTCCACAATTAACCTAAAATATCTAGCTGTTAAGTAAAAGGGTAGGACATTTCTGAAAATACCTCTAAAGCAGATTCAAAATTACAAGAAATAAAAGAATTTCATTTTTCAATCTAATACTTCTGTATGATTTTCAATAAACCTTTTTGACGGATTTTTACCAAATCCTTTCAAAGTACAAAAGGAATATTTTAAAGAAAATTTAAAGTTAAAATAATCTTCGATGTAATTTGGATTAGAGTAAAATCTTTGAGCTATTACAGGTGGGTATGATCGCTTTGTACTACAGAAATTAATTAAGCTTATGGAGCCTCTGCTATGGCTCACAGTGTTTGTTTCCTCACTTTAGATCGCCAATTAGTCCTTAGCTATCTGAGTTTATCTACCACATACGTCATAGTTCTGGCTCAGTTTCACAATATTTGATCTAATTGACTAAATTTGTGATTTATTTTTCAGTTTTATTTATTTCGTGAAACTGAAATATTTCATATATTTCCATTCTATAAATTATATAAAAGAATTGTGATATGTGGGTTAAATAATAGTTATAATATTTTATAATTAGTCTTAAATTGTAACATGGAGTTTCTTTATATAAAAAAGTCACCGAAATCAACTAATAGTTGATTATAGTAGAATATACGTAACCATAATAAGGTGTTCAGGTTTTATAGTTTTACGAAGCACCTAAGTTAAGTCACTGATTTTAAAACTGCACAACATCAATACGAAATTTGTATCTGTATGTTAATCTAACATACACTTTAACATCTTATTTTTTTCTACTATATAGGTAAAATTTACTTGACTAATTGAATATATTCGATAATTTATAAATGACACAACACAACAAGCGACGGAGGTACTAGAAGACATTGCTTAGTGACAAATGTACATATTATCACGTAATGTAACTTCACCTCATTTTGAATTACCAACCTGTGATTTCACCTGTCTCTTTACATCTATAAAAATTTAGAGCATAAATGTATGTGTGTAGTGATTTCTTGTGAAATGTATTATAATAATCTTATTCATCACACAAACGGACCTTAAGAACAGTAATAGCACGTACAATTCAATTATTGGAATGAAAAATTTGGAAAAGATTTTATCATTCCAAGTATTGAATTGGACATGTAAATAAAATGCCTTTTTTTGGTTTTGAAAACCGATCAAGATTTTGTTTCAATTAGTATGTATACAAACACACACATACACCTTATATATATATATATATATATATATGTGTATATATATATATATATATATATATGTATATGTATATATATACATATATATACATATATATGTATACTTTATTTCAGAATTTTTTGTAATTCATAAAACAATGATAAATGTAGTAGACTTTTACTTTATATTGAGTAATTTATGAACATCTTTATACAGTAGATATGGAAAGTATTAAATCAGTAAGTATATTTACATAAGGACGATCGATGCCAGACTTTAACAAACGCCTGTGTTACATTCAGGAACACTGCAATGCATGCATTTTTCTCTTCAATGCCTTTTCTATATTGGTTGTGATTCTACGTACTCAATCTAATGTTGAGTGGTTAGTTCTAAATACAAAATTGGTGAATTCGCCTTCCATTAGTAATGCTATATAATCTTTTCAATAATACTTTCTGGAAGATCTCTGACATAATAAGAAGTAGTACTATTGGTCGGTGGGATGTCGCTGCTGTAGGCGGTTTACCAGATTTGCGTATAACAATTTCTTCGACACTTTTCCAGGGTTTTTCAAAGAGTCTTAATTTAATACATGCATTTATAATAAATTGAAACTTTTTCAGAGCTATTTCCAGCAGCAATCTGGGTTTAACTATAAGTTCACCCTGGTGATTTTTACTGCAAATTGTTATTAGCACAACTTCGCCTCCTTTTCAGTAATCATTACATTTCCTTTTCAACAATCATTACATTGTATATTTCGGGACGATATAAACACATAAACTATTTAGTTTCTGTAAGTAGATTGGCCTTCTTGTTAATATCACCTATCCACTTACAGTCTTGAGATTTCACCGGTAGATATTTTACAGGAAGTCTACTTAAACTCTGGATGAATTTCTATAATGAGTAATCCGTGCTTTTATCAGCCTTTCGGTTACTAACAATTTCTTTACAAAATAATTTTTAGCTTCTCCGATTTTTTTTATTACTTAGCCCATCGAATACCACTTTGTTGAATAAGAGTTATGCTAATTTTTATTGCTTGTGAAATATTTTTATTTAAATAATAAGCATAATTTTTATTTTAATAATAAGTAATAAGTATACAATATAAAAGAAGTCTAAATATAAAGACGTACATTTTGTTTTCATATTTTATTTAATGTCAACAAATTAGCGCCATTACTTTTATAATAATATCAAATAATGCAAAGTTTTGTTTGTTATATATATATAATTTTTTTTGTTAATATTTTTTGACTTCAATTTAATTTCCACAAGATTCTTTTTTACTTCTGACACTAAAATTTCCAAAGTAACTTATACATTATCAAACTGAATCGAGCAGACACTACTGTGTTCTTAATTTCTATCCTCAATGCAATGTCTAATGACGAGAGGTGGGTTGCAAAAAAACGTTGAGATCATTACTTTTATACGTATGTTATCTCATGTAGTTTACTGATACCTAGAGTATCTCACAATTTCCAAATATCAGATGACATACACTCGTTAATTTATTTTTTCTAAACTGACACTTTTTGCATTTTCGCACACTTGCGACACCTCTTTCATAGTATTGTATAGATTACCTAGGAAAAGAAGCTTATGGTCTATTTTACTTTTAGAATTGAATTTGTTTGTTTCTGCATGAAATACTGAGGCAGGAACCGGCTTTGTTCTCTATTTTATTCCCTTTAATGGTGCATATTTACTAAACAGGTTAGCAATTTCAAAAATAATTCACCATATCTCCCACATTGTCCTTACATAAGATCGCATTCCATTTAATAGACTCTGCATTCTCGGGAAAACATGGCATCAGCTAAAATCTCAACGAAGTGCCATTTTGGATAACAATTTTTGACCATTAATGAAATTAGGCATACATGAAATTTAAAGAAAAAACCCAGAGTGGTATGTCGACCACAGGTGGAATAAAAGTTTGGGATTCAATATACTAATTGAATAGTAAAAGATGAACAATTCTGTAGATATTTAGCTTACATTACTTAAACTTTATTTTATTTAACTCACCTTACCACGTTTATGCTGAGAAACTTTTACATGCTAAGTGAGATATTTTATTTTTCCTACATAGATATTTTTTACCCATTTTGAAGCTTGTATTGCTATTATAAAAAAACAAGGTAAATTTATTGTAATATTGTTTGGTTTACCACGCTACGTAACAGATGGAGCTTTGTTACTAGATTATGCTTTGTTACTGTTCCGTGATCTTTTTCAACTTCAGATCAATGAAGGAATCTTCATGAAATATCATTTAGTATGAGAAGGAAATGAAATTTCAGGTTTTTACATATTTCATTTAGTTCCAAAATATCTCCAAACATATTATTCATTTGCCCATTGCGGTTCATGAAATTACTCGACAGCATACGAGGCATTCACGGGCTTGAAGGACAGACAATACTTCTTATTACTTATCGTAAATGTGCTTTTAAATATTTATTCATCCATTTATGAGTTGCATAGAAAATCCTTCTAGAAATTCAAGAAGTAAATGTACCTGCAAACACATTCACATGCGCGAGAAAGATTGTACGTAATTCCTTTAAAGGTATCGAAAAGAAAATAAAACACCCAAATTATTTGCAGTGGTCTCTGTTTCATCTAAGAAAAATTCACTTTTTTATTCTAAGTGTGTAATTCTCTCATACTACAGTTCTCATTTGGTTCTAAAATCTCTCTAAACATATTATTCATTTGCCCATTGTGGTCTATGAAATTACTAGACAGCTTTTCATTCCTGATTCACTGGCTTAAAGGACGTTTAATATTTATTATTATTAATCATAAATGTATTTTTCATCATTTATGCATTCATTTGTCAGCTGTATAGAATACCTTTCAGGAAATGCAATAAGTGAATGTACTTGCATACACACTCACACGTGCAAAATAGATTGTACATAATTTCTATAAAGATATCGAAAGGAAAACAAAACACCTCATTTATCTGCAGTAGTCATTGCTTCATCTACTTATAAAAATACACTTTTTCAATTTAAGCTTGCAATTCTCTCTTATTATAATTGTCATCGATATTGTTAGTACAATTAAATAACTCCCTTAGATTTAAATATTAATATTAAAACTAAAGCAAAATTTAATTTTAAAAGTCTCACTTTTGTTGACTACTTAGGTATATACAGGTTTTTGTTTAGTTATAATATTTAATAAATAATATTTTTATCATTGGTCAATGATATAAACATATTTTTATGGAAAAATTTTCAATAGTCACACAATGGAATATAAACGTAATATTATGTTAATTTATTTATGTATTATTTAATCAACGTTTATACAAGTATGTAAATTTGTTTATAAGAACAAGCATAAAAAGTCATGAATGTGCACCGCACTGTACTATACAAATTCATATCTTTAATTTTTTTGCACAAGAATACAATTGGGTTTTGGGAATCTAACAAAATATGAATAGAAAAATATAGAAACCTTAACTCATTTTAAATTTAATTATATAGACTTATTTTTCATGAAATAAAACTGAAACATCACAATGAAATTTGTGGCGAGAAAACTTAAAAATTGAAAAAAAGTTGATGCATTCACAGTAAAAAGGCAAGCGATCTTGAATTCAGCAATACCAGGTATAGACAAGAGTTGACAAAAACCTTCCAATTTGGGTTGCAGTTCAGCATCTGTAAACATTTTTTTTCAGGTAAATATAGTAAATACCTGACGTTATCAATATTGATTATTAATTCTGATAATAAAATTATTATTTTCATGTAAATATGGTGTAAAATGATTATCTGTATTATATTTTACATTTAAACGTGAATTGGATTTTCTTCCAAGTTTTGCCAAGGAAGATTTTAATTTTTTAAATGTACATCAAATGTAAAAACACAGACAAAAATTTGGACATGTTATATATTAATTAAAATTATGGAAACATGCAAAAAATAGCATTTTTATATATATATATATATATATATATATATATATATATATATATATGTATATATATATATTAAAATTCACTCTTGACTACTTAGAAATTTATTAAAACAAATGAAAAATTTTCAAGTAAATGTTTTAATTCACAAAAAATATATAATTTTTTCTTATTACTTGCTTTAGAAGCACAGTTTTAGTATCATTATTGGATTTTACCTTGAGTGATAATCTGCTAATGGCACGTATGTAAATTAAATTCAAGTCCCTATAACGAAGTGATGTGAAATGGAACTTTGGAGCCGAAGTGAGATAAAGAAATAATAATGTTTAACATGTTTAGGTGAAATATGGTATATCTACGATATTGTATATGGTACATCTACGATATTTTTTCATGGAGTTGACTACTGAATAAAGAATAATTAAACAAAAGTTGATAATTTAACTTCTTTAAGAATGATTACGCAATCATAATTACTTTGGATAGGTTATATATAGTAATTACGTAGATTTAATACGCGCCATTAAGTATAATTGTTTTTAACTAATTAAATTTTAATTATGTGTTTTTAATTTTATTCAGCGTAAAGTCTGGAAGAAAAGGTAAAAAAGGAATCATAGCTGATAAAAAGACGTAGTCATCATCACTTATCCAGAGATAATGATACTCTATGAAGCAAAAGTACATCGGTGTGTTTAATAGTTGGTAAAAATCGTTGTGAAAAAATTTGCTAAAAATGAGTTGACCGCAACGCAACCTATTCGAACACTTTAATAGGTTACACTAATCTAGAAGTAATTTAAAAAAAGTACTCATTTTAATATATGTTGCATAGTTCATTTAATATTTTTCGCAAAATCCTTGTAATGCGGAGCGTGGTCGAGGTGTACTCGTAAATGTTTAGTGCTCTGGAGACTGCGGTTCTTCCACAAACTAGTCTTTTCTGTAATCATTATGATTTAATTTTATAATATTACGCTGTTTTGAAATACTTATGGTAGTGCAAGAAGAGTGGAGCGATCAAGATGAGAAACATCGGACAACAGAAACCGTTGTACACACTAAATCAGACAAGGAATGATGAAGATGCAAAAGTATGTAGTAACTACACATAAGAAGATAATGTCGAATTTCCTAATCACGCCAATAATATAATCACGGGATTTCATCGTCTCAGGATTCTGAGATGACACTAACACAATATTTTGTTTAGGTAAGGATAAAATAACAACAAATGGAGCAGTGACGTATTACAAACCGCAATAGGTGCTTTGAGCTGTACGTCACGAAATGTGTAGTTAAGGAAGTAACAAAAATGTATAGTTACGGTAGCTCCAGAATGTGTATTGAAATGCAGTTTTATAAATTATGATAACCAAAGAACTTATGCAAATCAAGCTATGGGAAACTAAAAAAACATGTACGATGATTCCAAATGTGACATTTAACATTTTGAAAAACAATGAGTTGTAATCGTTTTCGTTATTGTTTAATTACCCGTAATTAGATGAATTACTTGACAGTAAAAGAAATGCTTTGAAACATTTGCATCTGTCAGAAATTTAAGACATTCAGTGATGTCTACATATTATTCACTCACTGAATATATGAATAGCTGCTTAAATTTAGAGGATGATTTGTATTCCGTTAGTACCGACTAGCGGAAAAACCTTGAATATATGTGAATTGAAAAATTTTGTGTTGTGTGATTATTTACCTTAGGTAATAATCAGAAGAACACTATGGCCAAAATCTCAGTGATATTTTTATGTAATAATATTAACCCAATCAGCAAGAAACAACACTTTTGGTGTTTGGTATACTATAATATCATTAGAATACCTCTGTGTTACTGAAACAAATGATTATTAATTGGTCTATTGTCAATCCTAAACTGTACTTATGTGCCTCACAGGCATATTAAATTATCACCGTGAGTTTTTTCTTTTTTTGGATGCCTTTATCCAATTAATGTGAAGAATATATATGATCTACGTTCAGTTATAGGAAAAAGTCGATTCAGAATGTATTCATTATTTTGTGTCAGTGCACTCGTTAATTTTGACTTTTTTTCCTTCTACTAATTTGGGGTACATTTTTTCGACAATGAGAATTCGCGTTAGCCCTTAAGAGTTAACACTTAAGAGACTCTTCCATATTCAATAACAATTTCAGTTTATTATTATTGTTAGCTTTAGTTCCATACACTCACAAGATTCTTTTTCATTTCAGACTTACAAGATATAATATGAATTAGGTGTAGCCGTTTTATTTGCAGTACTTGCTCTGTGCATCTATCTGAAATTGTGTTATAATGGCACTAGCATGCTTTTACTTCTAGAAATGTTTTCATTATCAAAATAAAGAGTGAAATGTTTCTTATCCATAGAAGGAAATAAAACTAACCTTAAATATGAACACTACACATAAAGACAATTAATAACTGGTAAAATAAGCAAAATGACATAGCTCTAGAAAGCAAATTAAATTAGTCGTCGAGGTAGACTATATATAAGAATAGTGCTATAGTATAAAGTGACCAGTAAGATAATTGATAAATATCTCAAGGTCAATAAATCGACTTACGTATATTTTTAAACATTTTTATTTTTAGCCCAAGCGTCCGTGCAAAGTGAAGTCACTGTGTAAGTTTCTCGCAGGTTGTGCACAAGAAAAGCAAACCTGTTAAGTAATATAACCAAAACATCGACACGTACACTGTCAGTAAATACCGATCCGACTGAAATTACGGTGGAGATGAAATTAATATACTGGTAGTAGATTAATTAAATTGTATAAAAGTAGTAGGTCAATTAAATTGTATAAAAGCAGTAGTTTTTACATGTTTACTAACCTCCGAATTGGCACCATAAAAAACAAATCCTATAGCAACAAGTGCGCCCCCAAAATAATTTAAAAATACTAATAGAATCTGCAACAAAATAAAAATTATTTTGATGTACATGTAAATGTTACACAGAGATTTCGAAAGCACATGAACTTTTTTCCTTTCATATATTAATCCGTACCAAAATTGTAAAAAAGAATAAAAAGCATTCTCAAAATATTTAATGTAAAAATAGTACTCTTACATATTTAAGTCTTTCAATTGTTAAATGCAAAAACATACAACTTAAGAAGGAAGTAATTAAATTGGGTCTTACTTGCAAGTAGAAGGCATCATGTAAGAGAAAACAGACACCAAAAACTTTCAAGTATAATTTGATTATTTTATCGACATATACATTCAAATCATACATTGTGATTGTCATTATGTCGTCAGCACTGCACAAACTATGGTGGTCATCAACACTAAGTAGAGCGGACAGTTGTAAATTTCCATATTCAATTCTTTTCAAAATGTCATTGAGTGATGTGGAAAAAAGAACACGTTCAACATCGCTATACCAAAATATAAAATAGCCAAAGATGAATCGTAATTCAAAGTCGTGGGAAAAATATGTATAGAAAATCATTAAAAGGAAAGTTAAACACATTTTATAAAAATTTGAATGATTTTGCTTCCGTGCTTTTTCATATAATGAGCTCTTAATGTCATAATCCAAATAATTATCCAGCATTTCCATTTCAGCAATAAATTGTGGAAATTTATTCCATTCCAAAAAAGTAGTTGTGACAATGATATAACTGAATGCAGCTAAAAATGCAACATGGTAAATTGTTTGCGGTACGAAGCTTTCGTTTGACGTAAGACCAAAACATGGGTCCACAATTAGAAGCAGAATAAGTAGTGATAGAACTGTTGCTGCATATGTTATAGTTATGACACGTCTTATTTTCATAGGCCACGGCTGAGTGAGTATTGTCTGTCTTTTAATTTCTGTGTTTCGTTTGATGCCCATTACAGTTTCCAACTATTGCAAATATTTCCCCGTATCTTTATAGCATATTTCTTCCATTTTCAAATGACAGAAATTCGAGTAGGATTAATGTATAAATGGTTTAATTTCTAGGTTTCTGGATGTCTCATGCGCAACTAAATACAACCAGCTACAGGACTGATTAGCAGAAAAGTAGAATGCTACCAGAGTAATAGAAATATTATTGATTTTGCTTCATGACCAATTGTTATTAATGATTCTGCTAGATAGCAGACACATTATGGCGAGGATGGCATTGGGAAAGTTTTTAAATAATTGATTAGAAAAATTGATTTTTCTGTAACCCTTGAAAAAATAAGTCAAAGGTAAGTCAACTTGAAATAATACAATTTTTAAATGAATTTTAATTTTCAACATAAGAAAATTCGAATTTTAAGGAAAAAAAAATTATTTTCTGAGTAAAGTTTTTCAAAAAATTTTCCACTTTTCAAAATGAAAAAAAAAATCACAAAAATGATAAATTCTAATACAACCATCCAACAAAATTTAAAACATTCAAAGGCAGAAACCCCTCCACACTCACCTTATCCATTCAAGTTTGAAATACACCATATGTTATTTAATATTTCGTTGAAAGTTTACTATCTGATTCTTTGAGGATTGGGGACCGTCGATGAGTCGACCATTTTACGAATTTAATTTATCACATGTAATTTTTTGATGAATTAAGATACATACCTATATAGGTATGTATCTTAATTCATCAAAAAATTACATATGATAAATAAAATTATATCTGCAGGAGGTATTTTAACAAAACATGATGGACTTTTTCAAGTACATTTCTTTTGCCTAATTTGCAATAAGTTTTCAGGCACACTTTTTTCTTTGTACGACTTATATCTTAACATTATATATTTAGATAATATTGGGTTTATCTTTTCATAGCTTCATCTATATGGTTTTTGATTTAACATGACCACTTTTATTTTTTGGAGACCAATACTAGCTCCTCCCCGCTGCACGTTTCTGTACAACTCGCTTGCTGAATGCCTATATTAGAGTGTCAGTATAACTTTAAATCGTCCAGTTAGTATTATTACCAGAAACATTCAAGGTAAAATTATGTGGAAAATAATACAAATGGGGTTTCAAAAATATATCGTCACAGTTAAAGTAATCAAAATCCAGATGTCGCAAGAAAGCTTTTTAAAGATATAAGCAAAGCCTTTTTGCAAGGCTGGCTGGTTTACCACATGGCACCTTTAAAAAAAGTTTTGTAACTAGTTAAAAAAGCTTACATATATTTCCTGGGTCCTGCTTGAAAACATTATTGCAACATAAATCCACAATTCATTGCCATTAAATAAATAATGTTATGTCAAATCATCGTCATTTTCCAATTAAAATTAGAATGATTATTTTGATATCTGTATATATGTATTTAAAACTAACATACAAATTACATTTTCGGAAAATATTTTCAAAGTTACCCAAAGTAAATTTTTATTTTAAAAATTGTGTATGCATCTTCAGAATAGTTAAAACACATTAATTTCAAAGTAAAAAGATGTGTTCACTTACATTATTTTCAGGATGTTGCTAGAATTTTGCCCCCTTTTCAAAACATAATATTCTGGAAAATATAACAATAATCTGGTGTTTACAGGGGTCGCTCAATTGAATGTTATTCTTTGTGGGTAAATGACATGCTTTTAAAATTCTTCCGAGTTTAATAAGTTACATTAAATACACCTACATAAAATTAAACTATGACAGATATGGCAGGAAGACTTTTAATAGGTATTCCGATATACTGAGGTTATTTTGCTTTAGAAATGGTAATTTATCTTCGACGCGCAAATATTTGTGCTCGTGTAAGTAAAGTTCACTGATCAATGTTCCAGAACTATTCAAACGCATGATAATTCAGCATATAATTGTGGTATAAAATCGTTTTAATTCGCATTATTTCTGGTAATATTTTCCTAGTTATATGTCATCTCTTTCTGTCTCCTTACCCCCTTTTAATTCCAGCTTATCGTATGTTGTTTAATTCATTTGCATTGCCTTTTATTCATTGTTCATTTTACATTTGTTTTGATACCTTTGGTTTTCTTTTTCATTTCATATCCGTTAACAATTTATGACGACACTAAAAGTTTAGTCTCTCCCTTTCTCTAATTTGTATGCTTTATGTTATTGTTTATCACTTTTTCAAAGCAAAAATGTAAACTAAAGATTTAAATCAATAAATTCCATTCAATATTTTAAGGAAAATAGTCATTTATTAAAAAAAATTAAAAATCAAATAGTGAATTACATATAAAAAATTTCTAAATAAAAAAAAAACAATAACAAAATACTTAAAATTAATAAATTACAATAAATTGCCAGCATATTCATATATTTTCATTGTTAATTAAGATTTATTTAGATTGTTTGATGAAGTAAAAAAAATTATTTTTTTGAACAATAAAATTTCATCTTAAAATTAATTTTAAGATTAATTCAATTAAAAATCAAAATTTTAATATCTTAAAATTAAAACATTTTTATATTAATTATTTAGAAATTAATGGAATTTAAAACTAAATTTTATTATTCGTAAAATAATATATATATATATATATATATATATATATGTATATATATATATAGACATATATATACATATATATATATATATATATATATATATATATATATATATATATGCATATGTTGTCAACAGGAGAAATGTTTATTAAAAATGCATTATCATTAAAATTACTAAAAGAATTAGCAGGAATTATGAAAAATGTATTTATAAAATTTTTAAAGTGTTGTAACTTACAAATGACAGACATTAATATTCAAGTAAATTGGTGTTACTTTAATGGTCTCGGATTAATCTGTGTCATGATCATTGCTTCTTGCTAGCAACCCTTCACAATGTGTATGAGTCAAATATATTAGTGAAATAAACTCTTTCAAATAGGAGTAGAACTCGTGCTACGAGTGTTCCATACCCACTGGGGTATGTAAAATGTTTAAGGGTATGTGGTATTCCTATTAAACTGTTTACATACATTATTATTATTAATTAACATACAAGTTTATTTATTTTACAGGAGTGAAAAAGTCTAAACTATTTCAAATATTATAAAAATTAGGATCATCGCTATCATTTGCTCACTAATACTCAAATTCCTAGTAATATTTTATTTTCATTCAGGGAATACTAGAAATAATTTCAAATGAATTTGAAAAATACCTGAAGAAAAAGGAAAGTATAAAATATTAAAAAAAAAGTATTATTATTTCAAAATGTAACAACATTTTAGTCATGCGAGGATGTATTTCCATTAATATGTCGAATATTCACAGTAATGGAAATATATCCTATCATATAATTCTGTGTACTAAATTACACATACACACACACATATATATATATATATATATATATATATATATATATATATATATATATATATATGTATATATATACATATAATATATATATATATATGTATATATATATATATATGCTTATTTCTGTGCACTTCTATGTAACAATTATTCAAATCGATATTACCTACGTTATAATATAATATATTAATAATAACTGATTTATAAATACTTTTCGCATAGAGAAGCTGAAATGAGATGATAATATTTGCCTATTATTAATTTGCAGTTCCATATTTGTAATAGTTTAGTTTTTTTTTTAAATATGGGTTAAGCATACCTGCACGCAGAACACCTTATTCATAACTTTACAGACTTTTAACAGTTTGTAACATATTGTGTATGTTTAATTAAGTTGTATGCCAGCTTTCAATTTTGTTCCATTATCATTTTATTTATCGAACATTTTCACTGCTTTTCACATAAATTTAGGAATAATCTCTATCATAATTTGTTAACTATTTTCAAAAATAATAATTCGCCATTGAAGTTGAGAAAATCTTGTTTATTTAACATTTACTAATGTTAGAAAAATTAGCAAAGAGAAAGAAGAGAAGGTAGGGAAATGGAATCCCAAAGCAACGAAGGCGACTTTCGCCGGGTACTGTGAAGACTAAAATGAATACCGATTTATGTTACCTAACTCGAGAACAATTATAAAGAATAGCAGTATTCTGGGAATCCACCATCAGAAAGAGCTATTTACAGTCAATTTCAGAATCGAGGTGAGAGCAGAGTACATCTCGTGATTTGAAAGACCCCCAAAACATATGAGTCGACAGATATGCGTGACGACTATGGCGGAAAAAACACACCCCCGAACGGGACCTTTTTGAGCCAGAGCCTGTGTTCATGAAACACAAAAACAGAGGGTCTGACACCTTTCAACACAACAGTAGAGCAAAGAAGTAAACCAACACGATCTATGGCTGTCACAGAAAACATTTACTTACGTTATAATGAAGATTTGTTTCACCACACACCACTATCGAGAAACAGTGAAATCATTTGACTCTGAACATTGGACAATGTTGATAAGAAAAAAAACTAGAATTTCATAACTTGAACGAGCCTAAAAACTATAATTTCATAACTTGTATGAGCATAGACACTAGCAAGAAAGCTTCAATATATCAAATCGATAGGCTACAAATGGTTATTTTATATCAAGGATGAACCAACTGTTGCTCCAAGTAACTGCTTTTACAAAAGTATTGTAGAAACCGAAGGACGGTGGCAAAAGTAATGCCCCCCCCCACATTAAGGTACAATTCCGTATGATATGATATAATTCGACATCACCACCACCACATTCTTATGTGGCGACTTGAAATAATATATATATATATATATATACATACACACACGTGCACAAACATACATATATATATATATATATATACATACATATATATATATATATATATATATATATATATATATTGCTCATTAAATACAAAAGGGCCACAAACCAAAATTTGTAAATTATACAGGAGGCGAAAACAAAATTTTAAACATGATTTTTGTATTTTTTAATTAATATGTAAGGTTTATACATCGTTAGATGCGTTTTTGGTTGCTACATCTATGAATAATAATAACTTTTTAAAAGCTTTTGCCCACGCGGATAAAATAGGATAAAATTTTTGCATTTGAAATTTAATACAATCTTTCAGATAATTGATTTAACAAAAACACAATTTCAAGTAATTTTACGGTTTATTGAATATTTTTACACGTACAAGACAATTTTGAATTTTATTTTCTTTTCCAAGGGTATTCAGTTTAACTATAATGGCTAATAAAAGTTAAATTGAAAATAGTAAACAGCGAGCATGAAATCAATTTTACTTTATTATAGCATGAAATTAAGATTTTTTGTAATATCTAAATTAACATTTTGATAATGAGTAAACTTATGTTTTAATAGCAATAAAACAACAAAATGGTCTTTTTTAAGGACATCCTAACTAAGTAGGTACATTGATAATTTAAATTGTCAAAAAATTAAAAAATGTCATCAAAACTTAATTCTTATGAACGTGAGATTAAATTTAATTGCAGATAAAAATTCTTTTATTTTCTTAATATGTTTAGATATTAAGAAAATAAAAGAATTTTTATCACATCTCAATATTGATCACTAAAATCATATTACGTTTTAAAAGGAACTATAAAACTTTAAAAGATCTATAAAATTAGCAATTTTACTAATTCAACTCTTATATCTATATTGATAGATAATGCAGTATAGAAATATTGTATTCTAAAATATCCCAGAATTCTCATGACAATTGTGACAATTTGATATTTTTTATGAAATAGTAAATATCAAAATAAAGTAACTCTAAAACATTTTCATAAATTATTATAGTTTCAAAACTTAATATTAACAAAAAAATTATAGATTTTCATAGAAACTTTGCTAGAATTTTGGTATAATATTCTTCTCAATAAGTTTCAGGATACCCTATTTTTTGGTTTTAAATATTTTAAGTTTTTGCTTGTACAGTTGTTTTGGCACTACAATATCAATAGATTTGTTGGCCTTTTTGTCAGCGTGGATACCGAGGCAACTTCCTCATTTCGTAAGAAGTGTTAAACAAAAACTTATTTTCATAAATTCGATGTAATTTAATAACTTTTATATTAAACCATTTTACTTTTTGTCCGTCTTCTTTTAGAGTATAATTGCCAACAGCCATTGGTTTGAAATCCAAAAAATTGTCATACGTAAGTTCATGTACTGTGGAGGGCGTACCTTTTTTTTGTAATTTTAATAATAGTTATGTACTGATTGAGAACATATATAGGTGAAAATTTTCAAGCCTTCGAAATGTTTCTCAGAATTAAATAATGGACTGCATCTCCCTCATTTGCGTTTGTCCTTTAATTAGGCATTTATAAGTGATGCTTCTCAATTTCGAGAACTTCTTATCGCACATTGGTACATGGCCAGCATGAATTAATTTTTTGGTTGACGACAGCAGTTATCGCTATAAAAAATTATATCAAAATCTTCAGTAAGTTTCTCGTTTAGGTTCTTTAAATACATAAGCACGCATGTTCCAATTTCATTTACACTTCAAGCTCCTTCTTCCTCATGTCAAACAAAAAAATTTGTGTTCTTTGTTCCCAATTCAGTAACAGTAAAATTTAATAAATTTAATTTCGAAACATAGTAGAAATTTGGTACTCCACCTTGTGGGCAGAGCATTACAGCCTGCAAATCGTGCACACACTACAAAATTATGACTCGCATTCTCTTTATCTACCCCCTTTTCAGCTCTAACTAAAGATTATTCTTTTAAATGCAAGTCATATTTCTTTTGTAAAGGGGCTTTTCGGCCAAATTTACGTAAGATGTGCCGTCCTCGCACTGATCTTTTTAGGTTTCCAAAAAGATATATCAAAATCATTTACGAAAATACTGTAGTATAATTGGTAAGAAATATACTGTTTGCCATCATCTTTACATTTATCAACATGATCCGAACGCAAAGCTGCAATAGACAAATTTCCTTCTATATATTTGGGTTTTATGCAAACACGTTAATTATTACTCTCAATACTAGAAATGGAGTTAATGTAGGCCTTAACACCATCTTTCAAAGTGACCTCTGTTTTGACCTGGTTACCATGTTTCCCATGTTTTCTTTCATTGAAATTCCTGTTGAATTAGAATTCTTTTTCATAGCTGTTCTAATCATTATATCAGAAATTGCTAATGTATTCATAAAAAAATACTTTGCATACTCGAATGCGAGTATTATTTTGAGGTAGATAAGTGTAGTTAGGTTTTTGGCAAGTGCAACCAACATGAACAAAACAATATCGCGGGTAAATGTTTGTCATATTATTGTAGAAAAATTACCTCTGAATACACAAATCACTTGTTTGCTAATTGTTTTCAAATATGGCCAATCGTTGATCAAATGTAAATTTTGCTTGAACACTTCTGTTTACAATTATTAGAACAAACAGATCCCAGTTTTTGGCATCAATTATTTTCTTTGACTTGGACCTAGTTGTATAGGCTTTACCACTGTTTCTTAGAGTCTTTGTTATATCTCTCTTCTACAATTTTGGGTTAGCTTTCCTTTTCCTTAATAGCAATTGAGAGGTCGCGCCAGATGATTGACTATCGACGCTGGGTGGCTGATTCTCAATGCTGTTTGAGTATCAATGCTGGGTGGCTGAATATCAATAATGGGTGATTGCGTATCAATGCTGGGTACCCGAGTGTCAATGCTGGGTGACTGATTTTCAATGGTATGTGGCTGAGTCAGTGCTGGGTAGCTGAGTGTCAATAATGATGACTGAGTGTCAATAATGGGTGGTCAAGTGTCGATGGGGGGTGGTTGAATGTCAATAATGAGTGATTGTGTATTAATGCTAGGTGGCTGAGTGTTAATATTAGGATGCTGAATGTCAGTAATAGGCAGTCGTGTATCTATATAAGATGGTTGGGTATCAATACTGAAAGGTTGAGTGATAGCAGTGAATGATTGAGGTTCTACACCAGAAATTCCAGGTTGGGGTGAAATTTAGTTCGATTGCACATCTTCCTCTGAATCTGAAGATGTTTTATCACTGGGTTGATAATTTGGATCTTTAACGCTATCAAATGAGAAAATCAGCTGTTGTTTTACTACTTGATGATGTAGAATCACTAGAGTCACCGGAGTCACTACTCGAGTCATCACTCTCTTCAATGTTTTTAATTGGCTTTTTCTTATTTGGATATTTTATTTTATCAGAATTTTCTTCTTCATCATCAAGCAACAATAAGCTCAGGTTGTGTTGACTCTCTGGTATAGAGTATCAAAAGAATCATTGAATTGTGTGTCTTGCTGAATGACTAGTGGAGTAAAAGGTTCTATGTTTTATTCTACGACTGATGAAAATGAAAGTTGTTGAATATTTTGTGCGAATGTTCGAAATATTTCTGGTTCTGTTACTAGTTATGTAAATAATGAAACAAGCTTTTAGTTGACAAATTTTCAAATAAAGTTAGAAATGTTATTGACAGAAGTCAAGCTATTTCCACCTAAATTTCATTGATATAAATTCAGTAATTATTGCCTAATTGAGCAACACATTTCATACTAACATTCTTATATTGGTAGGTAGATAAAATGTTAATCAATAGGATTATACGCATAAATAGGATGGTATACTTATATTGATTGAACTATAAAGTAACCTAGCAATAACTGAATAGCCCTCAATAGTCTTTAAGGGATTTGGCATTTGGATATAGATAGAAAAGCAGATGAAATAACCTAAAATAATTAAGTTATTTTATATACTTATAGGTTACTTGTTCATAATTACCTACAAAAGGAACACAATATTTCTGAAACAGGCTTAACCAAAAAAATAATATAGATTCATTCATGTATAGTTCTGTATAAAATGGAAACTTTTCTAAAACAACGGTTTGACTAATATTAATAAAGATATATTTGTGTACTAATCTTTACAGAATGAACTCCTTTCAAAATATGGCACTAATGTAAATAGTATATTATTACACTTACCTGATCTTTTATGCAAAAATAATGGTTTGCAAAATGTAGCGCTTTTGTATAAAACAATAAAATGAATTACGTGCTCTTTTTTGTATTGTGGCCCTTTTTCACAAAAATGCAATAGAGGCAGTTTGGCTATAATTTAAGCGAAAATGATGAGTGTCTTTATTTCATCATAAAATATCATCAATTTAGATAAGATATATATATATATATATATATATATATATATATATATATATATATATTATATATATATATATATATATATGTATATATATATTTATATATATATATATATATATATATCTATATACACGACTCTGCCAGAAAGGCTGAAATACGAATCAGATACAGTATGTAAATTAAATGAATCGCTCCACGATTAGAAACCAAGCATTCTGTCATGTACTTCTCGAGGATGGTACCGCCGTCACCTGTTTCAGCTAGCGACAGCGGCCTTTTCTATCATCAAAGCAGAGTTCATGGCAGCTTCTTTAGTAACTAAAGCAGCAATATGGTTGCAACAGTTATAGTCTGAATTTGGTGAGTATTACCAAAGGACTTGTTTTTTAATCTCAATAACAAAAGTGTTATAAAAACAAATTATGCAAATATTTAGGTATTTAATATAAATATCTAATGGAAAAACTTCTTGAAAATATTATATAGTTGAATTTTTTGTGTACAGTTAATATGCAAATATATTCACGAAAGCCTTCACTAGAACAAAATTTATATCATCGAAAGAAGCTATCGTAAAGTCACACAATTATAAAACAATTAACGATTAATATTAATTGTAATACATTCGTCTATTTTTAAGCAGTATCATTAAACGTAATAATTGCAAAAGTCTGTCAGTTTAAATACACTGCACATAACTTTGAATCTGAATTCCAGTACATATGTAAACCCAGTGTAAATAAATGTTCAGTTTTTCAACTTTTCCTGTAGACTTTGCAGTATACAATAAATTTTTGAAAAAGGAAATTCAGATGCATTTCAAAAAATGTAAGTACATGAACACATGTGTTCATGTGGATACAGAATAAAGAATTAGTAAATAATTATCTATTATATAAGCACAGAATAAGAGCAAATGAATAGCTTCAATAGAAATTGAAAAATAAAGATAGTAGAATAAAAAAAATGGAAAATGTTAAGTGTGAAAAATGAAATGTAGAATGTTGTAATTGCCTAGAGTAAAATTAAAGTAAATTTAGATTCCTACATCTGTAAAATTTGAGATAAGAGTTACAGCATAATTGTAATGTGGGACATGCGTGTGGTGTGCAAGCTCGCCATCTCATATTATGAACTTACAACTTTATAAAATTTCTCCGACTGAAAGAGCATCTTAATGTAATGCAATTATGTCAACAGACGTTCAGTGATGTGTGCAATATGCAATGTGCAAATTGTTAACTGAGGGAAAATGAAATCAAACATATGTGAAGAAGGCTCAGAAAGCTTAACTAGTATGGAAATCTGTCAGGAAGGGTCTAATTATCTATTGTCTGGATTCCTCAATAAATAATTAAATAAAAAGGGACAGCGGGAAAATACGAAAAATTAAATATTAATTTTATCAAACTTTTATCTTAATCCGTATAATACCCAGAGGTATGGCTTTTTAATTTGGACGGCGACAATTTTAGATTACGGTCTGTATGGCTATAAAAATAAATATATCACAATAAAACCGTAGGGAAGGCAAGCATTGATTTAAACATTTCCACGTGTTCGAAGTTGGAATAATATTAAATACTCTTTGTGGAAAATAAAAAAAAAATAAATATGGCGTACAAAGAAATAACAAGTTTTTAAAGGAACTAAAAACAAAATAAAAACTAAAAACTGCGCATAAATACATTGTAAATGAGTTAAAAGCAAATGTATCAAAATAAAAATACACACAAGACAGATTTAATTATAATTCTTATGTTTTGTTCTTATTTAAGGAGTCAATAACATCATAATCTAAAGTCGAAAAAGTGGAAAGAAAATAAGAAAGATGACAAATGATAATAGAAAAGGATGATTATTGCTACCCTTTTATTAGAAAAAGGTAATTTGATGGTGGAAAAAAATTTCTTTGTAACGATATAAGTATTTATAGTCACTAATTATTTTTATCCTCATTTCTGAATTAATAAAAGTACTACCTATTGTTTTAAACCATCACACTAATTTATTTGAATTATAATACGTTTTCCATCACTTTATCATAACTATCATAACCTAGTTACAAATTTAAATTAAATCGATTGATTCAATGAAAGTCGTACTGCGCATATGTACATATATATATACATATATATATATATATATATATATATAAGTAATATTGATCCAATGTGCTTCACGAGTCAATCTGTTGTGTTAATGCATTGTAACGTTTAATTCCTAGGAGCTAGTAGAGTAAAAATATGGACGTGTATGATGTAATGGGAAATTTTAACACAATTTTTTGTGCATGTTCACTATCTCGTGTTGCAAAATTAAGCAATAATATAATTCTAAAGGATATTACGATACGGGCTTTGATCACAATATTTTTGATAATAATCTCATCCACAAATATTTTGACAGCATCATTTCAACTTCATTTTTTAACTCGTTATCCTGTGTCAGACAATTTTGGTTGGATACATACAATAACATCGAGGATACAAGTCGTTATCCTTGTCATTTTTGCTGCTACAGAAAGTTGTCAAAGTGTTCACAGATATTTCGAAAATTATAAAAAAATTGACAATCTACTGAAAGTAACAATCCCCATGTATGTGAATGAAAGAAAATCATTTAATCAATTATTTAAGATTTTAAGCTTCACATCAGTCTGCATTATGGTTTTTGACATAATATCATGGTACACAGCCTATGATATTGGAATGGTAGTACTGTATCAATCCTATTTCATAACCCAATTCATTTTACAAGTACAAGATTGGAAGTGCATCATAAATTTGAAAATATTCAGAAGGCGTCTAAACATAATTTTGAAACGTATTAAAACATTATCAGAGGGATATGTTTACGTTCAAGTCGAAGATAACGCTGATAATGTAATAAGCGTCAAAAATAATAATACAGAAGTTATAATTGAAATCAAACAATTGAGAGAAAGCTACATAGTCTTAAGCGAGCAATGCAATTTATTTACTATTGCGTTTGGATTTCAGGTAAGTTCCATTCCTTTGTTTGCATTTTTTTATTTAAACTTAAAACTAATTTAATCTAGTACTATAAACCAATTGGCCCAATTCAACGTATAAAAATATTTGAATGTTTATTTCCGGGTGAATTGAGGAAAGTGAAACGGAAAGTGACTTTTTCAACAAATCTAATATATAATATAAATATATAATATATTTTTCTCGCAAATTTTTCAATACTTTCAAAAAACGCTCTAAAACCGTTCTCTGTCCAAGCAGTCTCCGAAAATATTGATGAATAAGTCATAAAAATTGCAGACAAAGCAAATATTGATCGTTATTCGACATTTATTTCTATTTTCACAAAAAATACAAAACTTTAAATTAACAATTTATTACCAAGAGGGACACCTCCAATTAAAAAAACTTGATTTGTTTCAATGGAAAAAATAAATATATTTTGCTTGATAACAAGAATCAGACTTTAACATTAAAAAAGGTAGCTCCTTGGAGTGCGTAGTCACCTTGGTAAAGTGTAAACGTATTGCGATGAAAGTTAACAAATTTAAAATTGTATCTACACTGCACGTCTCACACCCACAGACAAAAAGAACTATAGTTTTTAGTTTTTTAAACAAACTGACATTAAGTTTAAAATACCTTTTTTATAATATATTTATGTTCAAATATAAATGACTGTACAGAACACTAATTGTGCCTGAATGACTCGCATTGACCAATTTTATTTCCTTTAAATGTGAAAATATTGTGAAATGTTATTTTGTGTGTGCACCCGGCAATTTTTGCCTAAAACTGTAAACACTTGTCGTTAGTAATATATTGGCGAAAAATAAAGATTGAAAATTGACAAAATTTATATTATAAAAAAACAGTAGTTCAATTTTTAAAAAAACAGTAATCAGATGAATAATATATTTACTGAAACAATGACTTTTAGGAACTGAACATGGCCAAACATATCGCTTTTTTATTATTTTTCTCAAAGCCTTATTGTTTCTATATTTTCAGACGTTAAGCAAAAATATATATGGCAGGAACGGAATATTTTCTCCTCTCATTTTATCGAGCAGAGTATCATTAGAACAATTTTTTACAAGGGAACTAAATTTCCACTCACCGTTTTGGAAAATGTTACGTGTCTAGAAATGAATGTGCATTCCTATAATTATTACATTTTGGTTTGAAAAATCCTAAAAAATTATAGGCATTTGGTAAAATTATTTTGGTTAATTATGGTTCAAATATCAATTTAAAAAAGATAGACATTTTTACTTTGTGCCTGTTCCAACACGCACTTAACTAGGTTTAACAAAAATAGTTTCCATTGCGGATCTTGTGCTCATTTTACTTGCGAGAATCAACTCCTTTAAACTAAGCGGGGTTTTTAAGGTTCTTTGCTTTTTAAACGAAAAATTTTTTGTCAAATTTTATACTCTTCGGAGATAAAATTTACACATTTATTTTAAATTCACACAATTCCGGTAAAAACTGGAATTGTGTGAATAAATATAATTTTTGCAACTTTAGAATGATCTGTTCTGCAGTGGATAGTTACGCGTTATAGTGCATTTTGCTAATGCACTACATGGAAAATTAAATTACGACTGCTTATTATGTATTTTTCAAATACCGACTTTAATTCTTTGCAATACATACTTGCCATGATTCTCGTGTTAACTCCCATGACGTCCCCTTGAGTTACTTCTGACTAATGCATAGCCAGCATTGTTCTTTTATCGCCCGGGTCCAATTATCATTATTTTACAGTTCTACAGATTTCATATTCTGTTTCAAGTAAAATGAAAATTTATTGGAGTTCATTCGCATTTTTAAAATTTATATATTTTAACAAATAAGTTAGTATTTTTTTCAATAGTTCAATTATAATATTCAATAGAGATACAACCACGATTAATATCTATTTATCTCTATCAACCTCGATTTCCGGATGCCCCTTGATTACCGAATGTCCTTGTTCCTGAGGTTATAAACTCTAAAGCGAAAGTAATTCAATAAATAGTTTTTGCTTGTTTTGCATAATCCCCATATATACCTCGTACGCAGCCCCATGATATCCGCACTGCATTAATCTTGTGGAGGATTTGTATTAAACAATAATTCCAACATTTAATTTGTTTTCACTAGCAAAATTTTAAAAAAAACCTCACACAGTGCGACAAATTGGATTGAAAAATAAATATCAATGGCTGGAAAATAGAAATATTCCCTAATTTTGACTGAAATGTATAAGAGAAAAAACTCTAGGCAAGAGAAATAAAGAATCATAAAATCAATATACTTAAGCGAAATTTTAAATTTTAAATTAATGTAGCATTTCGTTACAAAATTTATTTGAATTTGTTGTAAATTAATGTTAGGTTGCCAAACAATAGATCCAAACTTTTTATTTAATTAACAATTAAATTCGGAACTTTATCATTTTATTTGTTAATCGGTGGGAGGTGGGTGTTGAATGCAGTGTTTGACTTCCTTTTCGGTTAAAAACGAGTGAAGAACAATAAAGATATAGAAATTTTAGTAATCCTCTTCTTTCATGAATACCTTTTCGGGTTAAACAACATACAACATATGCACAACACTGGATGAAGATGTATTCTCGATTGATATGGCTAAGTATCTGTTGAATATTCAGAGAAGGAAATCTTGACTTCTGCAATCATTCTCAAGTAGTACGAATTCCTCCATTCAAGTCAGAAAACGTAAAAAGTTTTATTAAAATAGCTCACAGATTCAACCAATGTCATCAAGCAGACTACCCTCATATTTTCATACCACAATTGGAAAAAAGACGACTTCTTGCTTTGGGGATAAAATGGAAATACTTGATCGTCACATAAGTTAATACCCATGAAGTGGTATGGTGGGTTTATTAGTTGCTAACCTAACATTACTTGAAGCCAAAGTCTCATACTATGATCATTAGCAACTAGGCTAATGAATTTCATTAATAACTATTAGATAAGAAATATTTTGAAACATTTGTAGGCCATTTTTCCATCGACTCAAGATAATATCTTTACACGCAAATGCTATGTTTAGTAAAATTAAAAACATAACAGATATACTTAATATTTAAAATGATTTATTTCCTCTCGTTGTGAACTGCATATTATCTATTTACATAAAAATTAGGGCTTTCAGCACTTTCAATACAGTAAGCGTCCGTTTTAGCTACTTTGACCAATTAGGATAATTCAAAATTACATTTCATAATTTTGAATTATCATAATTGATCAATTTAAATGGTGAAGTCGCCACAATATGCAAGTGTCGTCTCCGACCCATAATAGATTTTAATTGAATGAATCTAGTTTGTGTATAACTCTTGTTTAATTATCAGTGCCTGTAAATAATAGTTTGTGTATTTAACATTTGACCTATCCGTCATTAATTATTTTGTACAAACAAATGTCACTTAAAAATAGGAATGAACATGTTTCACCTTTATAAAGAAACAAAATATGTTTAATGTTAGAAATGTTCGAGTAAATCAATGTTGGCTTATAATATTTTAAAATTGTTGGTTTCAGCTGCTTTCCACCTTTTTCCACACGATTACCCATTCTATTGTAATCTGTCACCTAATTATAATGTTTGCTTTGGGAAAACTGGTACGTATTTATATCAATAAACGTTTATATTATGTGTTTTATTTACTATAATATAAGAATAGTAAGAGTTTTATTATGATTAATCAGGATAATTACGAATTATTTCATGTCTTTTCAAAGTACTTCCTAAATTAAGAGTGCAACCATTCTAGTCAACTGAACCTCAAGTCCAGCTTTCTTTGTATTGCCCGCGACAGTTATTGTCGTAATGACACAATGAGTCTGAATGCACTTGCGCCCGTGAGCTTCATATAATTATGTAGCTATCCCTCCTTAACAATAAAAAAATAGGCAGACAAATGAACTTGGAAGTATTTATAAATTATTTGCCTAAGACCACTCGCTATCCATAGAACTTATTCTTTATTACTCACCACGACTAAAGGAGAATCTCAGTTTTCCAATTTACTCACGTATCATTTTCCATCATTTTGAATATCAGTGAATATCTCATTTGAATATCATTACATATTTTTCCACAGGGTAAGTGAATGATAAAGGACAGAGAGGATATTTGTACAGCGTTTTTGGGGTTATTCTCAAAATTTGGAGCAAAAATTCAGTCCTCTCTATTTATATTTTTAAACTGTTTTCTTTAATTGCTATTATGTAGAAATATTTTTAGGTTCTTAGATCTAAATGGCCAAATCGGGGTGAAATCTGTGTTAGGATTTCGTATAAATTTTTCACCTCCATCTCTCCATCTGCATATCAAAATCTTACCTCTAAGAGACTAATACCGAATGTAAAGAAATTTGGGAGGTAATCTCGGTTCGTGAATCAGGTGAACATATAGAAAGAAACGTTTTTTTAGTTTTTTGAGATCCGTGTGGATGTAATTTATGTAGTCTGAAGGACAATAAAAAATGTCTAGAATATTTATGTACGAAAATTTCTTTATGAGATATAAATATGAAAGTATTGTGCAGTCTGGAGGAGATTATAAGGTATTGCACCTGGAAAAAGTAATAATTATTCAGTGTACTTTTCCTTGGCCTGTGAAAAATGTTTTATGCAATATAAATATATATACACTCTTTTGCATAAAAAACGGGCGGTTTTGATTTTGTCATATTATTAACAAAATATTATTTATAAAGAGGTTGTATTAATTGTAATTGTTACTGGCAGGTATAGTGTACTCTGGCACATAAAAACGAACGTTCTAAAATTGAAATTTATTCTTTTTGAATGAAAATTCTCGTTCACTGATAAAAACATATTTTTTAGCGGTAAATGAAATCCAACTCTTATTAAGTTCTTTTTCATTTGTTACGTTTTTTATTTTTTCGAATAAATTTTAATTAAATTTCTGCTGTTTGTTGCATTATTTATTCTGTTTGCTGTTCTCAGTATGGTTGAAAAAATGATAAGAGCTAGTAAAATTACTGCGCTGCTGGAAGAAAGCTGTAGCCAATGTTATGTGTCTCAGCAGTATAATGTGAGCCGTTCCATCATCGAAAGGACCTGGTAACGATACCAAGAAATGGGCTCTGTCAGTAGAAGGCCTGGTTCTGAAAGAAAACGGTGCACAGAGCCACGGGGCGACCACTTCACAGTCAATCAAGTGCTACGAAATTGTCAAGTTACGTACGTGGCTTTCAAACAGAACCTCGAGGACATCAGAGGTACATGAGTAAGCCTATGAACAGTCAAAAGGAAACTTCAGGCTGTCAATATACGTAGCTATCGCCAGCTCGGGGCTCTACATTGCTCTATGAGCATTGAGTTGAATAGTGTTTTACAACGAGACTTGAATAGTGTTTTATTCTCCGATGAAGCTCGTATATCGATTAGTGGTGAGGATCGAAGTCGGCGAGTCTTAAGAAGATATGGAGAACGCTTCGCAGAAGTGTGCTTTCAGGAAATCACCACTTACGGTGGAGGCTCCATAATGTTTTGGGCTGGTATTAACTCAGATGACCGTACCGAGTTAGTTTTTATTGAAAATGGCACACTTAATGCGCAAAGGTACATAACAGGTGTTGTTATTCCTCATGCCCGACCCGCATTAACAGCAGTTGGAGGAGAGTCCATTTTTATGGACGACAACGCTCACGCCCACCGCTTTAGAGACGTTGATGCGTATATGCAGGAGGCCGGAATTCGTCAGTTAGACTAGTCAGCTAGAATTCCCGACCTCAATCCATAGAACACATATGGGATAATCTCAAACGATGCGTCAGAGCCGTAAAACCAGCTCCAGAAAACATTCAGGCACTTAAAAATGTGATCGTCGCGGAATGGGAACGTAATCCTCAGGAAATGATAAAAAACGTTGTCGAAAGCATGCTTAGCAGATTAAGCGCATTGATTTTAGCTAGAGGAGACCATACTCGTTACTAAATTTTCAAATTTTATGTTAAATTAATAAAAAATATTCAAGAATAAACTTTGGCCATTTTTGATGTACCAGTATTCAAACGCTCGTCTGTAGACTTTACATAGTTTTTTTTATTTATTCGCATTTTTAATGACTGAAGGGGGTAAAAACATTATCTCAATAATAAATAACTATATTCTCATCATATCGCCATATAAAATGCATCAAATAATAATAAAAAACTGATATGGTTTATTCCTATAAGTGCCCGTTTTTTTTGCAAAAGAATTTATATATATATATATATATATATTTTATATATATATATATATATTATATAAGAATTGATTTTAATTTATATAAGAATTTATATATATATATATATATATATCCTATCAAAATCAGCACTTGACTAAATCTACAGATATCGGATCCCATTTAAAAATGAGATACAAGATTATGCCAAGTCAAAATAAGCAACTCATTCTTAAAATTTAAAACTATAATAGTTTGTGAACCTAAGTGTGCGGGAACTTTCGTAGCGCGAGTTACATTTGTGTGTAAAATGTTAATTTGATTGCAACGAAAGTAATTATTTCTTCTAAATTTCAAACATTACTGTTGGCTCTAAAATTTCTCATATAGAGAGATAGAAGGCCTTGTACTCATGGTGCTGTAAAGGGCAGACATACATATTATAAAACTGAGGCGTGATATATCTATTAATTATATTTCCAAATTTTCTAATTAAAATTTGTTTTATCAAATAATACCTAATCAGTTATCCATAGATGTCAATTATTTCTTTGATTTAAAGTTTATCATAACTTTATTATTTACATTGGCACTGCAAAAATTCTTAAAATCTTATTAACCTTTGATTAAATTTAATCGACCGACATATGCTTTTACAGAATGTTACATCTTTCGAGTGCTCAATTATAGTAAGTTTTTTGATACGATTTTTGTACGGAGCTACATTATTAATTCTACTATTGAGGGAGTCAGTCATTGTACGGAGATTAAAATCCTGTTTGCTGTCAACAATCGACAGTGGCCGGATAATTTATAATTATGGTAAGTATCATATGTACACTATTCACTTTGTAATAAAATATTTTCCAAAAACCAACCATATTTGAGTATTTCACAATCTGTAATTTTGAATAGCTTATGTGATAAAATTATTCTAGAAGTCACTTAGGCAAATTGAATGATTCATAACTTTTAAAAATTTGAAAGGAAATTTGTGAAAAAAAGATTTTGTAAAAATTTGTGTGATTTTTTAAAAAGCACGCAAAATATAATTTGTGAAAAAAAATCACTGTTATTTGAACTGACAAACGTCTAAAGAAAGAATCGTATGTGTAATTAACAATCGAGTTGGATAAGTTCAAATGACATGCAATTTATAATTACAAATACTGCTCTTTGTGTTCAATGAATAGACGATACAATGGAGCATGATGTAATTAAAATTAATGCAAACATAAATAAAATGCTTTCGTGAAAATAAAGCTTATTTGGTGAAATATATCATCGCAGGAATTAAACTAATTAACAATTAAATGAAACTACATGATGTAGTATTATTTCTACTTTCTTTAATTTCTTTAACCACGACCTAGGTTTCGTTGTATTACAACATCTTCAGGTGGGATATTGGCAAAAATTCTTTCAAGATAAAGAATCTTTTCCAATATCCCACCTGAAGATGTTGTAATACAACGAAACTTGGGTTGTGGTTAAAGAAATTAAAGAAAGTAGAAATAATACTACATCACGTAGTTTCATTTAATTATGAATAATGAATTTCTACAAAATTAACGCCAAATATATTCAATAAACTAATTAAGTAATTTTTACTTTCTCTGATCACGGGATCAGATTTCAATATGATAATTGACTAAAATTGTGCTGTTTATTTGTGTATCTTCTCATTTAAAAGGTTTGCTACAGCATATATGAAATGTAATTCGTTTGTGTCTGTGTTACCTGAGGTATTTTGTTTTGAACAGTAGGTATTCTAATTCATGTCCATCGTACTTTCAGTCACCTCGTAATCGTTCCGAATTTCCCACTTTCTGAAAATATATTCGAATATAACAATCACACATAGGCGAGCATAATACACCCATCCATGCTTTTCAATTTAAATGGAGTTATCACAGTTTTTGCGACAGTCTATATATATGAATACTATTGTTGGAAACAAACTTAACTCTGCTTCCAATGCCTGCAATACATTAAAAATTGTAATTGTATCTCAGTAATTTAAAAACTTAAAATATGTTTCCAATTAAATTAAATAATATCAGTGTTATGTCAACATTGCAAGTCGGTCTATATTGCCTATTACTACACATATCGTAATTTTGAATTATCATAATTGGTCAATTAGAAATGGTGACATCATCAGAATATGCAAGTATCGTCTCCAACCCATAATAGATCTTATTAAATGACCCTAGTTTGTACATAACACTTGTTGCATTATCAATGCCTGTAAATAGTACTTCGTGTACTTAACATATGACCTATCTGTCGTTCATTTTATGGGTACTGGAACAAATATAGTTTACTGCATCCTGAAAACAAATAAATCGAAATAACTTTCATCAATATAAAGAAGTTACTTATTCATGTCTTAGGGAAATATATAAATTAAGTTCAGTTCATTGATTTCTTTTTTACAACTACATTCAAGTTACCCAATTTTTAATTTCTCTCGCTACATGTTTCGACAATGAGAGATAGACATCAAGGACATCAACCCAATCATATAAATCTCCACGACGACGCTAAGTAGCTTGATAATTAAATGTGTGTAATCATGTTCAGTTTATATTATTATACCAGTAAATATCCTTGCTCATCACGCGAAGAAATCTAATCTTTATCCTTCTGCATGAAAATATCTATAGACTACATAAAGTCACTAATTATAATATTCTTTTCAGAAAAACAGAAAATTGTAAATAATTACTTTCCAAAATTTCTCCAATTAATACTATGGACACTGGTATTATATACATGAAATTTAATAATCAGCTAAATTAAATCAATGTACTTAATTAATCTTGGTTTACTATATTCATCTTGTCAGACTTTTTCTTATGTACCTAATGTTGTTATATCTTACTACCCTAAGGATATGTTTTCAGCTCACATTTTGATCATGTTACAGGTTTAACGAGGCTAAATTACGGGATGATATGATCACTTTAATTGATTTCTTAATTTTCTTTTAATTTCAGGTTCCAATCTCTCAGATACTTTTTACGAATTCGCCATCGTGGTTGAACACCAGACTTTAATTTTCAATGCAAACGACTATGTCAAATTAGATTATTCATTGATTTACAGCATGTTTACCGCCATAATTAGTTACGGAGTTGTGTTAACCCAATTTAATAAGGAAAATATTAGCTAATTACAATCCCGTTTTGTTTTACTGCGTAATTTGTATTTATTTTAAGAAACAATATGACACGAAGCTCAATGACAAGGTTATTATGTTGCAGAACATACTTTTGTTGCTCTAATATGGATCCACATTCACATTTGTTATACACTTACACTTACTATATAAATATTTGATGTTTTAATTGTGTTAATAAAAATATGTTAGTTTAATATATGGACTAATCCTTTCTACACTAATAAAATGTATTACTTTCAGTATCACAAATAAATATTATCAATGTATTTAACAGAATTAGTCAATTAAGGCTTAACTACATCTAACACTTATATAATTGTATGCAAATAAATCAACAAATAAATTGAAATCTCAACTTTTATATGTTTATTGCAATATGTAACTACTTTTGTTTCAATTTTCATTGTTACATTTGTAACTTCGCATGTTTTTCTGCAAGCAGTACATAAAGAGCTAGCATTCCATTGCTCTAAGCAAATATTATGTAAATTGACATGATATTGTATTATAAAAATGAATTTACTTTAAAAAGTGTTTCACTACTTTTTAATATTCATTTGGTAATAACGTACATATGCTTCCGAAATGAAGGATTAAAGTATCCAATAAAACGATATCACACTAGAACTTTTGATTCATGCTTCTTTCTAAATTATTAGGTACTTAATAGCATTAGATATTTTTGCTTCCAACTTTTATGACTTGAGAGAAGATCACAACGACACAAATAGAAATATGTTGTTAAAGGTTTGCAAGTGAAACAATTTGTCATTTCTTCATAAATTTCTTCCATCCATCTGTCCATTTGTCCATCTGCTTATCACGGGTCTACAATTTCTTTATTGCTAAACCTACATAAAGGTTACTTCGCAAGTAATTGCTTCAAGTGAAAATCTCAATTAATATGCAGCCAGTATATAAATATATTTTTTTATACTAAGCTGGTAAAACAGGGGCCAATTGATTTCGCACATACTGTCAAGTGAGGTATCACTGGAATGGCATTTTAGTGCGACCATTTCAATAATATTACGCTCGATTTATATTCGAAATCAGATTCCCGGTTTTCTTTTATATCTATACCTGGTTTGCAGAATGTTGAACTTCAAAGAGATCTGCAGTATATCTCTCCCAAGATACACAGGTATGGATTCTTATTAAACGCGTGTTCGGATACGCATTTAGTTATTTTCCATATTGGCTACCATCAAGTAAAGATGCATCACATGTTCATTAAAAAAAACTCATAAAAGTTTGGTGAATAATCTTAAATTATTGCAGACTGTATACATTACAAATTAATGAACGTAATGAAATTTACGTACAAAATTTAACAATAATAAAAATAATAAATTATTTACATTTTTCTTTTTACATTTGCAAAACATTTAACTTATTAACGCCCATAGTAAAATTATAAGAATGGCGAATCTCGTACTTGTCATGCAAACAACTCTAAGCAACTACTTTGAATGTTCTGTTATCTATTACCTTTTTGAACGAATTTCACTCTTACTACTTGACGGTTTACTGTTCGATTGGCAAATTTACTGTAGAGAATAGTAGCTGCACTCGCAAAATTAAAATCCGTGTTGATTTTGAATTGTACCACTATAAGTAGATGAAAAATTATAAAGAGTTTTTACTTGATATTACACCTATTTTTTTAAACATTGAAACGAATTCAAATCACACATGTTATTTCAGACTGCAGGAAAAGACTGATGCTCCCCATTATAGATTAGAATTCAATAATAAAATTGAAAAGTATATTCCACGTATTATCCCATACAAACGACACGTATTTGCGTATAACACATAGATTACTTGACTTAAAGTAAAACACCAATACATTACAATAATTAGGTCCACACGCAAGTACGATCTATGTGCTAAACGAATATAACTACATCATTATGGATATTGATTTTGTCTAGACAGTAAAAACTTATCTTGAGGTTGCAACAGCTGGGGGTGGTCACGTAAATAGAACACGTATGTGCATAGAAACATTTTACTAATGAGTCTTTAAGTAATTTACTTTCTCAAAGATCAATGAAAAGAAACATATATCGCACGGTACAGGAGAATTTAGTTTTTTAGTTGTCCTTCTAAAATATATGAATGTTTATTTAAAGTTACAAATTAGTTTTTGTATGCAGATTTATACATTCAAATAATTGTGAGAAATGGTAATCGTAGTGTTATTTTTTGTTCTTCAGTATTGAGTTTCGGTATATAATTTTAATCTATTTTTCCACGTAATTATTATAGAGACTTTCTTGCAAAATAAATAATTGAATGGTTAAAACAAAAGATGTACGTTTTTACTATTCACGCAAAATAACCAATTATATGTGAGCTAAATAAATTAATTACACAAATAGTACATATCAATTACGATAATGGTAATATAACATTTTATATAATATATAATTCACGAACTTTGAAATGCGATGGGAAATGGAAGATGTCAAAATAATGGAAAATAAGAGCAGTTGTTGCAACACATGACCTTACAGACATTACAGAGAATAGAGAAATGTTAAAAAATAGGGCTTGAAATCTAACAGTGTTTCTAGTCTAGCTGGATTTTTGCTGGACCAATGTAAGTGCAGCTGGATTTAGCTTGTAACGATCAATTTATAGATTTTTGAATGATATGGTTTTTATTATAAATACTTAAGAAATAAAAGTATTTTCTTTCTTCCAAATCTTTTATTATTTCGACTGACCATTTTCAGTACAAATCAATAAGACTTCCTACACATTTAGGAAGTAAACGAAATTTTTAAAAAGAGACGGAGGAAGAGACGAAGGTTAAATATTGAGATAGTATTATAATTATGTATAATGTAATCTTTACATTATGTAATATCAAATGTAAGTCTACGAGTACTAATTAACATAAATAAATATATTACATTATAATAATGTAATGCATAATCAGCGGCAATCAGTCTTACCAATTTTCTTTGGTTCAATATGGGTAGGTAGTGTAATACTACATATATACTTAACAGTTTTTTCTCTATAGGTATTTATAAATTTATAAATAATCTCATTATCAATATTAGTAAAGTAATAAGTGATTAGTATTGGTTAGTCATTCTTATCGCAATCGTGAATCATTCATCACATATATACGTCACACAGATACAAAGAAACATTAATTTTACTAGCTAGGTTGACTCAGTTTCTCACTTCACTAATTTCGACATTGAATTGTATAGCCTAACCTAGTAACCGCTTATAAAATTAAAATTGTAAACTGTTATTTATTAGAAGTAGAGACGAGTAGAAGTAATAACATTTTAGTCTTGTTTTGAATTAAGGATTAATTAAATGAAATTTTATTTTATTTTTTGGCTCATCTGGAAGTGGGACCTCAAATAAGTAAATGCTATTGATGGTGTTGCTTCCTAGCCTGTTTGTCAACAAACTGCATATATCCTCGACTGCAGAGAAGGCTATTTCTGATGATCATAAATTAACGTTAAATGTACACCTCTGATTCCCTTAATTTTACAGAGTCATTTCCTTTTTTAATGTATTATCATAATCCTTTTCAGTTCTCATTTCTTTCCATTTCTTGGAGTTTTCTTTCTAATGCTATAATTGAATTTCTAGGTCTTGTTCCAATGTGAAATTCAGGGAATGAGAGTTTTCTACTTTCATTATATCCTCTTCTACTGCATTGGTTACATTTTATGTGTATTTACACCATTCAGCATATTTTTCCTATCCTGGCTCATTTCTTATTTTTCCGGTATTGTGGAAGTATAATGAAGCGTTTTATTCTTAAATTCTTGTTCATATTTTTTGTTTTATATTTACCTAACTTTCTACTTTTTAACTAGATATTATCATTTAACGGTAGATGCTACTCTTTTACTGACTCTTTTATTTGTTTTTAATTTAACCAATAGTTGGGCGGCTGAGAGCAGATTCGCTGTGTTAAAACTAATTAAAATCTCTTGTACCTCTTGAATGAATATGATTTTTTTACGATATCATTAAACTCAAAAATTTTAAAATATTCAAGCGTATCAAATATTTTCCTTGTGAAATTAATAGGTACTGAATTTTTTAAAATGACTGATGTTCATTTGAGCCAAAAATTTGTAATACACTATTCTATTTTGTAATAAATTTTAATTTACTTTGAATTGTGATCCATAAATATCTAATTATTTACAATAACCTAAAGGGATTAGGAAGTATATACAACGACGAGTTGATTCTCACTCACGCTAGTTTTGAACAAACTTCCGAAAAAATTACATCTCAATATTGATAAATATGCACTTTTGCGCATACATTCCGATTGTACACAATCTTTCTTTCTTTGGTATGAGGTTACCTCATATACAGTCCTACACAAGGTCTCAGATATACACTTCTTACCAATATAATTGTAGCCATTTCTATTCCAATAGAGTCTTATAAAAGAGTTATTTAATCCTTATGCTAATAATCGATTCCTTGACAATACTTCAGTATTTACTGTTTTCGCCCAAAATGTTGTGAAAATAGAAAACTTTCATATGCTATTACCTTCACTTATATAATTGCATACTCTCCCATACATACAGTGAGGCCCTATTATTGGAAATCTATTATGATAAAATTATATAAATAATTTTTTTTAGACTTGTGTAGACTGTTTTTAATTATATTAAACAATTTAAAATTTTTACAGTATCTTACGGTCTACAAATATCCACAGATCATATAAACAGGCCTACCTATTTATTTTATAATTTTCAATTTCCAATTTTGAAAGCAATGTCTAAAGTGATACTATGGACACCGGTTTTGTACATTTTCAGACCCCTGTGCCAGTTGCATCAGGCTCGAATTATATGAAAATGCAATTTATATGAAAACATAAATTGTTAAAATATATATATTAGAAAGTGTAAATTGTTTGAAAGCCTATGGGGCTTTCGAAGACAACTATACAAAAAATAAGCTTTATTTGAATTAATTTAATGTGACTGAGATGGTTTTAAATATATAACTTCACTATATCATTCGCCATAGTTCGTAGGTTGCGCTATTTGATGTCGAAGTTTTCTTTCCTTTTATATTGATGTAACCTGTGTATGGAGTATCTTCGGCTCAACCTTGTGATATCCGATGCAATTTAAACAGGGGCACAATTATACGCAATCATAATTTTATTATTAAATCGAAGAAATTTAAAGTTAATTTTAAGTTTAAATTTAATTGTGTTAAAAATTTTAATTTCATTATTTATGAGTATATTCTTTTAAAGTTAGTTATTCTAATTATGCAAGTAACAGTACTTTCGTGTTTCCAAGTGCTAAAAGATTCTATATTTCCTTATTGCATAGAATAATGAAGTTGCAGCTAGTGCTCATTGCTGACCACTTCCCGCAACTTCACTAGCGTATTCCTCACAGATGAACTTTTCTTACATTTTAGGTTATAAAATACGTACAACTGAAACAACAATTTTGAAATTAAGAGACTTTATTGTTTTTTCATATCTTACGATTAACAATGTTTTGTTATGCTGAAATATTTTATTCATGTAACTAATATATATTTAATACATAATATATAATGAAAGGAACTTCTTTCCAACCGGGTGTTCCACGATACTTCTTGTTAATTTTTAATTATTGTAGTGTTGCACACTATCACTTTAAAATATGATAGAAATAACTAATCATAACTAAATATGTACATGAAAAAGTAAATTTGGGATCAATAAAACTATATTCAGATCATAAAACTATGCTTTTATTTGTGTGAATAAGTAAGTACTTGAATACTGAAGTTTCACTTCTACCGTTTGTGAATTGCACACACACACAATTTTTTTCACATTCAGCAAAAACATTTTAGTTCAGAATGATGAGAGAACCAGCCTTGTGAAAATATTTCATTAAAAAAAACGTAACGTCTACACAATAGTTACATTTGTTTTCCTTTTGGAGCAATTTTATGCAATTTACTACTCAAATGGCAATCTGTCAGTAGATATGATGTATTTTATGCTGAGGCCAAAACACATAGAGTCGAATATGCTTCGTTTGAAAGTATTCATTGCAATATTTAAATATATTTTATAAATGGAATTCAAAGTACCGATGACATTGAATCTCGCTCGTTTAATTTGAACTTTCAAGGTTATTTCTTCCATTACAATCATTTCCTTCATATTAGAACTTAACTTATATTCTTAGACTTAACTTAAATTCTTAATTTATTGCTTACATTCTCTTTCTTGCTAGACTTAACTTATATTCTTCATTGGTCTCATTTATTTCTATACCGTGAAGTATAACATCTCCTTAAATAAAACAATGCAAACTTTATGAAGTCATGTTAAATAGTTTTTAATTAAAGCAACACACTGGTGTACAGACAGATGAAAATACCAAAAACCATTACAATACTTTAATTTCTTAAACATCCTACCAAAAACTAATGGAAACACTCATGTGCACACGCAAAGAGACAATCTACTATCCCTACTAGGACATTACATTGTAATATTTAATCAACAATTATAATTACATTAAAAGTAAGATGAAATTCGTCATATAAACGAAAAATATTTTCATCAAATTTACACATTTTGCTTAATTAAATAGTTCACTTAGATAGGATGAAAATAATGTGAAGAAATGTCATTACAGCATATTGTTACCGATCATTACATATAAGATACAGACCAAAAATGGGACTAAAAGGTAGATTTGAAAGTTGCATCATTCTAATAATTAGGGAAGGTGATGGACATGGTTCACTCGAGACAAATAAACAATATACAGACATAAAAATGAATCTTTATGTTAATTTTTTTCTGATTTCACAGCTATAATATAAGAAAAATATAGAAAAGTTGATCATAAATTTTCCAAGAATACATATTTGGTAAAGAAAGGCAAACTAGCGTAACTAAATATATGGTATTTGACAAAAGAAATCTTCTATGCCAGCTATTGAATATGTTGAATCAACACAAATGCATAACTGATCAATGCGGTTAGGATACTATAAAACAATGCATAATCCAATTTGACATGGTCATGCGCCGTAAACAGTAAAGTCTGATGTTGTACTATGGAGCCAAATTCGTGAAGAGTACTCGATGCATTGAAACCTATAATTCAAAGAACATATGTTGAATTAAAAAATCTATCATAAAATTAAATTAAAATTCAAAACTCTAATACTCACCATAGGAATTAGTGACACAAGCGCTGTCAATTGTCGATGACAAGTAGAACTTGAGTCTTTGTACAATAACAGCCTCTCTCGAGACCAAAAATAATACTAAAATTCCATGCAAAAACCGAATGATGTATGATGTCACAATGCTCCATTCATCAAATATTTTGTACTGTGGAAGTATGAGGTTGATTAATGCAGCTTGACCGATTAAAAAAAAAACTAACTGTGAATAATTTTAAAGCTTTTGTGGATGTTCATGTCAACCCAATGAACTTCACTTTATTGTCTCTTCGTTAGACTAAAATTAAATTTACATTCATGAGATTTGAATAAAAGTAATAAATAAGTTACTAAGATCAACTTTGAATGTATGCTCTTGAAATATTAGATAACACTGAAGGTGTTACTGTATTGAAACTGTCCACCTCCATCCACAGCATCAAAACATTAAATTATAATTCTCAAAATACCACTTTTTGATTTGGATATATACACAGTGGCCGGGAATAAGTACAAAGAAAGACATTATCTTTGGCAGAAAAATAGTCTTTTTGGTACATACAATACTTGCGCAAATTGTTCAGTTCCGCTTGGGGGAACAACCCGTGAACTGCTGTAAAGACATCGCCACTGCTGGTAAACACCGCATTCCGGGCAAGGAAGTGTGTTAAAAAGAGTTATTTCCGGACACCGTGTATATATAAATATATATATGTATATATGTATATATATATATATATATATATATATATATATATATATATACACAAACACATATATATATATATATATGTGTGTATACCTATACGTATGTATGTACAAACACATACATATATCTTGTACATATATCAATTACAAAGCTGCTTTTATTACGTAATTTTAAGTACAACTTGAATATTGCGTATTTGTAGCAGAATGAATTTAGCACATGAAACTTGTAATGAAATGATATTTCATTATTTTTGCTATGTTCTTAGTCTGTAGGAATGTGTGTCCACCAATCAAATTGCATTCTACGATGAATACCATTCCCCATAATATTTACAACCAGTTTAATTTAACAAAACTCACTTCAGTGATGATACTGAAAAGGAGGTTACACGACAGTAACAAACAAATTCGCTATGTTATGCGGGTCATGTTAAAAATAGATAAAAGAACTATTGCAAACATGTAGAAATTAATTTGACTTTTCACACGCGAAAAAGACTCTTAATATTATATAAGTGGTGTCCCGAAATGAGCTGCCAACAAAGTAGTAAACCAAAGAGAAAACCTAGGATCCTTCCAAGGTTTTTATGAAACTCTAAAGAAGAAAGTACAAAACATTAAAATAATAATATAAATAACATTAATCTGTCAACCATATCTTTTCTGTTACAGAAATCGTATTATAATATATATTGATCTGCAGCCTGTAACTAACAGATGATATTAAAATAAGTGTAAATATTTAAAAAAATTTAAGACACAGGTTAAGCAAATATCATTGTGAATTATATCATTACCAAAATCTTGTTTAATTATTATTTTATTATGACATTAATAATAAATATATTTGTTACCTTTGTTTAACAGTATTTTGTTGTTTTTATTTAAAATTTGACAATTTATTTTTTATTGTTAAGAAAAGATCATTTCTGTTATTAATTAAAAATTTAAAACCTTCATAGGATTGTATACTGTTATTGTTATTGACAAATGTAGGATGAACAAATTTTAATTAAAATGTATTTTGTCTCTTGTTGATAATGCGTAAGTATAATTGTTATTTCTAGTTTATTGAACATTTATGAAAAATTATGGGAAATTAGAATGAGTAGTATGGCGTTATAAATATTTATAAATAACATTTCTGTTGATTGTCGTAGTACAATTACATGGAAGTAAATGTAGTTTTGTTTCTTCCATTATGACATGATTTTCGAATGACATAAAATTAAAATCAATAAGATAAAATATAAGACAACGCGTTTGCTAACATATTTCAATAAAACGTGTGCATGATGTTAGCTAATCAAAAACGAGTACGATTCCCTTGTGCCCCACAAATTTTAATACTATTTATTTCATTTATTTAATATATTGAGTTTATTTAATTACATCCAGGGTTTATTAGTTCCACAACTGAAACCCAATTATTTTATCAATAGGACTCTCTTTAGAAAAACTTGCAAGGAAAAGGTCTTTTTATATTAATTTGTTAATTTTTTTATTTATTGAGCATTTTTATGAGCAGTCAAAAGAAAATTTGTTGGGAAATTTGTATATGGACAATAACAGTGTTGACAGAAAATCTTTAATTGAACAGAATTGTGATGTATTTATTTATGAAAACACAAAAAATTATTTAAAGAATATTAATAAATATTTATGTGTAATAAACTCATAAATATTTATTAAAGAACCTTTCGAAATGTTATCCTTATAAAATGTGGATTTTATAAGGAGTACATTTCTGATTTGAATTAAATTAAATTTTAATTAAAATCAGCAGTTCGAGTGTGAATCGGAATTCTTTCTTATCTGGGATTGATTTTTACTAAGCAAACTAAAAATAGAGAATAACACATTTTTGTTTTTCAACGAATTTTCAGAAAATGTAGCAAATCATATAGTATTACTTAACCAGTAATAATTTTAATGAGTGTTAACTTTTAAAAATGTGCAATTGTGTTTTTGCAAATAACTCTTAAAATTCATAAATAATTGAAACTTATTTCTATTGCTTTAAAAATGTTGCGAGCAGTATGTTATCACTTATTTGAGAAAAACAAATGGAAAATTTTTAGGTAATTGTAAAAATAGTTTCATGTTCATCAGAAACTATTATAAGAGTAACTTTAACTTCTTTGATGATTTCATCACAAGTGCTATTTATTGGTATTTGGAAGCAAATAATTTCACTAGCAAATGATCTTTTGGATTACGAAGAAACTTGATTTGTAGTAATTAAATTAGTGATTTAAAAGGAGAAAATCCTCTTAAATAAAATTAGCAAATTTGAGTCGCTAGCCATCGGTCTTTCTGTATTTTTTCAGGCAAGTCACCTTGTTTCACGTTTTGAGGTTTCCATATGTTATCATTTTTTTCATATTCAAGGTCATTCTTGGTTGCCAGATTTTCTTAAATTCACAGACTTCTTTCTAGGAGCCATAGATATTGGATTTGCAACAAGCGAAGGGTCCATGTTTTCACATGCAATTCAACTGATAGGTATTTCACCAATACACATGTACACAAGAGCCGTATTGCGATGGCTGCCCTTCACGAGTGTGGCTTTCACATATTACAACACCCACCTTACGCACAGTACAGACTTGTCCCCTGTGACTATTAATTGTTCCCAAAAATGAAAAAGAAGTTTCTTAGAAAACTTTAGTAAAGATGAAGAGGCAATTGCAATTTCAGTTAACTTTCAAGATAAATTTTTTTTGTGGGTGTTGATAAATTAATCATCAGTTCTGGGAAATGTATTAAGGTTAAGGGAGAAAATATTGAAAAGGAACAATATCAATACCAGGGGAATGATGGCTTCTGTAAAAAGTCGCAATAAATTGAAATGTAATTTTGGTATGCCGAATATCTCCTTCTAGTCCCATTCAAACAGCAGAAGTGCTACATAACAAATATATTTTAATTGAATTAACAAATTAATAAATCATAATTCATTAGGAAAGTGAAAACTTTCACCGACGCAAATATGTTGCCTTGTGGCTCTGGTCTATTGAAATGATACATAGCCTATTAAATCAGCTGTTATGTCAGATAACTCCACGTTGCATTCAGAAACATTCCTAAAATCCTAATTTTAATGTGACTGGGTTTGTAACAAAGAAATTCCAGGGTCCTTCAATAGTTTCCAAGATAGTTAAAAAAATAGATTTCATATTATTTAATTTATTATTTATAAAATCCCACACAAGGCGCAGAGCTTAAAATTTACAATTAAATATAATATTATAATTATGAATCACAAAACTATTCAAAATGTAAATGTGAGGTGTGTGATGTTATATCAGTAAATATACAATTTTATTAAATAAAATGCAATTTTCTGTAAAAAAACGTAAAAATTATAATAAATTTTTATAATATTAAATTTTGATTAGGAAACAGTTGTGTTCACGTGGAAAAAAACACCCATTAGACAAAAATAAAAATTTTTTCATACATACCGATTTGTCAGAAAAATACATTATAATTATGTAGCATAGAAGTGTCAGATAGAGAACCTTGTGGACAATGGATAAAAGCAGCTGGAACACAAAATTTTAGAAAATTTTAAAAACTTCGTGTTTAGTTTTAATATTTACTTAATTAACTAGATATTTTTTTTATTATTGATAACTTACATATTTTGAGGACCAGATCGCTTATGCTTAATTCTTTCTCAAATTAAATCTATTTTGAAAATTATGCTATGAAATTACATAATGTTTACATCGCCATATTTTTACATATTAATTATATATTTTAGAGATTTATATACAATATTTATTAAATGCAGATACATAAAGTTTGAAAATAATTTTTTGGCGATATTTAGTAATTTAATAACCAAGTAGAAGCTGCAGTTTAGCATTTTTACATAATGCAAATTTGTTAAACCAGTAAAAGTATCTAACAAACACGGATTATGATTTTGACTGGTATACATTCAAGTAATGATTTATGGAATATGTCCTGCTGAAGATACGATGACCTATACGTTAACCGTTTTAGTGCCATGGTTTTTTACTCATGTTTACTTAAAAATGCCAAAGAAATCTTTTGTATTTGATGTCATGTCTCGAAAAAAAACTCTATTTGTTCCAAAAATTATCAAATTTTAATAATTTTTTTTCCTGAATCTTTTTTATATTGTAATTACTAATAATATTATAATTTGTACTTTATGTAACACGTAGGAAGATAAAAAATTAGCGATATGTACGAGTGACCTCCCCATGCCATGTGCTAAACAGCAACTGATTTTGCGAGCGCCATCATGCTCGTGGCAAATTTAGTTAGTATGTGCACAAGCGCGATGGCGCTAGTTGGCACTTAAACGGTTAATAATATCAACAAAGTAGTAATAATTTTGAAATAATCGTCCACAGGTCTTCTATATTAGAAATATAGAAAACCTGTGAGGAACTGTATTTTCGATTTGTTATACTTTAGAAGTATATGAAAATAAACATAATCCCAAAATTAATCCTTAAATAACTTATTCAACTAAATGTGCAATAATTATGTTAATATTTAACATACAGAGACAAATATCTGTATGTTAAACATGTAGCCGTATTGTGATTGCATCACTAAGTATTTGTATGTAGCCACATTGTGATTGCACCAGCAGTAGAGTATATCACACTTGACCTGGGTTAAAACACAATTTTAATGGAAAGTAATAGTAAACTAGTCTATACTCAGCCTCCAGGAAGCAGCAAATAAGGACCGACAATTATTTTATGAAGATTGTAGTTTATGTACTAATTTCTAGGACAAAAAAAAATGTTAACCATTTCTCTCTCGGCTGTTTAGCATTTTTATGTGAATTAAATATAAATGTTATGATTGATTAGTATTGAGAAAAAGTACATTGATGTTTATATTCTTCTCAATTCTTTTTCAATTACCCAAATTTTGCTATAATGAGTACAGTTATGAGAAATTTCACGAATAAATCTTTTTATTAGGAGCTAAGTACCAAGCTGAACTGGTGCTTTATATGGTCAATAAGATTCTATTATTAATAGTAATTAAATGTTTATAAAATAATATCTTTTCCATGTGAAAAAAGTAAGATTCAAAATGTTAACTATTACCTCCTAATGGTTTAATCTGCCTTCCACGTTTACTATGCTATTAATATGTTAAGTTAACAGTGTGGTAACAGCAATAGGCATATGCCGCTTATTATTTCCTATAAGGTCACTTGTAAACCTCATGATTTATAATTTTAGAGCATTAACTTTGCTGCAATCAACAGTTATATATGCAGATGCAAGGAACCATTTTTGGTGAAGAAAAAAACTTGAGCGTGCGATAATTAAATTTTGGACAAAAAATTACAAATGACATTTAGAAAAACAGATTACTTTATTCGGGGGTTTACTCCTTCATTGTCCATTATCTTGATGTCATTAAGAGAATTTAAATTCACAAGGAAGGCATCGAAGATGTCCCAATCTGGGTAAGCATATCAAAATTGCAATTTATGCCATACCAAAATAATTCACGACCATCTAAATACGTTTGAAATTACACAATCACAAGATGGATCCTCTGCCTGCTCGCATTGCTATGAACGTGTTTTGGTACTCTGTGATGAAGATTTCAAAGATAAGAGAGTTTTAATTGAATTTTAAATATAGATTAATCATAATCCAGTAAGTAACCAGAATTTGATATAAGGCATTTTAAAGGGACGGACTGCCCCAAAAATAATCCTACGTTGAACATACGAAAAATAAAAATATGTTCTTTTTAACAATGACATTATTATAAATTTTACACTAGTGGCTACATGCAGTTTACCTCATGAATAAAAGTTTTACTATAACTTGATCTCTAAGCTGAATCTCTATTTTTACTACGCGAGCACAAAATAATAGAATTGCAAGTTACTTAAGGAATATTCGACGAGGGCAATATTAACTTTCATTTTTATCTAAAACTTAAGCAGTGAAGGTCCCAAGCAAGTAGATACAATAATATATATATATATATATATACATACACAAGTATATATGTATATATATTCTGTATAAAATGGAAACATTTTTTTTGAGCGTGTGACTATATATATATATATATATATATATATCTATATATATATGTACATTTTTATATATATATATATATTTATTCACATATGTAACTATATATACCCAGAATAGTTGAATAGCTATAAAAGATCATAAGTTCTAAACGATACATATCATTTAAAATATTACTAACTTGAAATCCATATATGCTGTTGAATAAACGGCATTGGTTACTTAAAAGCACAAAGCTTGCTCTCAGCTTTTTAAGGTCAGTTGTTATTTGTGCATCAATACCTTCATTGATTCTTGACGCATCTGCGATATTTTCATCTTGAATATAAATATATCCGGCCAACAGTCTTTTAACGTGGCTTAAAATAAGATTCAAGCGCATTCTGAATATCCTCAAATTTATAATGAACTTGCAGTCTTGTACTTGTAATAAAAATAGGGTTGCAAAATAAGCCAGAAATTGGGCAATTAAACGGATGTCGTTTACTTTGTAACAGGATAGAATGTCAAAAAATATATTAAATGCTGAAATGAAGCCAAAAATTTTAATTAACTGATTCAAAGCCTTCTTTTCATTCATGTGCATTTGGACTGTTACACCTAACAAATCATCTATTTTCTTGTAGGTTTCAAAATATTTACGGACACTTTGATGACTTTTCGTAGCAGACAAAACAATAATCCAAATAACTATTATACGTGTTATAATAGTATGTATCTCATCATATTTCTTTGCCATAGAATAATTGTTTGGAAAACGCGTTTTCATTGATTCAACCACAGAAACTGCTGATGAAACTAATATGCAAAGTATTGTTATTGAAGCTCGAATCGTGATACTTTTCACGGTTATTTCATTATTTAATTTTACTATACGGGATAGCGAACATATGCGAAAAATTCTAATGAAATTTTCCATCACATCATAAGCATCCATTTTTCTTCTGTGACAAGGTGTATTACAAAGTTGTACAAAAGCGAAACTGGAGTGTTTCATGTTATTAATTCAATCTATTTCAATTTTGTTGATATGTATGTTTCCATGGTTTGAATTTTCCATCAATTTAATTTGAATACATGGTAATTTTTTCACATTTGTGATAAAGAGTACATAGTTACTTATGACAGCATAATTAAAGAACCATATTTGTATTATTATTGGTGATATAATGTTAATTTTTTATATAGCCATGATGACAGATCTTTTCCCAACAATTCCTTTTAAAAGCCATTTAAAAGATTTACTGTTATGAAGATTATAAAACTAAAGTTTTAAAATAATTTTCAAGTTTAACCAAAGTCATTGTATTCTTCTACCGACAGCAGACATGACATTGTCGATAATGCTTCTGTCATTTCATTATTTATTTTAATTTTCTATAAAGATTGTATGGAAATATTGTCAAATAACATTTAATATATTTACTGCAATAGACTGTAAAATATTTTGCTCTTTTTACACAATAAACTCAACGTATGTATTTGTCCAAGTATTTTTAATTTCTTAATAAGATCGGCCTCACTTCACTTCATTTTTACTTAATAGATCAAATATATGCGTGTACAAAATGTAAAGAGAAAGCTGCTTGCGACATTATTCTTCTAATTCTTTTCATTAATTTAAAATTATGTCAAATTATGATGCAAGAAGTAAAAATAAATTTATTTATGTACATAAAATATATATACTTGCAGTCAACTGCAGTATTTCAGTAAAAGGTAAAATAACATATGTTGAAAAAAATCAATGTATTTTGTGAACAGTTTATGTAAACAGCTCAGTAAAGTACCTATCCTCTGTAAAATTATTAAGAAACTATATAAAATTTATATCGGACAAATTGGGATATTTATACCTTGTATTCGTCATATAATATGGCAGCCACATGGGAATATCACTAAATATAATATTACCATCATTAAATTGGCCATCATGGGAATATCACTAAATATAACATTACCATCAATAATAGTAATATATACCACTTTACCATCAAATAGTTTCATAACTTTGTCGGTTAAGGTTGCATTTTACAAAATGTTTACTGTAATTATAGTTTTAAAATGTTTGTTCATAATTTTTTAACAGGAGTATTAATAATTTTTTTACCAAGTTAAATAGGATAATTCTTTTGCTTTTAAAAGATGGTAAGAAATCCTAAGCAACAAATTTTCAGTGCCTGTTTCGATACCGAAGAATCATAAAATTTGTAAGCCAACTGACAAAAAGTTTTTTTTCGGTGATTAAAATTTTAATTGAAAAATTATGTTGCTTTCAGTTTTGATGTCAATATTTCTAATTACTAGGTTGTCTAACAATTTTTCGATTGTTTAAGATTTAGTTGTGCGGCATCTGTATTCTGAAAAGAGATAGTTAATTCGGTAAAAATTGATTGTGCTGCAAATACTCTTAAAATTTCTTTGCATATTTGTTACTTTCCTAGACAGATTGGCTTTTTTTAAAGCAGGCGCTTTCCATTGAGTGTTGATGTAAGCAGTTTGTAACGTTCATTAGTTTATAACTACTTAAAGTTGGTACATTCACAATCAGATATCATTAAATATGATTTTTTCTCAAGCCATTAAGGGCATAAAAAATGTAATCACAACAGGCGCAAAAATGAGAGTATGGCTAATTACTTTATGGGTTCACCAGTAAACAGCAGAATTTCTTGTTGCATATTTTTCTGACTCTTGTATACATCAGCACAGGAACAGGTATCGAAGTCATGGACTTTGGTAACAAGTTATAGTATGTAACAAGTTTTATTTTGGACATGGATTTTATTAAAGGGATAAGGAGCTCTCTCGGACTCCAAAACATGGGTGTTGAAACAATTTGATTTCATTTCTTCAAAATAGGGGTTCGAGTCTACTAAGTCAATTGAAGTAGGGATAATAACATATTTTTGTTAGCGCTTGAGTAATGATTCATTGTATTCAACAATTACTTTTTTTTTGGAGTTTTAGAGGATTTTTGTAGAAATTCAGAATACGAGTCGAAGATATTATCATCATCTAAAAGGTTTTCAAAATCAGGAAGTAAGTCATCGTTAAGTTTGTCATTAGGAAGGAAACTCTCATTATTCATTACTACTTTTGTCTGGGTCTGGGATAACAGGCGCCACAGGAGGATGTAGAGAGAGTGCGTTTGCAGCACTATTGAATTTTTCTTTACAGTAAACAATTTCGTAATCGTATTCTTCCATGTTAAGTCTCCATCTTTGAAGTTTGCTGCTGGGTTTGATATGATTAAAGAACTATTTAACGGGTGATGATCTATGACAATTATGAATTTCCTACCATAAAGGTAGTGATGGAAATTTGTATATCTGAAGATAATGGCGAGTAATTCTTTCTCTGTTGCATTACAGTTACACTCATTTTTATTTAAAGTTCTGGATGCAAAGGCTAATGGTTTATCTTTTCCGATTTCCCTTGAGAAAGAATTGCACCTATATAGCATAGCGTAATTGGACTCATCACAAGTCAACACAAGTGGCCTCGTGGAATATGGATAAATAAGTACTGGGGCGGTGGTTAACAAGTGTTTCAATTCGTCAAAGGCAAGTCGTTGTCGGTTTTCCCAGACAAATTTGATATCTTTCTTTAAAAGGTTTGGCAAGGGTTTAGGCATCTTTGAAAAATTAGAAATGAAACGGCGATAATATAAAATAAGGCCAAGAAATGACTTGATGTCCTTAGGACATTTGGGAACAAAAAATTCCAAAGCAGAGTTATCAGGGTCAGTTATCAGGGTCAGGTTTTACACCTTCATCTGTGAGAACATGCTCTAGGCAGGGAACTTCTTTTTGCAAAAAACTTGCATTTGTCAGGTTGCAATTTTATATTGAACTCATGAAGCCATTGGGAGACATTTGAAAGATTACTAATGTATGAAGTTAAATCATAGAAGTACACGACTACATCATCTAGATAGATGAAACATTTAATACCTTGTAGGCCAGAGAGAGCAGAGTTCATAATTCTTTGAAAAGTGGAAGGGCATTTTTTGTCTGAAAGTCATGTGATTAAATTCAAAGTGGCCTTGTGGAACAGGGAATGCTATTTTATAGGAGTCCTCAAGAGATATTTTTATCTGGTGGAACCCAGAAGCGAAATCCAAGTTACTAAAGTATTTGCTTTTACCTAATTGGTATAAGAATTCGGATATATTTGGAATAGGGTAGGAATCACCGATTGATATGTAATTCAATTTTCGGTCCTCGATGGCATTTGTGTGGTCCGGAACCGTTGAATTTCTTGGGGACAATCCATAAAGCCGAGGACCATGGGGACAGTTTAATTACATCTTGTTTAAGCATATTGGTAATTTGGGTTTGAATTTCTTGCTTATGGCATTCTGGGAAAGTATATGATACTTTACGTGAACAGAAGCAGAAGTTGTGGTTTTGATTTCATGCTTCATAGCATTTGTATAGGATAGTTTGTCATTAGGGAGGTGGAAAATATGAGAATAACTATAACAGTTTTCGTCTAAAGAGTTGGTTTCTTTTTGAGTCAAATGCGAAGTACGTAATGTTTCGAAAACTTCCTGGGTTCTTATATAATTATCGTTATGATTGGATATGTTGTTTATGGAAAATGTATCATCATTGTTTGTTTGTATTACATGGATATTGTTATCCATGGGTAAAAGTTTTAGATTTAAGTTAGAATTGACATATATTTGGGACTTATAAATACTAATTACTAATATGTTTGGTTTTCACAGCTGCTATGTAATTCGCTATGAGTAAGGATTCGACAGGGCTCTAATCAAGGATAAGGCCTTCCTTTAATTCAGGTTTAATAATTGAACATTCAATCACGGTTTCAGTTCTAGGACGAATGGTATATACTTCAAAATTCGTTCAAGTGGTGCAGTAGACGTAAGAGTTATTTGCATGGGTGCATGACTTATTTTACGAAGGGCTTTATTTGTTTGACATGATTGACATTTTTTTGTGTAATCTTCTATTTCAGTTCACATGACCTTCCAGTAATATTGTTCTGCTATTTGTTTATATATTCTTGAGGAGCTTAGACGACCAACTATCTGAATATCATGATGCTCTCTCAATATTTTAGCATTTCTCTAAAAATGCCTGCTCCATTTTATATCACTTTTTGGAATTTCAAAACAAAAAAAAACTACTTAAAAAAACTCCAAAAAACTATTTACTGACCAAAGCATCAATTTAACCACCGAACTATTTAAACAAACATGCTCTTTCTGATCTAATCCTCCCCGTACCATCTTTAAACATAAAGCATCTTAGAGTGTAGTCAATCCACACTAAAAGTATATTTGAAATTCTTACATCATCAAAAACCAAGACAACTGGCCTCAATATGTATACAGAGCCTTAATAGCTTAGAACACTAATATCCACAGCATAACTAATCACTTTCCCCACGAACTTCTTTTTGAAAAAAAAACCTCTATTTACAAACTGCTTATCCGAAATACATGAGAATACATACGACGACAATGTTTAAAATACTCTCGAACTAAGGCACTACAGACAATCACTCTGTCAAAAGAATATTTCGATTTATATACTAAACCTATTAAATATAAAGTAGGCATTATGTGTACCTTAAGAATCATCTATGATTAAGGAAAGCCATATCCTCTCTTCTATGGAAAGGACCGTACAAATTAGTTAAAATAAATGGAGACATTTCTCTATCTATTTTAATCAATCGAAACACCATTATGACCAAGTTAAACCAGACACACCTAATTATCTTCACAGCTCAAACTAGTGTAAGTTATATTAGCAATTTATTTAGTATATTCCTTTTATTTACAATTTTTCAGTGCAATAATTCAAGCCGATCAACGATTTGTGGCAACACTATATCAGAGTCACTATGTTATAAACAGCCATTTAGATTTAGTTTACCCAGCAATAACCCTTTCAAATTTAGACGGTTAACATTTTTAATTGTGTTTTGTTTTTATATTCCATCACTTCATCATAATTATTATAACCTATTTACAAATTGAAATTAAATTGATCAATTCTACAAAATTTGTCCTGCGCACATGTACATAGACAAGAACATATGTAATATCGATCCAATATGATTAAAGAGTCACTTTGTAGTATTAACGCCTTGTAACGTTTAGTTCTTAGGAGCTAGTGAAGTTGAAAAATGGACACCTACGATGTATTGGGAAATTTTAATACAATTTTTCGTGTATGTTCACTGTCGCGTGTTTCAAAATTAAGCAATAATATAACGGTAAAGAATATCACAATACAGGCTTTGATAACAATATTTTTTATAATAATATTATCCATAAAAATTATGATAGCATCATTTCAACTTAATTTTTTCTCTGGTTATCCTGTATCAGACAATTTTGACCGGATACATACGATAACATCAAGGATGCATGTCGTAATTCTTATCATTTTTGCTGCTGCGGAAAGTTGTCAAAGTATTCACAGATATTTTGAAAATTATAAAAATATCGACAATCTACTAAAAGTAACAATCCTTATGTATATGATTGAAAGAAAATCATTTAACCAATTATTTAAGATTTTGAGCTCCACATCAGTCTTTATTGTATTTTTTGACACAATTTCAAACTACACAGCTTATGACATTGGAACGGTATTCGACAATCTATCATATTTTATAACCCAATTCGTTTTACAAGTACAAGATTGGAAGTGCATCGTAAATTTGAAAATATTCAGACGGCGTTTAAACATAATTCTGAAAGGTGTTAATAAATTATCAGAGAGATTTGTTTACGTGCAAGCCGAAGATATCGCTTATAATGAAATAATCGTCGAAAATAATGATATGGAAGCAATAATTGAAGTCAAAAAATTGAGAGAAAGCTATATGATTTTAAGCGAGCAATGCAATTTATTTAATGGTGCGTACAGATTTCAGGTTAGTTCGATTGCTTGGTTTATATTTTTCGTTATTTAAACTTAAAAGAAATTTAAACTAATATTATTTTCTAAATGGCCCAATCCAATGTATAAAACATTTCAATATTTATTTTCGTGTTGATTAAACAGACTGAAACGGAATAATTAGTTTTCACTAGCAAAATTACAAAAAAACCGAGATACAGTGTGCCAAATTGGATTGAAAAATAAATACACTGGCTTCAATGTAAAAACATATTCTCATTTTGACTGAAAAGTGAAAGAGAAAAAGACTCCAGGCAAGAGAAGTAAAATAATATAAAATCCACATTATTAACTTGAGGCGATTATTTTAGTGCAGCCAAAACATTTGTTCTAAAACTTGTTTGAATTTGTTTTAAATGAAGATTAATGTAAATGGAGAACCATAAATCCGAACTTTATATTAAATTAATAAATAAAATCCAATCTTTCTCATTGTGCTTGTTAATAACTTGTGAAAGGGGGTGGGGGTGGGGGGTCTGTCGAGTGTGGTATTTGATTGCCTTTTGATTTAACAACGAGTGAATGAATTAGAATATAAAAATTTTAGTATGTGCTCTTCTTTCATGAATACTGTGCCGAGTTAAGCGACAAGTAACATACGCACAACATTGGATGAAGGTCTTCTTTTATTTAATACGGCCAAGTATCGGTTCAAATACTCAGATAAGGAAATCTTGATTTCTCCAATAATTCTCAAGTAGTACGACTTCTTCCTTTAAATTGAGAAAAATTAAAAAACCTTTCTAAACTAGCTCCCAGTTTAAATTGGCATCATCAAGCAGAGCTACCCTCATATTTCCATACTACAATTGAAAAAAAAACTCCTTGTTGCTATGGGGATAGTTTGTTTGATCATCACATAAGTTAATATCTATGACGTGATATAGTGGATTTATTAGTTGCTAACCTGACGTTACTTAAGAACAAGGTCTTCAGAATGTCATAACGTGGTCAATAGCAACTAGGTTAGTGAAAAACTATTGTTTTTGAAATATCTTGAAATATTATCAGGCCAGTTTTCCATCCACTCAAGATAACAGTTTTAAACACAAATGCCAAGTTTAGTAAAATTTAAAAAATATATTAAAATAAAATAAAAATATATTAAAATAAAATAAAAATATATTAAAATTAATAGTATTTATTAAAATTAATCATTAAAAATATTAAATTAAAAATTATAGATTTACCTATTATTTAAAAAGAATTTATTTCCTCGTGAAGGGAATTGCGTATTACCTATTTCCATGTACAAGTAAACTATTTGTGCTTTCAGTACGTTCAACCCAGTAAGCACCCCTTTTAGTTATTTTATGTAAATAAATGTCACTTAAAAATAGGGATGGTCACATAAAGAAACACAAAATATGTGTAATATGAGAAGCTTTCGAGTAGATCGATGTTTGCTTCTGAAATTATTAAAATTGCTTGTTTCAGCTGCTTTCCACCCTTTTCCACACGAGTATCCATTCAATTTTAATCTGTCATCTAACCATAATGTTTGCTATGGGAAAACTGGTATGTATATATGTAGATAAATATTTATATGTTGTCTTTCCTGCACTTGAATATAAATAAGATGTAAGAGATTTATTAAGGATAATTTTGTAGGATATTTATGAATGATTTTATCTCATTTCAACGTACTTCCCAACTTTAGAGTGCTACCACTCTAAATAACTGAAACTCAAATCCAGCCCTCTTTTTTCTTTATTCTCTATTATTTTTTTGGTATTTTATCGAAACTTAAAAAACATTTCGGTTTTTCCAGCTCTTTCAGACTAATATTAACTGTGATGAAATTTGAGAGGAAGGTGTGGTTCACCTACATGAATATATATAAAAAACATCTCTTGGCTTTTTTTGAGACCCAATAGGGTGGATATAATTTATGTTATCTTTGAAAATACAATCAAAACCATCTACAAATATTTTTATACAAACTATACTTTATGAGATATAAATTGCAGTCTAAAGGAGATTATAAGATATTACATATGGAAAAAGTATAAGGTGTCTAGTGGCAATTGGCTATCCTATAAAATATAGGCATCATATTACTTTTCCATGGCCTGTGAAAAATATTTTAGTCAATATATACGTATACATATACATAAAAAAAATATATATATGTGTGTGTGTGTGCGTGTGGGTGTGTGTGTGTGTGTGTGTATGTGTGTGAATAATTAAAAAGGATAGATCCTAATTAAAAAAGAAATAATGTTAAGTAAAGGAAGTAACTCACTCTTAAAATTTGAAACCTTTATATGAACCTACGTGTGCAGGAACCTTCGTAGTGCGAGTTCTACTCATATTTAAATGTTCATTTAATTACAACGAAGGTAATTATTTCTTTAAGTTCCTCAAAATTCTAAACATTGCCATTCACTACAAGTTCTCATACATAGAGAATGATCGCATGGTATAAATCTAACACAAAATATCTAATATTGCTGTAAAGGAAGATATATGTAATATTATTGTTTTTATGTACGTACGTACCCAGTACTATTTTATTTACATTGCCGCTGCAATAATTCTTAAATGTTATTAACCTTTGAATCAATTTAATAAACTGACATATTCTTTTACAGAACGCTAAACCTTTTGAGTACTTAATAATAATAACTTTTTTGATGCGATTTTTGTATGGAGCAACATTATTAATTCTACTATTGAGGGAGTCGGTCATTGTACAGAGACTCAGATTCTGTTTGCTGTCAACAATCGACAGCGGACGGCTAACTAATAATTATGGTAAGTATCATAAGCATACCTTTGACTTTTTATTAGAATATTTTGCAAACTCAATCATATTCAAATATTTCTGCAATCTATAATAGCTTCTATGATAAAATAATTCTAGAAGTCACTTAGGAAATTTTGATGATTCATAATGAATCTCAATTTAGTGATATATGTCCTCGTAAGAACTAAACAAATCAAGGAACTTTTATTTTCACCGATTGTGGAATTAGATTTCAATGTGACATGCGTGACTATTGTGCTATTTATTGTGTATGCTTCTCACTTAAAAGTTTTGCCACAGCATTTACAAAATGTGATTCGTTTGTGTCTATGTTCCTTGATGTATTTTGTTTTGAATAATATTCCAATTCGTGTCCATCGCACTTTTAGTCACCGCATAATCGTTTTGACTTTCTTGTTTTCTGAAAATTTATTTGGATATGACAATCCCACGTAAGCAAGTATAACCGGTCAATCCATGTTTTGTAGATCAAATGTAGTTATCATATTTTTTGCAGTCTATATAAATGAGTACTATTGCCGGAAACAAAGTAAATCCGGCTTCAAATGCCAGTGATAAATTAAAAGTTGTATTTGTATATAAGTACTTTAAACACTTAAACCATGATTCAATTTAATTAAATAACATCAGTGTTATTGTAAATGTAAATGTGCCCATTACTGAATATATAGTCAATTTGAAATTGCAAAATTGATTAATTTAAAATGGTGAAGTTGCCAAAATATATGATTATCGTCGCTAACCCATGTCAGATCTTATTAAATGAGATTAGTTTATGTGTAGAGTTTTTTGGAGTTACCGGCTAACCTATCCATCATTCGTATACCAACATGCACAAACATAGTTTACTGCATCGTGAAAATAAACAAATCAAAATAAGAGGATAATTCCTTAAATGTATATTTTTGGGGAAACACTTTCTGCAGTTTAAAGTAATTTCTTAATTTTATCACGAGAGAATATATATATATTTAATTCAGTTCATTGATTTCTTTATTACAGTAACATTCAAGTTACTCAGTACAAATTTCTCTTGCTGTATGTTTCCCAAGGCGAGGTAGGTTGCAGATCAATCCAGTTACTTGAATCTTACACGAGGCTCAGTAGCTGGACAATTAAATGTGTACAACCATGTTCAGTTTATATTATTGTGCTAGTAGTTGTTCTTGCTCATGACATGAAGAACTCCAATCCTTCTGCACCAAAGGGTCTCTAGACGACGAACTGTGATAAATTGTGATATCTTTTTTCAGAAAAAAATAATTGTTTTCCAAAATATCTTCAATTAATACTGGTATACTTTAAATGAATTCTACTAATCAGCTAAATGAAATCAATGTACTTAATCTTGATTTACTATACGGACTTTTTCTTACATACAAAATGCTCTTACATTGTATTACTCTGTGGATACGTTGGTAGCTCACATTGTGGTCATATCACAAGTTTGATTAGGCTGAATTACAGGAAGGTAACATCAACTTCAATTATTTTCTTTTATTTCAGGTTCCAATCTGTCAGACACTTTTTACGAATTCGGCATTGTGGTTAAACACCAGCTTTTAGTGTTCAGGGCAAAAGACTATGTAAAATTGGATTATTCATTTGTTTACAGTATGTTCACCGTAATAATTGGTTATGGAATTGTATTAACTCAATTTAATGAGGAAATTAATTAGTTAATTACGACTTTGCGTTGTTATCCTTTGCAACTTGTATTTATTTTAAGGAACATTACAAGAACAATGTACCTTTAGAAATACAACTAAAGTTACAAGATAAACGGAAACAAAGACGACGTCTCCATCAGACTCAATCTGACCAAGACCGAAGAGAATATAACAAACTTGCTAGAGAACTTAAACAACTCATAAATGACAACCAGAACCACACATTCAATCAACAACTTTCCTCATTGTCGGCTCAAAAAAAGGATAACTACTCCTTATGGAAAATAACCAATAACTTTAAAAGACCAACAAAGTTTGTTCCACCTATTAAGGCATCTAATGGGACGTGGGCTAGAAGTACAAGTGAAAAAGCGGAAACGTTCGCAAAACACCTTAGTGAAATCTTCACCCCAAATCACTCTACTATGAACGACTTTGAGAAGGAAGTTGATGAAATCATCAATAGCGACCAGCAGATGTCACTACCTCTGAAATTGGTGACTCCACAAGAAATAATTATGACCATACGTAACTTGGAGAACAACAAGGCTCCTGGATTCGACCTCATAACTGGTGAAATTCTTAAACAAGAAAGATGATAGTTCTACTGACAATGATACTTAATGCAATATTCAGAATTCAGTATTACCCAAAACTGTGGAAAGTATCAGTAATATGTATGATTGGAAAACCAGGAAAGCCACCTACTGAACCAGGCTCGTATAGACCTATAAGCCTTCTGCCTGTAATATCGAAGGTGTTCGAGAAAATATTTCTCAGCAGACTCAAACCAGTATTGGAAGAAAATAATATAATACCAGATCACCAATTTGGATTTCGGGAGAAGCATGCCACAGTGGAGCAGGTGCATCGCGTTGTACATAAAATCAGACAAAGTCTAGAGAAATAAGAATATTGCTCTGCAGTATTCTTAGACATCCAATAGGCTTTCGATAGAGTCTGGCACAAGGGGCTCTTATTCAAACTAAAAACCTTCTTGCCTAACTCATTTTACATGATCCTCAGGTCTTACCTAGACCAACGGAGATTCCAAGTCAAATTTGAGGAAGAACTTTCAAATCTTTATGAAATGAAAGCCTCAGTACCGCAAGGATCAGTGCTAGGACCGACCCTGTACTCCATTTTCACAGTGGACTTACCCGGTACTGAGGAGGTGATAACTGCAACCTATGCCGATGATACTGCCTGCCTGGCGAGTGACACTGACCCTGATAAGGCTTCTCAAAAACTGCAGGTGCAACTGAACAAGATAGACTCATGGCTGCAGAGATGGAGAATCAAACCAAGTGTTGCAAAATCGATACAGATCACGTTTACTCTGCGTAAGGGAGACTGTCCACCAGTGTGCATGGACAACAAACCACTACCTACAGACAATAGTGTAAGATATCTTGGTCTGCACCTGGACCGACGTCTCACTTGGGCTAACCACATAAAAATGAAGAGGAAGGAGGCCACCATTCAATTTCAGGGACTGTCCTGGTTAATTGGACGACAATCCCCGTTATCACTACACAACAAATTACTTGTGTATAAATCTATAATAAAGCCTATATGGACATATGGCGTTGAACTCTGGGGCTCCTCGAGTAACTCAAATATCGAAATCCTTCAAAGATTCCAAAACATTGCGCTTAGAACCATATCCAGCTCACCCTGGTTCGTAAGAAATACGGAAATCCATGAACATTTGAAGATGTCAACAGTGAAGGAGGAAGTGACCGAGCACAGCAAAAATATAAAAATAGACTAAAGGAACACAAGAATGAGCTAGCAAGAGACCTCTTGAATCCTGCAAGCATAACTCGCCTAAAAAGATGGCAAATACTAGACTTAGAGTCCAGACAATAGTGATTGGTGGAACTCGCTGGAGCAACTCCAATAAATCCTGACAAATAGACCACATCTGATTATGGCCTACGGCCGATCGCAGATATTAAAAGGGGGAAAAAAAAATTTTAAGGAACAATATAATATGAGGCAATATACAATGAAAAAATAGTGCTTGAAATTAAAAATTAATTTATCGCAGAAAATAATTCTTTTTATTTTAATATGGGCTACATATTAAAATAAAAAGAATTATATTTTTCTCTTTAAAAATAATAAATTATTCATATTACGATATTGCAGATATAATTATTTGTATCCTAAAAAATGTTTAACTTATTAGTGCCCGTGGTAAAATTATAAGAATGCAAACAAAATTTGTAAGTAACTACTTTTACTACAACTACAACTACTTTTACTGTTATCTATTACTTTTATAAACGATAAATTTGTCTCTAACTACTTGACGGCTTACTCTTCAATTTGTCAAATTTATTATAGAGAATAGTAACTGTACTCGCAAAATTTAAATCGATATTTATTTCAAGTTGTACCATTGTAATTGATTTAAAAATTTGAGAGGGTATATATACTTGATATTACATCTGTTCTTTTTTACACACTAAAATAAGTGTAAACTGTGTGTGCTCTTTCAAATTGCAAGGGCATATTGATACTCTTCAAGATAAATTAGACCCAGTGATAAAATTATAAATAATAGTCCACGTGTTATACCATATGAACGACATGTATTTCCTTATGTCATGTAGATTACTTAACTTAATGTTGAGTAAACCATAAAAAACATCAACACATAACACTAATTAGTTTCACACGCAAGTACAACCTAGGTGCTAGACGACAAGAGCTTTATCGTTTTGGAGATCGATTATGTCTAGACAGTCATAACTTATCTTAAGGTCGCGACTGCTAGGGTGGTTGTAGTAGATCACATAAATAAAACGCATATGTCCGTAGAAATATTTCATTAAAGAATCATCACCATTTATCACAATTTGGGGGACGGTGAGGATTAAAAGTTTAAGAAATAATCACCATGATGACCACGGCAATTATTGGGTTTTCGCAGGGTAGTAAGTTTCAAGAAGTTGAGAAACGTTTGGATGTTTTCCTAGTTTAAGACAACTCGTCTACAAAGTATTCTTAAACATTAGTGAAATCAAAAGAATCTCTTGTGGTATTATTAGTTGTAATGAATTATTTGTTTCCCTTTTTCAAGGGTTAATGAAATTGACACATGGCTATTACGAATAGAAATTGATATTTCACACGGAAAATGAAATAAAAAATTGAGTTTTTTAGTTGCCTCTGAAAATTTTCATAAGAATATTTGTTAAAGTCATCAGGGGGAGGGGTTGGGGAGGGGGAGGGGAGGGGGAGGGGGAGGAGAAGGGGAAGGGAAAGGGGAAGGGGAAGGGGGTGGGGAAGGGGGTGGGGAAGGGAAGGGGAAGGGGAAGGGGAAGGGGAAGGGGAAGGGAAGGGGAAGGGGAAGGGAAGGGGAAGGGGAAGGGGAAGGGGAAGGGGAAGGGGAAGGGGAAGGGGAAGGGGAAGGGGAAGGGGAAGGGGAAGGGGAAGGGGAAGGGGAAGGGGAAGGGAAGGGAAGGGGAAGGGGAAGGGAAGGGGAAGGGGAAGGGGAAGGGGAAGGGGAAGGGGAAGGGGAAGGGGAAGGGGAAGGGAAGGGGAAGGGGAAGGGGAAGGGGAAGGGGAAGGGGAAGGGGAAGGGAAGGGGAAGGGGAAGGGGAAGGGGAAGGGGAAGGGGAAGGGGAAGGGGGGGGAAGGGGAAGGGGAAGGGGAAGGGGAAGGGGAAGGGAAGGGGAAGGGGGAAGGGGAAGGGGAAGGGGAAGGGGAAGGGGAAGGGGAAGGGGAAGGGGAAGGGGAAGGGGAAGGGAAGGGGAAGGGGAAGGGGAAGGGGAAGGGGAAGGGGAAGGGGAAGGGGAAGGGGAAGGGAAGGGGAAGGGGAAGGGGAAGGGAAGGGGAAGGGGAAGGGGAAGGGGAAGGGGAAGGGAAGGGAAGGGGAAGGGGAAGGGGAAGGGGAAGGGGAAGGGGAAGGGGAAGGGGAAGGGGAAGGGGAAGGGGAAGGGGAAGGGGAAGGGGAAGGGGAAGGGGAAGGGGAAGGGGAAGGGGAAGGGAAGGGAAGGGGAAGGGGAAGGGGAAGGGGAAGGGGAAGGGGAAGGGGAAGGGGAAGGGGAAGGGGAAGGGGAAGGGGAAGGGGAAGGGGAAGGGGAAGGGGAAGGGGAAGGGAGGGAAGGGGAAGGGGAAGGGGAAGGGGAAGGGAGGGGAAGGGAAGGGGAAGGGAAGGGGAAGGGGAAGGGGAAGGGAAGGGAAGGGGAAGGGGAAGGGGAAGGGGAGGGGAAGGGGAGGGGAAGGGAGGGAAGGGGAAGGGGAAGGGGAAGGGGAAGGGGAAGGGGAAGGGAAATACACTGTTTTCTATATGTGTACATATAATACGTTTGTAGAGTTTTTTCCTCATTTTTATAATAAAATTCCTTCATCATTTTTATAATAAAAGTTAAATAAGAGATCAATTTAATTTAATTATAAAATTAGATGAAATTTATCAATTTTATTTACATATTATTAATTATAAAACTTTTCTAATTATTTTAGTTTTTATCAAAATTAAAAATTGATATTAAACTTAAAAATTAAAATTTAAAATTTTTTGAATGTTTCACTTCTAACACTTTGCAATTGCACACATGATCTTTTTTTTTTATATCTTTAAGGTTTCAAAGTAACAAATAGTCCCATGTATTATACAGAATGTGAGCTTATACGTTAGTTTGCAGACTCCTCAGGATGTCTACTAATGTAATATTTTTGTCATGACAGAAAGAAAAAGTCTATTTCAAAAATAAAATTGAAGTTCTGTTCATGCATGAATTTCACTATCCACAACACAGCTTTCTTTCAGATTTCTTTTTATATAATATTATTTTTTAAGGGAACAATTATTTAAAATTTGCTCAATAGATAATTTTTAAACGAGTAAATTTTCATGCAAAAATGTTATATACCACGAGATATTATATTTATATATTTATGTATAGAGAAAGAAGAGAAGAGAGAAAATTGAAAAAAAATACCTAAAATAAGCTCTTGCCATTTTGTTATTTTAATATTAGTTTGTTGTAACTTTGTTGATTTAGTTTTTAATGTTTATTCTTCCATGCCGATAGCTCAGGCGGAACCTTGTTATTGTGATAACGTCGTTCATCCTTCAGTATGTCAGAGCCTTATAACATTTAAATGAAATGTTGTATAGAGTCGAAGTTCACACATAAAATGTAAGGCCTGGTTGGTTGGTTTCATTCCAAAAGAGAAAGTAAAGGGTATTTTGTTTCTGTATGTACATGGAATACCATTGGGAATATCTAGTAAATTAAATTAAAAATGTGTTTTTAAATTTTTTTCAATGAAAAACTCAGATCATCGAAGTTACCATTTTAAGCAGTTTTATGTTAGCAGGTTTGTCTCAAAAATGGTATTACATAGGAAACTAAAATTAATCTCCAATATTTCAAATATCCTGTATTGAAAACATAGACGCTAAAACGATAAATTATCAACAAAATTATGAATGATGAAACAAAACTATTTTTGAGAAAATGTTCTATATTGTTATGGCTATTGAAGACATCCAAGGCAATATTTTTTAATAGTGAAAAATTAAATTAATGTTTGTAAATCGTTGATAGAAATACTATCTAGGCTTAAACATTTATATTTATTTGTATCCTGTATATACATGTATCCTGTATCCTGCCATCGACAAGACGAGAGAAGTGTTTACAGAACACTTGGAGTACGATTACTACTCATATTTAAATTTTTTTATATATTACCATGTGGTTTCTTTTTAAAATAGATTTGAAAAACTGAAAAAAGTGAATATTTTGTAGTAAAAATAACAAAATTTTTTTGAAACAACTAAATCACATTTATTAAAATTCTTGTTCATATTTACGGAAATGAAGTGTTTTCAACTCCAAATTCATGCCATGTTTAAGGTCAAAAGGATAGCTGAATACCAACATTGTAGCAAACACCCTTAATTTTTAAGGAAACTAGTGGAAATATCTTCATTATATGATTTAAAACAAACGTCCTCCAATGTCCAGGATTATCCACAGCGCAGCAACTTTTCTAAAGCTGTTCCTTCTACTGGACGTAAATAACTTTAAAAGTAACTCATTAAAGCTAAGCGCTGTACTGATATATTTTCAAGAGTGACAATATTATTCAGAGATTATTAGTGAAAAAATACTAAATACAAAAAAGGTGTCTTTTTTTTCATTTTTGTGTCATAAATACTTCAAATATGTTGAATCTTTATGAATAAACTATTTAATTCATTGTATGACAATATGAACAAAATTCTCTATTCATAACGATTGTAAGCATCCGATAAGGTATTAGATGGCAGTTTTTTAACATTTTTGAAACAAAATGTTAACGGATCAGATTTAATTCAAATGTCTTTTAAAACATTTACTTCAAAATAAATCAAATAATATATAAAGATTACAATTAAAATTAGGATATTTCCTTCACACTTTGAAATGGTTAGGTATTCAGTTTCTGCAAATGATTCAAGCAATGTTTCAATGTACTATGAATTAATTGTAAAGCCAATACTAGTACCATCCACAAGAAAAGTCATTGAATTGAAAACTCTGCATTTTTGTCAGATAAATTTAGCGTTCTTTATACAAAAACTTTATCATGGATGCTCCAAAAGCGTTGATTTTGTGAGTTGGGATAAGGATATAATAAAGTCCTTCAAACCAATTGAGCAATGTTTGTCTCTCTGCAAAGAGTTATATAGTGAAATATGTAAAATTTGTAAAAACAGATAGAAAAATGCTCAAAAGTTTGAAAAAAATATCACAAGTGAGAGAAATGCCCCATGCATGCATACAAAATTAAAGAAGGAAAAAGTACCCGAAAAACACAGAGGTAATACTCTGCAAAATGCTTTATAGACTCATTTTGTACAGGACACACCATAACAAAAAATATTACAAAACTTGTCTACATGCCACCTTGACTGCTCTTCAGGAAGAGGGTCCCGCCGCCTTTGTTACACAGACAATTAATGTATTTGTTGTGTAGAAGATTTTGTTCTTTTCTCCTTAAATGATTTATACATAATAATTTCACATCAAAAATAATTTTGATTTTGTTTTAATAATTCGTAATAATTTTGAATTATTTGAGAAATTACTCCAAATTATGTAATTTCTCACTTTATATACTAATAGTAAAAGTTGGGGAATGTCTGGAAGTTCCACTCGAATTACTTAATTTCTATAATTAGGCAATCAAGTTGAGAATTTTGATATAGCTATAATAGAATAAATTTAATCCAGGCTAGAGTGAACTTGGTTGGCATTGACCATGATTTCATTTTGGAAATGATTTTTTAAAGTTAAATTATGATACAAATTGATGTTTACTCATAATCGTTGGTATATTTGTTATGCTCTTGATAGAAAATTTCATTCCATTCAAGAATATTATTATTTGAAGTAAAAATGCCCATTAAAAACGTAATATTTGTCTAAAATATGTAATCTAGTTAACAAAATCCATTAAAATATGAATTGTTCTTTGGATCAGAAGACACATGTTGTGAAAAAAGTTAAAATATTCTAATATTTCATTTAATTTTTTGAGAAATATAGTACATACAACTATTATATTTATTTATCATACTTATCAATATTAATTTATCCAATTATTTTATCTTATAGAGACATATGACTTGAAAATATGTCACTCCCAATATATGACACATATAGAACACTATTAATATTATAATAGTGTTGTCTATAAGTATTTCCACATTTTTGTTATATTAAAGGGCATTTTTGTTATATTAAATACATATTATTTTGTGATATGTATTTATCCAATTATTATTATTGAAATATATTTATTGACATTTTCTTAATATGCTCGAAAAACATTAAGCTTGCTCTCAGATGCTTGACTTCTGTTATTACTTATCGAACTGTTCTCTTCCTCGATTCTTTATTATGAGTGATTGAACTTCTTCTAATTGAATGAAAACAGTCAGTTCTTAGCCATTTCCACATTATATTTCAGGAATATATTTAGGCGTCATCTGTGTATTCCCAAATATATAATGGACTTCCAATCATGCTTTGCAAAGAGAATTGGATTATATAACATGGCAGATATTCAATAATCATTTTGTTATCATAAATTGTGTACTATAATGCCATGTCAAAGAACACATTCAACACTGGTAAGAAGATAAAAATTTCATAGAAGCTATTGAAAGACTCTCATTTACAATTAAATGAAACTATGTGATTCAGTGTTACTTCTACTTTCTTTAAGTTCTTTACCACGACCTAGGTTTCGTGGTATTACAACATCTTCAGGTGGGCTATTAGCAAAGATTCTCTCAAGGATCTTTGCTAATAGCCTACCTGAAGATGTTGTAATACAACGAAACCTAGGTCATGGTAAAGAACTTAAAGAAAGTAGAAATAATACTACATCACGTAGTTTCATTTAATTGTGAATAATGAATTTCTACAAAATTAACCCCAAACATATTCATGACTCTCATTTAATTAATTTCAAGGAGATTGCTACTTTCGTCGGAATTGTCGCCTTTTTTATTATTTTCAAAATATCTATGAACAATAAATAACGCTTAGTGCGTTATCATATTGTTCACAGATATTTTGAGCGTGGTTGCATAAATTAAAAAAAAATAAAAATTAGTGTTAGTGTTATAATTGCATGTATCTTGTTAATCTCTTGTAATGTATTGTAATCAATCAAACATTTTAAGTGAATAGATGCAGTCACAGTTTTTATACATAAAACTATTGGTATCAAACATTGTGATGGTCATCGAGTATGTGGGTTTCTTGTATTAATTTGTTTCATCTGTGTTGTTCAATTTTGACATATTTTATAGTATTTACAAATAAATATGAAAAATAACCTCACTATGCTCAAAAAAACCAAATGATTCTAAATTTATCTATTGACAATTTAAATAAAATTTTTTAAGAGCTTGTATTTAAAATTTCTCAACATAAAGAAATCATTTTTAATTTTATAACATTTATACCCAACGTCACATGATCCTCAGTGTGGCTTCTTTAAATATAATTTTTTTTAATCTGTAATTTGATAGGTTGATGCCTCATTTTACTTGACAATATTTATTTTCCAAGTTCATAATAATTTAGGATAATTAATCAAATATTTTCCGAGGATATCATTTATAACAAATTACAAGAAGGCAATTTCCTGATGAAAGACGACTAACTTTGAAGGTAATTGATAAAACCTTTTATATGAATTGAGTATATTTACATATATTCAAATAATTTTATTGTGGTCTACGTCCCAAGTGCCGTAACTAATTACTTACATTATACGAGTGATCTAATCATTGTCGTTTAAAGTGGCACAGCAGAACAATTACAGATTCCCTCAAAGAAAGATTTAAAGCGTTGACAATTTTCGAGTCTCTCTTAAGATAGTCTAGATTATATATATTATATCTTAGATTTGGTACAAACAATTTTAAACGTTCACCTCCAACTCGAGATTGATAACAAAAAAAAGCCATAAAAGGTCACTCCCTCTGATTGTTAGGTCATTGATATAAAACTCTTTATTAACGGGTAAGCTTTTGTAATTTTTTTCAATATCATTGCAAAAGTTGAGCACCTTATCTTTAATAAAATGAAAATAAAAAATAAAAACTATGCTCGATAGGAAATCATCCAATGATAATCTGTCAACTAAAATGAACAATCGGTCAGTATAAGTTGATTAAAAAAATTTATCAATTAATTTATGAACATATAAAATTTGAAATGTTAGTAAAAATGATTGCACATTATTTATTTTTATTTATTTATAAATTTTTACGTATAGTACATACGGCGGACTTATTGCTACATGAACAATCTCTTCCAGTCAACCATAACAATTTGTATTGAAATTTAGTTGGTAGACTGAATTAATATTATATTAGTTTACCTCAATATTGATACAAATTAAAATGTATTAAAGGAAATCACATATATCTTACATCTTAACTTGAAAATACAGTATTCTTATTTTCTACAAAAAATATGTGCACAGAGCACATACCAATGAAACAATATTTAATAGCATAGAATAATGTGAAGTAGAAATAAATGTGATGGACAAAATGAATTGCTTAAGATACAGTAAAAAAAGGCACGGGAGGTTTGCAAAATATGAAGGAGATGCAATCAGTGACTGTGCAATTAAGTAGGAAAATAAAGATGAAAATTGAAATTCAAATAACGCCAAAGAAAAATATCATTGATCTTGTCAACAGATCATTCATTGGGGTATTGACAATAGAAGTAAAGCACTTAAAATAAGATTTAGTTGTGATTTAGTTTGAGTTAGAAAGAGTAAAAATAAAATTTGAAATACTAAGTGGAACATATATTTATCAAAACTCTATTTAAATCTGTGTGGCCTACACCATTACTGTTCACAAAAGGCGAAGTTTGAGTTTTATTTAATATCAGCTCTTCTTTATTCTCGTGTGGCGATTCTTGTATAGCTATTTAGTGAGTAAATAATTTCAGTTGAGTATGCTTAATAAACGTACATATCAAAGCTCAACAAACGGCTATAATAGTAGACTTAGTTCATTTTATAGATCTCTATGATACATTTAAACAATGGGACGTCATATAACAATGGATGGATTGTTTCTGAAATACGACTATAAATACATGCAGTCTTTAAAGTCTGTAAGCCACGTTCAACTGTAACAATATCTCTATTCAAAATCGATTTACCGCATAAAACATTTATCAGCATAATAGTTATATATAACAATGTGGGTGTTAAACTGCAAATATTACATCTTATATAATATTTTTGAGTGGCAGTAATTTATATGTATACATGTGTATATATATATATATATATATATATATATATATATATATATATATATATATATATATATATATGTATATATATACTGCTTCACAATGGTTCTCGATGAGTCTCAACAAAGCAGAATTTGTATATTTATTAAATAATTCAAGCGATATAATAATGAGTAGCGATAAATTAAAACTTTAAACCTTACATTTTATTATTTCAATGATTTATTACACAACTTATAATCAATAAAAGTTGTTACAAATTCTCAACAGTTTATGCAACACCATTAGGTATTGCAACACCATAGGTATACGCTAAAACTACTGTACTACTTATAAAGTAGTTACAGTACAGGTTAAATACAAATTTATCATTTCAGATTGCAACATTTAAACTGTGACCCATTCCGAGAATATTACATTTCACCTGAGGAATGAATGTTCTAAAATTTTCATAACCATGAATAATCATTATGCTGTGAATCCTTTAAAAAATTGATGAAAACTCTTGATGCAAAATGAATGAAAATTTATCAGATCTCTAGAAAAAAATATACATGGTATAAAATGATGATGGATAATTGGACAAGTCGTATCGTTGTGATGGTCAGCTATTTATATTTTTACAAAGAAATTTTAGCAGCCATACAAATTTAAACTTCAAGGTGGGCCATTATGCACATTATGGCTACAACTAAAATTATTGCAGTTAAAATATACATTATTGATGTTCATTAAAACTACTGATAAATTTACTGTTGTTAATTATCAATTATTACAGACCTAAAGCACCATATAGATGACCAAAAATAATTATAGAAACTAGAACATATGATATTTATTACTTTGACACACAGGTCTTACAAGAATTGACACTAACAATATAACTGGAGTGATTCTAGCTGACTCTATCAAAAAAAGAGATAGAACATACACATGCACTGACAGTATATTGCACAGACATGTTAATTGTTTGCCGCTGACTCAACACCTACAAAAGTCACTCGTCTGTGTTACACCTTAATCTGTTTAATAAATTGATTTATGGAGTATTGTTATAATTTGACTTTTTCCATTAACAAATTAAACATTATTAATATTTAGCTCGTAACTTTTTTAATCAAGGAACCTCCCACTCTATATATACTAAAGTTGGATCATTATCACATTTATTTACAGAAATAAATTTTAAACCACTTGTGATTTTGGCTCGTTCACAATTGTGATGAGATTAGTGTGCAAATATAAAGAAAATTAGCTATTAAAACCCTTGCATGACCGAGTATGACTAATATGCATCCACTAGATAAAAGATATTCTAAAATATAGAAAAGCACACTGAGAGAGAAACAATGTTGACAAGGTATACATAGTTTTCCTTGCTTGTCTCAACTATATTAACATCTATCTTGTAAATACTCTCCAATACTTATTATTAGCGGCATATTGTATGCATACATTAAATATAGGTCGTTCTAAAGATATGATATTTTGCTCCCAATTTTATTACATCACAAATAATTTTTTTCGATTTTCTCACATGATTAATCCCAATGATTTAACGGATTACCATGTCGCTTAAAAGAAAGGTCCTTTCTAAAAAATAAGCCATGATTATGCAGTATTTTAACCTGCATACATGCTGCATGTATGTTTGTATTTCCCATTTCCATGAAATGAACGTCCGATTTTCATAACATTTTGTTAAGGAATTTTTAAAGTTATACGTCTTTAGGCCCGTTATGAAGAAATTATCAGAGTAAAATTTTACGAAGTGCACGCAAGATGCAACAAAAATAGACAAGATGAAGTTGGTCACTAAACATACCTATAGTGACTGATACTATATTCAAGATAGTTATTGAGGTATTTGTAAATACACAACACATGTTTTTTATTCATACAAATCTAAGTTATATCTGTTCTTTTGAATAATATTGTTTAGTAATTGAAATTTAATAGTGGTCCATATAATCAAAAACACTTACTTTATTATGGACATTCGTGACAGAAATAGTGCTTATAAGGTTTTTAAAATAAATTTTAAGTGTATTTCTCTAAGTAAGGATAAGTTTGGGTTACAAGGTATTCAGTATATATGAGTGAGGATAAGTTTGGGTTATAAGGTATTCACTTGTATCATAAATCAATTAAAATTTAATTATTTTATTGAAATTAAATTTTACCAACCGTATTTATAATCACACTCCAGTCCTTTTATTCTTTGATTTCCACTAATTATTTCCTTGCTAAATAAAGTTATTCTTGTATTATGCCAAAGAAGTATAATTTTTAATGCATATACTAAGTACAACCACAATTTTATTTACCAGGTATTTTAGTTTTAGCAGGATTTTCATTTCATATAGCCTATGAAGAAAAATATTCAGGAAAGATACGTCATAATTTACGCATTATAATTTTTATATCAGTACTTTACAAAATAAAAAGTGGTGGCGTACACTTAGTGTTATATAGTAATTAGCAAATACTTATAAATAGTGACATTTGACAAGGAATCTAATTATGATTTTCAAGTTAAAATAGATCATGAACGTTTAGAAATTGGATCAAAACAACTGCGTAACTTGTGAGTAAACCTAGAAAATGGAGCAGCAGCGAAGCTCGTAGGTTGAAGGAGTGAAAAACTTTAAATTGACCCAGTTCTCCTGCTTCTATCATGTTTTTAATAAGCTTCATATGATGTCGGACAATGGATGCTGAAAAAAGGAAATAACATATATTTATAGCAAAGGTATTGTTAATGAATTTAAGAAACAGGTAACAGAGTTTCATTTAGGAAATTATATTTGCAAGAGCAGAAAGTAGGAGATGTTTACAAGAGGAAAAATGTTTAATATGTAATAACGATAATCTCATTCGCTATAAAATCAACTATTGGGCGTTTTCTTGGTGACCAGTGGCAAATCGTTAGAGAACATGAAAACAAAATATGATGAAATGGTTTGCATCAAGTGGTTCTAAAAAATCATTCATGACAGCATTTATGTGCAGACTATAATAACAGAATTTAGAGTTTGAAACAACAAAAATTGTTATTGTGCTTTCAGTGCATTTTTGAGCAATTCATTGTAAATGCCATACATTTGGATATTTGTATCATATTTGGTAATCTAAAGGACGTAAATATGTCAATTCATTTGAATCAACAGTTGAGAAGTTATGAGCCTGTGATACAGAAGAAATATATATCACTACGTTATATCACACAAAGACTTCCATTACATTCAATTGTCTGTTTGTGTAATAATGATGGATAGTAATAAATATACATTTAGCAAATAAACAAATACAACTTCTTAGTTTTTTAATTTTTTAAATTCGGTTATTTTTAAAAAAATTATGCGATAAAGAAGTGTCGCAAGATTTGAATTCAGCTTGCTAAAATTGAAGCACTACATCTATTCATTATTGTTCAAGTCCGGGCTAGCCTAGCAGTGGTGTGCAAAAGCTTCGAAGAGTTCGCTTCGCTCGGATGCCGCGCAATGCAGCCTCGGCACAAATTTATTAACCGTGACGATGCTGTACATGGCAAAGTAGCAGTACCTTTTTCGCATATCAAAAGAGTCCATATGAAAGGTTGCCCCCAATCTTTGTTAAGCAATCATCGAAGTTTTGAAGGAATGTATAAAGTAAATAAAATTATGTGGAATATTAATTTACGACACTAATTTTTGGATATCTTGCATAGTAATCCAGAGTGTGAACGGCAAACATGTTGATGCATCTTTAAGCACGGATAAAAACTGACACCACACAGGGAGAGGCACATCCACATCAAGTGAGCTTTTATTTTGCGAGGTTGCTGTGGCAGGCAGCTCGGTGAAAATTTTGCAGCAGAGCAGCAAATTATTGCAAAAACTACTGAGTGTGTTTAATACTTGCACTTCAATATCACACTACTTTTCTTCACAAAATTTAATAAAAATATTAATACTTTAAAGAGTATTAAAATTTTCAAGGATAATTAAATAATACATAGATGCAGTGGAATACTGTGAGTGGAAGAGGTTATGGGTTGATCCACTTTTGGCCTCTCCGATAATGAGTTCCATTTAAAATGGGACCAAAATGTGCAGTTTGGTCTGCCATCTTAATCTTATAAAATCTTCTAGCTAGAACTGTCAGCTGTCAAATGACAGACAGCATTAACACAGATGCAAATGATTCTAGTATCTCAAAAATGAAGTGAGTTGCCAAATTTCCTTAGTTCAAAAAAACACTTTGTACTAGGAACCATATCAGTTCTAAGAAGGTGTTAATATCCCACTATTTCAATATATTTTTTAAAAAATCCTCAGGGATGGACACCACACTATCCTTTTGCAATTAGTTGAATTATTTAACTAGTAAATCAAAGGATTTATAGTGGAATGTTTTCACATAATTTGTTAATACAAGTTATATCAAAACATGCCAACACTCTCATTTTTTTAATGTATCTTAAACATTTTGACAATGGAACTGATGAATTGAATGGAAACTGAAAAGCTTTAAATGATCTGTAAAATGCCGGAAAGAAATTTCATGTATGAGAAGAAAAATAACAAAATTTCTTTTATAAGTTGAAGCCTTGGCCAAACAAAAAAGTGTCGCATTGGTATTTTTATTACTTTATCGAGATTATGATATTTAGTGCCAGTAAAAGTAGGTTAACATATAATAATAATACCTAGTTTTAAAAGGTCAAATGACTTTAAAACATCACTTTTTGTAATATAATCTATATAAATTGAAAATAATAATTATTTATTCATGTACTCTGCTGTTGCATTGTTATTAATGGCAATAATTTAAATTACATTTATGGCAAATAGGTTATTACATTTATGGCAACTTTTGAATACATGTACATATGTCCGAAACAAGTGCAAAACAAAGGCCAAACAAATGCTGGAAGGTAGAAAACCTTAGGACTATTCCTGTTATAAATTAAGTACATGTACTGCCGAAGCAAGTACTTCTCGTGGTGCGTTGGAATGATCACAAGGCATACGGATGATGACACGGCGCTCTGCAGAGGCTCGAGTTCAATTTCCAGCCGTTTGTCGAGGGAGGCTGGATGGGTGTTATGGTTGGCTGTATGTGTTGCTCTCGTAGCAATAAGTTCGCCATATGTATCAATTAGATACATTAAAGTAGATAAATAAATTAATTTCGAAAAATTCTTTATAAGGTGACATTAACAAACGTGAAAAACACTTGAATTTTTTTCTGATAAAGTGACTGACTTATTATTTTGTCAAGTTATTTATTTTTGTAGGTCTTTATCATGGCGCCAAAAATAAAAAATATTTTTAAAAATTTCACAAGAGTCATCACCATCCTTACCAAATTAATAAACTTTTTGAATGTAACAATTATTTGTTCCATAAATTTGGACCATTTTTCATCTTGAAAGTTGATTTGAACTGAAACTAATGTAAATTTTAAATTCCCTGAATAAGTATTTAGACAGAGATGGAGATTGCATTATCAGTAATGTGCACACATGGACAAACTACTTTTGTCCAAGGTGAGCTAGAGGTAGACAATTGGTAAACTTTTTAATGTTTTAACTTGGTGTTATTACTCTGAACCAAAAATTGTCACATTTTCACTTGGTTTTTTATTAAGAGAATACACGGAAAGGCTCTACAATTATGGAGACATGACGAGAAACGCTTCAGAAGTGACAAGACTGTACAGGGAACATGTGGAAAGTAGAAGTGGGCCTCAACTCGACTAGTTTCCCGCTGCATGATTTTTAAGAATTTCTTTCCCCTGTTACACACTCGACACAAGACCTACCTACCCTTACAATAACAGTTCCAGGCATGGTAGATAAAGTCATTGAGGAAATTGAAATATATCTTTCGGCAAGTGTCAGATAGAGAAGAGTCCAACAATTAAAGTCACTTTTTAACTTATAATTAAAAATTATAATTCACTTAGATACAATAGGCTAATGAAATTTACAGGGTAAAATCTAAAATTGTTAAAAAATGTTTGAATTAAGTAAGAAAAAATATTCTTATCGATCTTTTTAAAATGTCAACAAAACAGAAAAAAAGAAAAGAGAATGTCCAGTGGTTAATTTCTAAATAATACATTCATCAATAAAATGTCAAAAATGATAGTTTCATCTACTATGACTTACTACAAATTGTGTAAATGACACTTCTTGGTAGAATTTAATAAGAGAAATATAGTGTCATGAGCATTTTAAGATAATTATGTTGAATGGTCTTAAAGTTACTTTCCCATCGAGGTTACTATCGATAGCTTATAACTATCTCCCCTAATAAATGTTCATAATCATGTTTTTATTTAACATAACTTTCCCCACATTATGTAAATTTACCTCTGTAAATCAATTTTGTAAAAGAAATGAAAATTGCTGAATAAATAAATAAATTTGAATAACAAATAAATAGTTTGGGCAAGATGGCTGCAATGTTATGGATATTTGAGTTTCAATATTTCGCATTGCGAATATTGTTTTTATAATTTGTTTTCTTGCTTCAGAGTTATATTTTAATTTGTTACAATAAATGACTTTCTATATAATTATTAAAAAATTAAGTTGTTATTATACAAACTCAATAAATCTTACTTAAGAATCAAGGATATCATCAAAAACAATTCTCAAGAAATATAACGTCAGTGTTAAATGTAGTGTGTCTAATCACGTATGTATCTTAATTAATTTAACTTATAAATAAAATATGGTTACGGTACATACAGTGTGTATTTGTTTTTATTTCTTATAATTGTATTGCTCACACCTATCACAGCAACTGGAGAACAACTTATCTAGATTTGAGCAAAGATACAAGATTCGTATGAGTTGTTTTATATTTTGAAAGTCAATATTCAGTGAAGTTGGCGTGTTAGATATTATATGAAGTTGGCTTGCTCCATAACATTGATAGCTGGAGATTTAAATGATGACATAAAATAATTTATTTTCAACAATGTTGAAACAAATAGTGATTCAGCATGACACTGCTCAACTTCCATTGTCCATATTTAGTTACTTGAAATATTTACACTGAGAATTTTTTTAAATATAGATATATTGATTGAATACGATAAAATGAAGTAAGATTCATTCAGGTACAACCACTTTCGATATGATGCTCTGTTTTTGATCCAGTAGTATGGGCATTACTCTTTTTACCAGGCTTTTCCTGTGCCATAAGACCTATTAAAATAAATACTATACCACTGAATTGGTCCATTAGTCACCTAATCTGACCAAGAAAACTTAAATAACTCTCACAGTTGCTTGTGTCTCCATAAAAAGGAGCTTGTCAAACTTTGACTAAAATAAAAAAAGTATAAAAAATATCTTTTTAAACCAAAAAAAGTCATTGCCAATACATGAGGTGATTTGGAAAAGCTTTGACGCCCTTACTCTTACACATATACATATATATATATATATATATATATACATATACATTAAATATATAAATATTTATATATATGCATTTTTTCATTAATTTAGCTTAAATGGAATACTTCTTCGTGGAAAATGGATGATAAAGAGTTCATTTCTCAATGTCCAATAAAGATTCCATGATAAACTCCATTCACTATGCATATATGCATAATATATTCATAAAACAAAAGATCAATACAAAAAGCATGACACAAGGTTTAGGTTGGACTGAGGGGTGGTGTACTTAGTTCAATTGCTAGGTCTACTAGGGGGTTAAAACACTTCAATGTCAGTACCTGTTGTTAGTTATGATAACTAAGAATGCCAATAATCTATCTATTTTCACACATTCTTTACATTACAATTTAAAAGAACTGTTACTCAATTTTTACAAACATTAATTCAATTTAACGTTAATGATTTCTCTATTCTAAAATGCATTTTATTTTTTTAGCAGAAAGAAATTTTGTCTAGATTTATATAAAACATTTAAACACCTTCGTGTAACTTCGCCTTTTTGTAATATAATGTGAAAGTTGTCCTACAATTGTTAAAACCAATGACTACTCTGCCATAACAGGTTGTTAGTGGCTATTCAATAACTTTTTCCTCTGATATTAAAAATCTCGACTCAAATATAACAATCTTCTAAAGGAGTATAACAATCTTCTATAAATAAGAAAAAGATAAAGAAACATTTTTATAAATAAGATAAAGAAACATTTTTCACTTACGTAATTCTCCATCGACTTGAATTAATGTCAAAAAAGATTTTGCAGTTTCTATCTGTAAGTATATTTTTTCACATAGGAGACATACAGCCATCAACAGCATAATATGACGGAATGGCCATAACATGAGACTGAAGGAAATTGATGGATCCAAGGTCTGAAATATTGTTTTATTTTAAAAGTAATCAAAATCTGTGGAAGAAAGGTTTAATCTTGCACAAAATTTTAAAATGTTATGTTTGGTTGGTCATTTTTCATATCTAGTGTAGCTTACAGATAATATAATATTTCATTAATTCACTCTAGTCTTTATGCCTCTCTAATTATATTTGCGACATAATTTTTAATTAGGAAATTCCAAAAGAATATGTTATGTAATTCAGAGTCTATCGCTTCATCATATATTTAAGAATGAGTTAAACTTATCTATTATTATTAAGTAACTATAAGTTAACGAATTAGAGAAAATACCAACAAGTTGTAGAAAAGAAAAATATAAACCAACCTAAAACTGATTATCCTTATTTAGTTGTTACTTATACTTCTAGTATTTGAATAATGCATGAAAGTGTTGAAGTAATTAATTTTCCCACAAACAACTGAGAATCAGGACTAATCACAGTCATATTTTATAATGATACTGGTAAAAGGCACAACTGGTCGTATTAGAAGTACAGAAAGAAAATAAAATGAAACTTAAATATAAAGGAATCAAAGAAACATGTCAAAGATTAATTACATGATATGAACTAAAAAATAAGTGAAATATATTAATCAGATCATCATCAGCAAGTCTAAAAATAATAATTCTAATAACAAAATATAACAAATTGGTTCAAATAAAAAGAAAATGAGTGTCATCTTATTCCTCAATCTTAATTCAAACAATGCTGTTTTAGTTCTTCACGATAGCGTTATACTCGTTAGTTCTTGACCTCTTTCCTGGACTCTTATTTATAAAAAAAATTATGAACGTGTTATACACCAAATGTATTTAAATTATAAACGACAAAAATCTATAAGGTTCCATCTCCATAAGCTCCATTAAATATGTGCTCCTTGGGAGCGTAATTATTATTTTTTGAGGGATTTATCAGCTTAGATATTTGCCCCTAATAGAGTGTGCCTCTTGATCGCATCATTGTTTTATATTCAGGAGTTTGTACCTAGTTTATTAAACAAGATTTGGCTTAATGCTGCAAGTTAAATTAATTAATATATATTTTAATAATACTTACATTAGACTTTATATCCTCAAGAAGGTGATACATGTTAAGGAGTGTGTTAGAAAATGTCAGAGTGAGTAACGTGAGTAGCTGAAAAACAAAGTTCAAGATATTAATTTGTAACAACAATTCTTTCAAATTTATCGGCAGTGTTATTTAAAGTTAAAATGATAATTCAATTTATTTAAAATTTTCAATACGAACCTGAAATTCAAATACCTTGTTTAAACAATGGCACAGGTCTAACAGATTAATGTAGAATTAGGATAAATTATGAATGAAATTTTCATTTAGAGGCAACGTAAATGGAAAATGATTGTTGGAATGGGGATTGTGTTGTGGCCTACCAAAATTGGCATTGACAGATGCGATCATATTTTCTTTATTTTTAAAATTTAAGAAAATATTCAATATTCCTATGTGCTCCGTTACACTAAATAATATTAAGCAAAACAATATCATTTCTAAATCAAAATTGATGGCAGTAATAATAGTGAACGCAACAGAAAAGGAAATATTTAGAACATGTTTTATGGCGGCATGTACAACAATTGCAGTATAAAATAAATGAAAAAGTGCAAGAAGGCCAATAACCACAAGATTTCGACATTTGTCATGTTTCAACAAATTTCTACTGTTCTCTGGTTTCAAAAGATCATCTATTTTTTGGATTTTCAAAATCATTCCTTTAAACATATTTCTGTCACATATCATATCAATCAACAAGAAACGCAGAGTAAAAATCATCTGTAATGTATTAAATAACCAGTATGCTGTAATGCAAAAGCAAAAGTTATTTCTGGAATACTAATGTCATTTAAGCCTAATTTTCTACTTAGACATTAATGGTTTGTTTTAAATATTATTGGTTAATTCGTTTTATTTAGTCATTATTTTTGTTTTTTATATAGAAAAAAAACACAAAAGTTTGTGTTTTAATATTTCCAATTTCATGGAGCTTGTTCATCGCATCTGATCGAAACTGGAGGCATGAACTTGCAAGGATGTCAAATGACAACACCTCTTTATTGTCGAAGTTGTACAACCACTGTAACGGTGCTCTGATACCAGTGTTTGTTTATGCATTATCTATATAAAAGAAGAGACAGCTATGAGTTAGTTTTAGTATTAACTCTAACAACGAATGTGTATGAGAGAGGGCATCACATTTGAATTTATCAAGTAATACTTTATATGATGTCACCAATACCATACTGAAGAACTTTCAAAAACTTTCTTTGTATATTCTCAATACTATCAGAATAAGTGGCATATCGCGGATTCCAGGCAACAACATCATATTCAAGTTCTGATATTATAAGAGCACTATAAAAGGTTAAGTGTTTTTCAACATTTTTAAAGATTTCATCTTATTCAATCAATTGTTTATGTTTGGTTCAGTGAGTTCGAATGTTGGATAAAAGTCTGAAAATGTTTGACAAATTTTGTTCGGGTTATTACTGATAATTTTGCTGGATTTATTTCATGAATTGAAGAGATACAAAATTAGAATTCCTTAAGGTTTTTTTTATGATTTTCTCAGTATTTGCAACATATGGCTGACGACATTCCTCAAACAAACAATTGATTGACCTATATGATACAGTTTTTTTATATTAATGAAGTAGTTGTTTTAATGTAAAAAAAGTAAAATAATTTTGAGTCATAATGAAAATAATTCTCGAATATTTTGTGGAATAGTTATCAATAACAACACAATTGAATATGAACATGACCGTATAATAATTTATTTGTACATTGTTTATACAATTTTATATAAGTTCATAAATTTGCTTAAAGGTACTAACACAAAAAACCAAGAACGTGCACCTTACTATACAAATTGAAATCTTCACTTTTCCCTCAAAACAATACAGTTTGGTTTCGCTAATCTAATAAAATATCAGTCAAACATATTTTGAAATTTTTACTTGATTTTAATTTAGTTATAAAGAGTCATTTTTCATAAAATAAAATTGAAATATCACAATCAAATTAGTGGTTAGAAAACTCAAGAATTTAACAAATGTTGATGTGTTTGCGGTAAAAAGGCGAGCGATCTTGAACTCAGCAACACCAGGTAATGACAAGAGTTGGCATAAACCTTCCAATTTGGGTTGCAGTTCATTAGCTGAAAATTTTTTTTTCATGTAAGATAATAAAATTTATAAATGATAATACTATGATCGTCACATAAATGTTACACAAAATTATTATATCTATTAAATTTATGTTTAAATGCGAATTGAATTCTCTACCCAGGTTGGTCAGGCGAGATTTTGTATATCTATCAATTACAAAAACATAGGTGAAACTTGGTCATATAAAGTTCTCTGATATATTAATATTATAACTGAAATTATTAATATTCAACAAATTTGTGCAATACAGCATTGTGAAATTTATTGGGAGTAAAGTTCACACTTATAAATCTATTAAAACAGGGAGAAAAATTTTAAACAGATATTCTAATTTATATAAAAATGTATAATTTTTTTAAACTAAATAAATTACAAGGATAGTTTCCTTTTAATTGATCTTTAATCTTTAGCAGTTATTTGTCAGTGGCATATATGTTGACTGCCTAGTTGCTGTAACAATGTGAGTGGAAATGGAATTTTCAAGCTAAAGCTAGATAATGAAATAATAATGTTTAATATTTTTAAGTGAAATGAAGTGTATTTTTGATTTTGTTTCTTAGAGTCAATTATCGAATATGGAAAAGTAAAACAAGACCTTTAAATTTATTTCTGCAACAATCATGATAAATTCATAATTATTTTGGATAACATGTATTAATCATAACTTTACATTTATATTTTTAAATTTATTTTGTGCAAAATCAGGGAAAAAAGTAAAAGAGGAATTATGGCCATTAAAAACAAGTAATCATTGCCACCATTAACTTATACAGAGATAATGACACTTTATGAAGCAAGAATGCACACTCATTTGTATTGAATAATTTGTAAAAATTATTGTGAAAAATGTAACTACAAATGAGTAAAATGTGTTTCTCACCGACATGTTAGTTTACGGTAGTTTATCAGCAATTTTTTCTGATGACAATTTTATTATATGTTGTATAGCTCCTAAAACCAACTGTTGTATTATATAACTTGTTGTTTAACACCATCCAAAATGTAAGTAGGGAATGAGGAACGCACGGACGCGTCGTAGTACATGTTGTGTCTTATTATTATAGTGAATTTATTTATAAAGAAATACGTGTTTTTACATATTTTTTATTTTGTTGTTTTATACCTGAAGCATTTCTGGGTTGATATGATGTATTGAGTTAATATTATTTATTGTTGTTTTTTTTGCAGATATGTTCAGTGATAGGGCAACAAAGACTGTTGTATCCGATAAATCAAACATTGGATGATAACTATAGCAGCTGATAGTAACCATATGAAAGAAAACAATATTGCTTTCCTCAATTACGCCAAAACTCTGAACATAAGATTTAATTACCTGATGATTCTGAGCAGGACGCTAACCCTAACACAATATTCTGTTTCGGTTAGGATAAATGAACGAAAAAGTTTAAGAAAAACAGTATTTCATTTGTCAGAAAAAGTTCTCAAAATGTAGTATCTTGTCAGAAATTTATTTAAGACATTCAATGATGTGTGTCCGCTATTCATTTAGCAAACATGCAAAAAGTTATTGACACTTAGAGGATGATACTTATTCTCCTAATACTGACTGGTGAAAAATCCTGATAAATAGGAATTAAAATATTTTGCATCATGCTCTATCCTGGGCAATAAGCAGAAGGAAAATGTGGCAAATAACGCAGTGATATCATTATGTTAACCCTTCTGGTAAGAAACATGACTTGTGGTACATGGTATACTGTAAGATTGTAGCAAATATGCTACTAAAAACGTAAGTTTCATTACTAATTGCTCTCCTTAGTATTTTACGTTTAATTTTCATTCATCGTCAATAGTGTCAATCATAAACCACAGACACTGCTTTAAGGATTATTAAATCATTACCATAAGTTTGCTTGTTTTTGACGTCTGTATCTAGTTATTGAGATGTATATTGTTCACTTTGAATTGCTAGAAAGATTGAGTCAGAATCTTTTTCATTTTTTCAAACCAAAATGATTCAATATTGGTAAATGCGTGTTATAGTACTAGGTATATATATATATATATATATATATATATATATATGTGTGTGTGTGTTTGTATGTGTTTGCAGGTTTTTACAAAGAATGTGTCTGCTACTCAAAAAGTACATTTGTGTATAAAACTGAGTGGAAGATATAAAGGTTTAAGGTTTAAGTATTAATTATCATATAGTTGTATGATAATTCTCAATGATTTCTAAAAGAAATCACTATGAAGGTTGTGATTATAACAAAAAAACAATTTACTTATGTTGGCAGACACATGTTTGAATACTATATTTAATCCAAAATCATTGAACTTAAATGGTGTAAAAGTAGCGAAATGACTTTATTAAAATAAGTATCCAAATTTGTAATGTTAAGGAGATTTTGAAAAATACTTTTTCTTCTCTCTCTTATTTTTCCTGTTTTTGTTTGATCCCCGGAGATAAAGTTATTTTCAGCAACACACAATATTTTAGTTACTGTCCCTTGAAGTCGGTTCGATCACTTCATCGCTGTTAAAGATGACAGGGCAATATGGTAATTTTATTCAAAAAAGAATCCTATGTTTGGGGCATCATCTTTGTTGATTGTAAACCAATTGTTTTGTGTTCCAAAAAATATATTAAATAAAAAAAACTAAAATAAAATTCATTATCATTCGGAACTTGAAAATCGAGGGCATTTGTACAAATCCTTCCCTTCTCTCATCTTATCCTTCTTCTTTCTTCCTCTTTATATGAGGCAGGTTTATCTCTTCTCTTTATTCCAATTTATTTTTCTGATTAGTATTACACATTATTTTTTGAAATCATCAGTAACTAAGAATTCAGCATAATACTAAATATTTTGCAACTATAATAATTTATGAGAGGTGACTTTAACAGCATAAGTTCACCATTTCTATATTGTACGAGTTGAGGGTTTTGATAATTATCAAATTTATAGATAAAATTATGAAACGTTGAGTGCCTTCAACTCTTGACAGATTGCATTATACATCGTAATGTAACATTACCTCAAATTTGTGTATGTAACATACGTTTTCTATATTGAACTAAGATAATGATTTTCTAATGAGATAGTGCATTGCAATATGTACAAGAACATATTTATACACTCTCAACCATAGTAGAATATGTAACAGCAAGAATTTCAAATATCATAGCATATCCAAGGTAAGATCGGATCATATAACGGTATTCTTGAAAGGAAAATTATGTCTCAAGGTTGAACCCTGTAATGGTTATATCTGATAATTGATTTGACATTTACGTTATATTCTCATTTTAAATCATATTTTCGAGAAAGATTGCCCATCGATATTACTTAAAAACTGATTTATTTACATATTTTAAACTAACCTAATTGTATATTTATCATTACAAATAATTCATGTCAATTCTTCAATAAATATCATATATTCAAAAAGACTACAAAGCCTGTATACGAAGAACTTAGATACTGTAGAATGATCAGTTAGTATTAAGATCGTTGTGGCATGACAGTAAGATTCAAACATGATTAAAATTGCTTTTTTTGTTTTCAATCTCTTAATATAAGACCATTTTATCAGTTTTGTAGGTAAAAAATAATGTTTGCATTTTTTTAAATAAAATGAAATGACATGAAATACTTGCAATTCTTCTAATGCCAATTGTTCGATTTTTGAAAGCAATGTTTACAAAAAGTAAACAGTAAATATTTTCCTTTTTTGCTTCAAAATTTTAATGCACCTAATTTTACATTGACATCATTTTTCAGACAGATGGCTCTGTGCATTCTTATAAAATTTAGGTGTGGTAAAATTAACCTTGACTTGCCTTTTTAGACAAATTGTTCTACACGTTTTTTAAATAAATTATGTGATGAAAAGTGTAATGAAATTGTAATGAAGTACCATGTTGATTTTACCAAAATTAAACTGTTAATAATTTTTTTATTCAAAATGTTAAAATAATATCATACTACATTGACTTAATTTTTTAAACATATCGTTCGACGAGTTTTTTAAATAGAATTAAAAGTGCAGTGAAATAATTACTTTTTCTGTTATGTTAATGTCAATTTTTGAGAGCGATTTTTCCCAAAACTAAACGGTAAATAATTTTTCAATTTTAAAATAACTTAGATATTTATAGTTTGAATAATATATCTAAAAATCAGTGAATTGCACACAACGTGTTTTGCACAACAACTGTCTTAAGTGAAATCCGTGCTGATACAAATTCTATTATATTAAGCCCTAACAAGAACCAAATTAAATAGTTGGGCATTTTTCATAAAATTTGTGTCAGTAGGTTCTCTTTCAATGCATTCCTTTTGATTAATCGTTTATTTGTCGCCTCATTATATATATTCGTTACAAAATATCGTTATCTTGTCAGATACATGTTACTTTCCTGATTACAATGAAATGTCTTGTTAAAAGTGCTATTAATACTTTTCTCATGTCGTTAAGTTTCGCTTATTTATTCATTTATATTTAAAAACTTAGGTAAATGTGCCTAAGTCTTACTTTACAAATAGGGGAAAGTGGTAAAAATCATCAAGATGACAGTTAGTCAAAGGATGTTTTTCCTGTGTATGTTATGACATCATACAAAAATTTAACTTGGAAAGTTAGATTTCACCTTCGCAAACAAATTATCTTAGAGGTTTTAAACGAATATGAAATTTCATTTACACAAAATAATATTGGATGTTTAAAATTGTGAAATGATTTCATTGGTACACTACAGACATTTATTTGAAATTGATTAACAGTTAGGAATATTAAATCGACTATGTTGCGGGAAAGTTAATTTCATTCTTGCGTGTTAGAATAAAGTTGAATTTTCTATAGGAGAATATCTCAACAATATATACAATATCTATTCTAAAACCTGTTTATTGTGAGTAGAACTCGCGCTATGAGATTTCTGAACATATTTAAGGATATATAACGGTTTGAACATTTAGGGGTAAAGAGCGTTTTATTAAACTATTAAAAAATGTTAATAATATTTTTAATCATACTCTAATCTTTTTAGGCATGGCTGTTTTTAACATTTCAGTATTTTCAAAGGGGTCGCTTCCTAACACTTGCATTGAGCTTGGCCCAAACATGCTCTGTGGAATTAATATCTAGATTTCTAGCAGCCCATGTTGTTCATATCTGTGTAAGCTGTTGGAGCTCTCCAGTTACAGAAATAGCAACCCGTGAGCAAACACGATAATACAATAATGTGATGTAATGTGAAATATGAAATTAACAAACAACATAACGTATTTTCTGATAAACCCCTGTGTTTATACTAAATACTAAATTTGCTCTTAGATTATAAGGAAACCCAAAATACAAATGACCTGTACTGTTTCGTTATGCTACAATTTCCTTAACAGTTTCCTTTTTAGCATGTAATCTATTCTTCGGGCTGTTTTACACAAAGTTTTGTTTAAACCGTAAAAGTTCCATTTCTATTATGAACAAAGATTTTCAATATTTATTCGATGTGTTCCTTTGCTAATTTACGCTCTGGGTTATCCCATGAATCCTGACGAGTTGGGTCTTGCTCAATCGTTGGCCTATGTGAAGGTACATAAATTTTTCTGAGTTATATTTAAACCATAAACTGTCACCTGAGTAGATGGTACCACTCTTTGGTTACTAATATTTTACACTACTGATGGTCTTAAGATAGCGAGCGATGATATACTGTCAGGTATAAGGCAGCAGTATGGCTCACAGAGAAACTTATTACCAATAAAGTTTCGTCTAGTGCTGTGGTGTTTGGTATGTACTGTGTAGTGTTTGGTATGTGCAATGTTCGAAATGGTTCAAAATAGGTAAATGAAATAGTTCACACTTAATTAAAAAATAAATACAAATAAATTTTTCAGAAGCAAATGGTTTGAAGGCTTAATTGGGATAAAATATACATTTAACACTTTTGTTAAGCGCATATATGTATTTCTCGGAATTCGCAAATGAAATCAAAGATATATATGTGTGTGTGTTTGTGCGTGTGTGTGTTGACACACACACATATACATATACATACATATATATATATATATATATATATATATATATATATATATATGTATATATATATATATATGTATGTATATATATATATATATATATATATATATATTAGGTTAACAACTCATAAACCCACCACTTTTTCGAACAATTTCAAGAATATTATAGAAGTTTCTAGGGTATTTCTTATAGGGTATATAAAGAGTTCGACATTCAAATTTGTGTTCAGTTTGCAATTGAGTCTTCAGTGAACAAAGAATAAATTAAAAATGGAAGTATTTTTATGAATGTCATTTAGAGCGAAACTCTTTCCATGAATGTCATTTAGACCAAAAAAGCAGCGAAGCATCACACAATATATACACAACAATGGCTGAAGGTTTGCCCTCTACACAGACAAACATTGGTTCCAAAGATTCAAAAAAGGGAATGTGGACCTATCCGATAAACCTCATCCAAAGCCACCTTCTTCAATTGATTTAGAAAAATTTAAGAGCCTTTTTGAAATAGATCCAAGATTAAGTTCGCGTTGTTTGGCAGAGCTATTTTCACGCTCTTATACTGCAATGAAAAAACAACTTAATGCTTTGAGAAAGAAGCGGAAATATTTCGTTTTTCTGCCACATGAGCTAATGCCCTTTCAACTTCAGAGGAGAGCTAGTGTGTGACTAGAGCTACTGAGTTACCACTGCACCAACGAGAAGCTAAAATATTTGGTTACAGGAGATAAAAAGTAGGTTGCTTATATTAATGTTTAGCGTAAACACCAGCAGTTAGGAACTGGAGAAAAACCCTGTACCAAAATATAATATTGAATGAAAGATACTTTTAATTGCCTGGTGGGGTATAAATTGTGTTATGCATTGAGTTATTCATTGGAAAGTCTTTCAAGCTAATTATACAATTCCAGCTAAGATTTATTGAGAACAATGGAGCAAAGTCACCGCTAACTTCCTTTAAATCAAAGCAAAGTTTATTATTTACTTGACAATGCTCGACCCCATGTAGCAAAAGGAACGCGTGAAAAACTACTTTCACTTGGATTGAGTATGCTACTTTACCCACCATACTCTACAGATCTTTCACCATCTAATTACCATCTGTTTTGCTCTCTGTCTAATAATTTACGTTATAGAAAATTTTAAGATGAAAGTCATACCAAAATCGAAATTAACCAGTTTTTCAGTCAAAGGCCCGAAGATTTTTACAAGAACAGAATTTTAGCTCTTCCTACACATTGGCGACAAGTGTTAGATACCGACTGTGCTTATATAATTAACGATTGATTTTATTGTCTACATATAACAATTTTAAAAGTTTGTGTATAGAGATAGCGAAGTAGGCACAATACAAGATAAGTTCCAAGTAAAACTAAAACTGATAGAAAAATTTAAAGAGAAATATAATAGAAATATAGTACCAGAATGCAAAGGCAATAAGGCTTAGGAGAGATAGAATTTTTTTTGCTTCATCCTTAAAAATATTTGTCGAGAATATTTACTTAACATTTGATGTAGAGACATGTAATTTCACATATTGGTAAAACATATATAACACTCTTAAAATTGACATAAAACTTTAAAATGGATCTTAAATAATGTAATATTCCTAAAAATGACAGGACAACTCTGAAAACTTTAATGTTTGCAAATAATTTTATAAAAAATACTCTCTTAAATGTCATATAATTATGTGTACATCGAATCCTCGTAGGGTGAGTTTAATTCGTACTCGATAAGTTTTTTAAATCTTCTTGCAGCTTATTTTATGTTAAAAATAAAAACATAGTGTTTGCTAAATTTTGTAAAAAAAAGCAACGCAATTATATTTAGAAATATACACTATTGTATCGATCTGTAATGCATCTACGTGTAGAAGATTCTTGCGATTAGTTTATATGTACATTATTCTTATTATCGTGATGACATTTTTGTGCTCAGCTACAAATGTAAAGCCAAACACAAATAAAATTATAACAAAGTATATTTTGAAATACTTTTATTCGTAGTAAATTGAGAAAGGTGCATTTTAGATCAGCATATCAGGAGATTTGTTTTATGAGTTACTTTGAACTGTAGAAGCAAATAAACTAGCTATTAAGACATTAAAATTGTTGCTGATTAACTTAATGGGACATTATTAATATGTAAGCCACACTGCCACTTTGAAACAAATTTCTTATAGAAAATTTGTCTTAAAGTGGTTATATATTTCAATCGAGAGAAGCTATACCATTAATACAAAACACAGGGATTTGGCTTCTTTCCACCGGACAAAATTTAGCAGTTTTGGCAATAGAAGGCTTTTTATAGAAGAGTTTGGGAATAACTCATTAAATGTCATAGGCTTCGCAGGTTGTAAGAAAATAACTTTGATCATGAATAATTATTAAGTGATTTTAAAAAAAAATATTTTTTATGTATTATTTGGAAATACATACACTCTTTTGTGTGTTTTTAAACTGGTAATTCAAAACATTGTAATATTCCATTGGAGCATCTGAACACTACATTAGATTTATTTCATACAATCAAATCGAGACTTTGGTACCATTGAGCTCGCTTCTTACCAATTAGATTCATAAAATATATGAAACTTCGAAAAATCTATCGGTATTGAATTAAAAATCATATCTTATACACACACATAGGAACATGCACACTCATACGCACACGCGCATGTAAATGCACACATATATGCACATGCTCACGCACACGCACATGCAGCACACGCACACACAGCACATGCACACGCACACGAGGCACGCATGCCCCTATGGACACACGCACACACACACACACACACACACAGAAATTATCATACATGAAATTCTCTATTCAATTAACTTAGTTAATTGAATAGAGAATTTCATGTATGATAATTTCTATGAAAAGACAGTCAAATTGGAGCTATTACGTTTGATATAACTAAGCATAAAATATCTGCTTAATTATTAGCTCTTTATCAACTTCAATTTAAAATATATGTTTTCCTTTAGTTTTTACTAACTCAAAATTAATAAAGCATTGAAAAAATAAGGAAAAAGTATAACCACTAAAATGCCAAATTTATTTATTTCTTTATTTAATTTATAAAATAACACACATACATATACATGTTAAGAAATTTTTCAATATTTCATTAAAATTATACAATTTTATAAAGGAAATGTAAAAATTTTACTTTATTACATGGCCTACATAATTCAAACTCAGTCTTTCTGTATGTCCCAGGGGTAGACACATGTCAGGGAGATACAGTGAGGCATTTGTAATTGTACATTGTATTTCAGTGTTATGTGCAAATGTATATTGTGATGTATAATGTACATAACAGCCCACAAACACTTATTTGTGGCTAATTTTTATATTATGTTTTATTATTCATAAAATAAAATTGAAATATCACATCAAGACTGGTCAAAATGGAGCTCAAAAAAGCAAGTAAGAGCAATGCATTGAGCGTAAAGAGACAAGGGATCTTTTGAACTAAGCAGAACCGGGTGTTGATAGTAAATAACATAGGTCTTCTTACAGTTATATATATTCTCTAGGTAAGATGTTTACTTTCATATGGAATTAAATATATATTGATATGCATGCATGTTGTATAGATAATTTATTTATGACATTTCTTATACAGAATTAATTTCAAACCAAGAGCCCGAGTAAACCGAAGTTGGTGTATGAGTCGCTCGCAGGTGGTGTATAAGAAGAGTAATCCAAAAGCCTTATGCAATATCCATAACATCCCACAAAAAGTCGATACATATAAGTCAGTTATGAATGATGGAATTTTCATTAAAACATAAGGAAATTTAAAGAATATATGGATTAGCGGCTTACCATTGAAGAAACTATTTTAATAACATATTGGAAACTAACAAACATGCATCCAGAAAAGTATAAGAAGTCAAAAACACTAAAAGAATGTGAAAAGTAATTAATAACGATAAGTATATATTTAGTTTAAGTTCATTGAATTCTGAAAAATTTTAAAAAGTGATAATGTAAAATTTAATTCAAATAGACGTATTTATTTCCAGGATTTGCTTAAATAGTACATACACCTTTGTAATAAGAACAATGTTTTCATAGGAGAATATAGACACATTTTATTTTCCATAATGGTATTAGATAGACTATTTTTTGATAGTTCCTAATATTATAACTTCATTTTCGGAATAAAAAAAATGCATTTTGTTTCCAAGTAGAAGGTTTTATTCAATAAAATGCAGAAATCGCCAGTTTTTGCAAACAATCGATCTGTTCTGGCAATAATAGAATTTATATTTTCCAGCATTATTGTCATTATATCGGAGTCTCTATGCAATTGACGGTCATCTTCATCACCGAGCAGGGAAAGAAATTGCGCATTACCATATTCGACTCTTTTCATGTCATTTAATGACGTGATAAAAATCACACATTTAGCATCGCAATACCAAAAAACTGTCAAAAAAATAATACTTCGCAAGTTTACTGGATAATCATATAACATATAAGTCACAAGAAATGTTGTCACATAAAATAAATTAAAGTTCATAAAATTGAAAATATTTCTATTCTTTGCATCTGATCATTATGTTCTAAGCAATCGTCTAGTGTTTCCACTTCAGTAATGAAATTTAAAACTTATTTGCTTTACAAAAAGTAGTTTCGATGATTAGTTTATTTAGGAGAAAAAATATATCTTCGTGTATAGACTGCATTACAGTAATCTTGTTAACATAGATATCTAAATAAAAAAACAATATATTCGAAAGTAGAAATATCACTGAATATATTGTAAAAGGAGACGTTTTGTCGTTACTCGCATTGAGTAGTAGTAGCGTTGAGTAGTCAATAACAATCTAGATTGACTTATTCCTAAATTTCTGTTAATAGCAATTGCCTTTTCCAAATATAATAGATACTTCAGGATATATACACAAATAACTTTACGTTTTATCAATCAGTAGTTTTAAATTATTTTTTTAAATGTAAAAATAAGGAAACGTCATATATTTGATCAGTTGTGAAAAAAATAGTTGTTTCCGCAACTTCGTTTGCGTGTAATGTAAATACCACGATTATCGATTGACGGCATAACGTGAGGGTTAAAACAAGAATATTATGGAAAGAGAAAAGATTTTACATACATATATGTAAATATATATATATATATATATATATATATACATATATATAAAACACCGTTTTAATTTAGTATTTATATTTAACCATGTTTTACTCAATTTTTCCTTTCGTATTAATAAATAATGAAAAATATGATGTCTAAATACGAGTAGAAACATTTAGGCAAAATGAGTACATATTCTGATTTAATTTATTTTTACAATACGAAATAAAACTTAACAATTCAAATCCTCTTACAAGCTGTTGAATTATCATCGTGAGTTTCCTTCTCTTCAGACACTGGGATCCAATTATTGTGAAGAATGTTTATCATCCACTTTCAGTTATAAAACAAATTTATTGACGATATTTCCATCCTTTTTGGATTATTTCATCAAAATAATGCACACATTAATGCGCACTTCTTGTTTTCAAATAGTAATGTATACAGTTTTTGAGTTTTTTTATTTTGCTAATTTAGCATAGTAATCTTTCACTTTCATCACCCATTTCAGGTAATTATTATTATTAACCTTAGTTCTTTGTGCTCACAGGATACTTTTCCAAATTAGACGAACAAGAAATAATGGGACTAACAAGTAGCCTTTTTGTTTATAGTACTTAATATACCTGTATGACATTCTATTATATTTCCATGAACATACTTTCACATCTATAAACGAGTTCATTATAAAATATAGAATGAAATTTTGATTTTTCGATAAAGGAAACTATATGCAATCGATAAATATGAACAGCATACAATGCAATTATTAATTTGTCATAGTATAAAAATACAAAACTTCAGAAAGTAAATTAAATTTATCATTGAGACATAGATAATAAAAGCGAAATGAATATATTGATATTAGAGAAATTATATAAAACGGTAGTTTTTATATTTTTACTAACCTCAGTAGAATCAGTAGCATAAAACACAAATCCAACAGAAAAAATTATGCCTCCAATTTAATTTAAGAACACTAAAAGAATCTATAATAAAGTATTTAATAACACTTATTTCGATGTTTGTATAAATATGATAGAGAAATTTCGAAAACACATCAGTTTTTTTATATCCTAAAAAAAAAATGAGAAAAAAAATGAGAATGTGAAAATTTATTCCTTTCCAAAAAAGTAGTTGCAACGACGGTATAAATTAATGCAGCTAAAAATATTGCATTGTTCATGGTTTGTAAAACGGAGTTTTCGTGTGATATAAGATCAAAATATACATCCATAATTAGTAGCAGAATAAGTAGTGATAGGACTGTTGCAGCGTACATTACAATGATGACACGTTTTATTATCATCGGCCACGGCTGAGAGAATATCTTTTGTCTTTCAATTTCCGTACTTCGCTGGATGCCTATTATAATTTCCAAAAATTGCAAATATTTCCACGTATCTTTACAGCATATATGTTCCGTTATCAAATAACAGTAAAAGAAGGAATAATATAAACAATTTAATTTTTATGTTTATGGTGTCTGGTGCGACATTAAAGATAACCGAGTGTAGGACTGGTTACCAGAAAAATAGAAGGCTGACAGAGTAATAGAAGGTATTATTGATTTTACTTCATCATTAATCGTTATAAATGAATATGTCAGACGTCAGACACATTACGGCAAGGATAGAATTACAATAGTTTTTATATAATTAGAGAAATTGATTTTCCTTTACCCTTTTAAAAAAAAGCCAAAGGTAAGTTAACTTTACATTGTGGAGTATAAAAATAATTTTTATTTTGGATGTGAAGAAAATTTTTGGTTTAATGGAAAATTGCAAAGTACTTTTCTAAATTACGTTTATTGACAATGTTGCGATAGTGTGAAATGGAATAAATAATAATCACGAAAATGATAAATTCTAAACTATCTAACAAAATTTAAAACCGTCAAAGGCAGAACTTTATTCTGCACTCATTTTGTTGGTTCAAGTTGTTATATTTTACTTGTTTTTAATATTTCTCCACATCTCGATAAGTCCATCGATGAGTTGGCTTTTCATGAATATAGTTTATTGAATGTAATTTTTTGTGACGAATGAAAAAACGCATGTTAAATACATGTGTTTTTTTATTCGTTGTGAATGGAACTCTGTGGTCGAGAATATATACTGCGTGGTACATGCCTAAACAAGCTAAAATGTAAGTAATTTTATTGAGTAAAACCGCTTCCAGCCACTTAGGGCATAAGCATGCAAATAAATAACATCTAAATTTTTCATTAAGTTTCCATAACATGCTAATTTAGTATAAATTTCCATCGTCCAGTAGGTGTTATTACCAGAAACAGTTGAGGCAACATTTTTTACAAATATAATATATTACGTAAGAATGATATCCAGTTTTTCAAAAATATATCAACATAATTAAGTAATCAGAATTTAAATAACACTATAAAAGAGAGAAAGATTGAAAGACAATTTTTTTAAGATATACAAAAAGCCCTTGTTCGAGGTTTGCTTACAATTTGCGACCAACAAAAAACCTTCATTAGTCCTTAAAAAAACTTACACATACTTCCTTCGCCCTGCTTTATAACATTATTGTGAAATAAATAATCAATTCGTTTCCATTCAATAAGTAATGTTATGTCTAACAGTTGTTAGCCAAATTTGAAAAATAAGTATGGCATTACTATTTTGATTATAACCCATATATAAGTAATTGAAACTAATGAAAAATTTTATATTGCAAATCGTGTGTATATCTTCTTTTCACAAACAACTATCCCCTGAACAGTTAGAAACTATTAATTTTAAAGTCGGAATAATTACAAACCTTGTGTATTCACTTACATTTTTGTTTAAAATGGTATTAAAATTTTGCCCAATCTTCTAAAAAAAATATGCTGGAAAACACAACAATAATCTGGTATTAAAAGAAGTCGCTTAATTGGATGGTATCCTGTGTGGATAGGTTTAATAAACATTTATCTAAGTTTATTTACAAAATCACGTTTAATATACTTACATAAAATTATATTATGACAGTTGACAAAAAAGGTTTTGATAAATTAAGTCTTTGAAACGGGAATTTACAACGTGCGCGCAAGATTGCTGCTCCGTACAGTGAATCTTTGATGTTTTGTTCATCGATCAATGTTCTGAAAGTATCCCAATGCATTATTCTTCTTAAAATATGGTATAAAATCATCTTACACCATGTTATTTTTTTGCAATATATTCAAAGTTATATGTCCTTTTTTTCTGCCTCTCTAATGAGAGAGAGCATCTCTCTCATTTCTGGTGTTTCGTATGTTGTTTAATTCGTGCATTCTATTTATTTACTTTGACTCTTATTCATTATTCATAATACAATTTTCTCATTTAATAATTTAGGTTTTCTTTTTCATTGCACATCTAGCAACAAATTATGATGACACTGAAAATTGTTCTGGAAATAAATTTGTTTTCTTCGCTATAAGTCTGTTCATATTTACAGGAAATTCTATGCAAATAAATTAAAAATTAAAGTTAATTCCATATCAAAAACACAAAAAAAATTAATTGTCTGTTTCTAAACTTAGAATATGGTTACAATTATTGTTATGTTTTACCCAGGAACTTCGTTTCATACCTTATATAGCTACGAGAGGTCGGACAGACTCATCATGGCTACAGAGCTTAATACCAAAACAGTCGCCCATTCGTCCACCTGGCCTCTCGTCTTTTACCATCTTCTGACTCTAAGAGTCAAATACTATGTACATAAAATTGATTTTCATCTTATAGGAAATATCAGACAATGAGAATTTTCTATATATTAATTTTCATTTATTACTTAGGTTTTAGAACACAAAGGGTCTACACAATATCCTACTGCTGTCTGGTCTTAATCCGTCAGTTACTACCCTCTCTTTCATTTTGTGTGGTTAAATAATTCTAATGACGATTGTTTTTGATTAATTTCAATTTATTTCTTAATAATATTTCTTTGCCTAAATGCCACCTTGACTGTTCTCCCAGAAGAGAGTTCCCACCTCCTTTGTTGCAAAGACTATTGATGTATTTATTATTTAGAAAATTTTGTTAATTTCTTCTTAAATCATTCATATGCAACATCATCTAAATATAAATACTGCCAATGTAAAATTTTCACAAATTTGTAATATAATTATCTGTTGTCAGAACTGAATTGAAATTCAGCAACAAATTTTTAGTATTGTATTAATAAATCTGTTCAAATTTATCGAGATACTTATTCGATATCATTATTCTGATCTTTTCAGATTTTAGATAAACGAGTTTAAATTATGGGTAGGGAGTGGGGAGGAGGAAGAAAATGTTGTGGTGACTCATATCCCGTGAAAGAGACGCCATGTAAAAATATACTGTACAGGATTTGAAATTGCATTTAAAAACCTTTGTAATTTCATCCGATTCGATGAGATGGGTGGCTATCTTTAATATGTTTTATGGAGACTCTCAAAAAAAGATAGTCTTATTTGTATTGTATATTCTGGTGTATCATATTTTAACATTTTGTCACAATTGGCTTTATATTGAAACAGATAGTCTGCTGTGAAAAACGGACAGACAGATGTACAGATGGATATGTGAAACCCTTTTTTAATATTTTGCAACCCAATTTTTAAAAGAGATAATTTACAGATTCATTCATTTACTCATCAGTCAATCTACCACAGCCGTTTTTCCGGATACTGTTTAATATGTAAATTTAAAATTCACCATAATATTGGAACTAAGTAACCTGTTGCTTCACAACAGTAAGAAAAAAGTTTAAAAAACATTCATGCAACATTTGCAGAAATACCAAGTTTGCAAAACAAGAAATTGCTCTCAAACGTGTAGAAAATTAAATGAAAGGATGAAAAATTAAAAAGATTCAGAAACAATATTTTTATTCAGAATATTCTGTAAATTAGATCTAGAAATATTATTGAAACTATCCACAATTTATGCTCCTCTCTATCTTCGAAAAATATGAAATTGAAACTATGGAATCAATATGGTTAAACAAGCTTTAGTATTCCATTTCTCATAGAATCTTGAGAATTAATACATATACATAGTAAGAAATGATAATTTGTAAATAATTGAATTTAACCTATTAAACTATTTACAAACATTATTACTTAAGTATTCAAGTTTTGTAGGTTCGGTGGTATAGATGAAACCCTCATAGAGCATGTTCAATCAAAAACCGATTTATTGCAAAGAATATTGTCACTTCCAGTTATGCGTAATCAATAAATAACTTGGTGCTTAAAATAATATATATATATATATATATATATATATATATATACATATATATATATATATATATATATATATATATATACATATGTATATATATATATGTGTATACACATACATAAATATAAATATACACACTTATATATATAAGTGTGTGTTGCGTGTTCATGTACGGGTGCGTGTGCATGCATGTGTGTATGCGCCTATGTGTGTGTGTATGTGTGTGTATTTGTGTATAGCCTATGACTTCACGTGAAGCCAAGTGACGACTTACACAATAAGGGGAGCACAGGGTATAGAGAGACTATAGAGGGTTTCTCAATACCCTGTGCTTTCTCTATACAGGGTATAGAGAAAGCACAGGGTATTGAGAAACCCTTTCCTATTTACATGCAAGTTCTTCTCTTAATATACAACGTTATGCCTTCTATTTATATGTTGCTTCCAATTATTTTTTTTTACTATTGAATAAAACCATCAAATTTTAAATTAAATTTATATGTTTATATTGACTTGACATGGGTTATGGTCTATATATGCCCTAATTTTAATTTCAACAAAATATATTCAGCCGCTTATTAGTGATTCAGCAACAAAGATCCAAACATGGTTTTTATGATTATGGACGAGCAAATTTGTGGATAAAATTTTTTTTTATATCTGGTCTTATATTTATGTTTTCTGAATTTTACATTTATAAAAATTATTTCAAACCACTTATTGATTCTTCATCGAATAATAAAATGTGAAATCATTTTGGAAAAAATAATGTTCTGTTCTTAGGACTCTGCAAAGACATCTAATCATTTTCAAACTACTTTTCCTTACAGTGACATTTTCATATGCCAAAAATTTTGATTTTTTTTGGTTTTGTACGTGATGCTCTCGCGTAAGGAAATAAAATTAAAAAAAGTGTAATTATGTCGTTTACTGTATCTTTTATAAATGTAAAATACGGCGCATATTTAAAAAATTATGACCCTCCCCTAGAATATTCGCTATATTTTTCCCACAACTTTCAAATAAACTGCCAAAACTCATGTTTTTTTCATAATTTTTTTTAATTTTGAAAACAAGGTGGGGAACATATTTTTGCCCACTTTTTCACACATCACTGAAGTACCATATTTTATTGTGCTAATTATAAAATCAATTTTATTATCTTACCGGGTTGACTAAATTGATTGTGCAATTAAAATAATATTGTATAGGTGGTCGACAATGAATACCTGTGACAATAAATTGTTCCGCTAAATCAATATTTTTTAATTTTGTTAACAGCTTCTACTCTGCAGTTGGTGGTTGGTAGTCATTCAGAAATATACAAACATAACTTGTTCCGATTGACAAAATCCATCTTTGTCGAATATAAAATAAATAATTATTTGTGAAAAAATGGAACTTGTTAGTTATAAAGATACCTGGAAATATCTATTGTATTTAGAAAAGGCAATCTGTATTAATAGAAATTCTGGAATAAATCGGCCCAGATTATTATAGACCACTCGGACTGTAACAATAAAACGTGTCGTTTATTTAATATATTCAGCAATATGCTTACTAACATTTCTACCTTCGAAAATATTGTTCTTATATTTTGATATCTATTCTAACGAGATGACTGCAATGCGAGTCATTCACGAAGTAATAATTTTAGGTCTCATAAGTTGCACGATTCTCGAAACTACTTTTTTTAAAACAAACAAATTTTCAAATTTCATTACTCAAGTGGAAATACTAGATGATTGCTTGGAATATAATTTCAAAAAACTATTGCGTAAAGAAGAAGAGAAGAGAAATATTTTAAATTTTTTTAAGTTTAATTTAGTTTTCGTAACAACATTTCTTGTGAGCTACATGTTGTATGACCATCCTCTTAATTTGGAAATTTTTGCCGCTTTGAACATTTTTTGGTATTGTGATGTGGAATGTTTAATTTTTAACACCTCATTAAATGGCATTGTGAAGAGAGTCGAATACGGTAATAGACAATTTATTTCCTTGCTTGCTGCCGAAGGAAGCAGTCAATTGCACAGTGATTCTGATATAATGACAATAACATTGGAAGATATAAACTCTATTATTGCCAGGACTGCCCGACTATTCATACAGATTGGCGATGTCTGTATTTCTTTAAATGAAACCTTCTACTTGCAAGTGAGATGCTTATTTTATTAAAAAAATTATGTTATCAAGTTAGAAATCTTCAAACAAATAGTCTATCTAATATCATTATGAAAACTAAAATGAGTCTATTGTTTCCTGTGAGCATATTGTTCTTACTCTGTATGCATGTATATTTTATTCAAGCAAATTCTTAAAATATGTACAGTCCATTTTGATTTATTTATATTAGGGTAAGGTATTTATATCATCAGTCTAATAGGCTGTTTTTAGATAAAGTTTAAACAAATATATATTTTTTATTAATTACTTTACAGATCCTAACCGTGTTTTTGACTACTTTTGGAAGCGTGTTTGTTGGTTTCCAATATGTTGTTTATACGGCTTCTTCTACGGTACATAAATATCTATTGTACATATAATATACATATAATTTTTAAATTTAGCTTATTATTCTAATGAGAATTTCATGTTCCATTAGTACAATTTTTTTCAGAGTGACTTGTATGTATTGGCTATGGGCATGACATTATGGATATTGCATCATGTTGTTGGTTTATTTTTCATATGTACTACCTGCGAGCGACTCAAGCGACAAACTCGGTTTACTCGGACTCTCGGATTGAAATTAATTTTGTATAAGAAAGTTCGTAAGTAAATTATCTAAATGTATTGCGTATATGCGTGCATATTAATATTAGTTTGTCACATTCGTCATTAACAGTTTATTTTCATTCCAAAAAAAAAAATCATATTCAGCCAGCGAAGTGCAATCCAAACTAGAAGACCTTTGTTATCTGTTGTCTACACCAGGCTTTGCGGAGTTCAAGATGGCTCGCCTCTTTACGCTCAACACGTCGCTCCTGCTTGCCTTTGTGAGCTTTATTTCGACCAACCTCGTTGTAATATTTCAATTTTATTTCATGAAAAACTAAGTATGATTGAAAATTTGCCATATATAATGGTTTGCGGAATGTTATGAAGAGAATACATCATATTACACAAATGCACGTGTCATTAAAACATAATGTACACTTACAAAAGCCGTACTGGACCTGTGTCACTCATTGGGATATGCAGAAAGATTGGAAATCTAGTTGTATTTGTCGTGTAATAAAGTAAAGATGTGACGTTTCGTTTAAAAAATTGTAATATTTTCATGCAGGATCGAGACATTCCGTAACATATATGTCGGTATGCATTATTATGTAATATAAATGAGGAAATAAATGAATGTGATGTTAAATAATTTACTTAATTTCTTGTGAAAATGAATTATATTGTACTGGTGAAAACCTCAATTTGGTGGAGTGTCTAAAATATTTATTCATAATAATATTAATTTATTATAAAAACAAATCTACTGATATGCTGCTATGAAATATGCAATGCTGCTGTGTGTAGTACATTGAAAATATATAGATGGAAGTATATCAAATTTTACTATAATTATAGCCAATCATTCATATTTCTATGCCTGTGTATGAATGTGTCACTATGATAATAAAATTAATGAGTATGTAGACTAATCACAATTATCTTCAACATGTGGACACAATACAAATCGATACAAATATTCCTAATTGTAGTCATGTATTTTCTTAGTTTAGCGCTATGTAGCAATAAATTCAAGGATACCGACAGATAAATAAATATCAATAAAAATTATTTCTTTCAAATTAAGTAACTCCTTTCCTATTTGACATGTATACAAAACAAACCCAGTTAATTATGAGCTCACAGTGCAAGCATTCCACAAACACGTGAGGACACTTAAGGAGATGTTTCACTTTGCACATATATCTACGAAAAACGTAATAAAAATAACTTGATTGTTTTAGACTTTTTAAATTATTAACAACTGTTGATCAAAATTTTACTTCGAAGAGCTTAGTACAAAGAGATATCTTGAATTTTTTTCAAACTTTTGCTAGAGATGTCTCAATATTTGGAGATTCACAGACCCATATCTTGCAGATATGAAAAAGACTTCTGAATATTTTTTATTACATTTTAAATTAATAACCCATTTGAATGGATGATTTCTTAATTGATAACGCATTTGATGGAACATACAAGAAACAAAAGTTTCAACATAAACTTTGGTAGGTGTGGAGATAACTTGTCAAAACAGTATTTTCTTTTCCAAGAGTATGTAGTATTTTTTTGTAAACCATACACAAATTATAATGTTACTTTTAGCATTGTAAATATACTATCTTGTATATCGTTCACAGAATCTTGATATCTCAATAACTATGAAAGTTAGAATCATCAGTTTTCCGAGAAACTCTAATTAAACTGCCATTAATGGTGTTTTATTTTTGAAAATTGTGACTAGCTTGGGGGGAACATATTTTTTAAAATTTCCTACAATATCTAAAGAACTAAATTATAATCAGTTCTTAAAAAAAAGTTTCAAATAACTGGGAGAAATTTTTAGTTTTTATGTCAAACGAGAAAAAACAATTGGGATGTGTATTTTGACGTATGAGCTTTCGTTTTTTTTCTTTCGAAGTACTAAAAATTTAAAAATAAATTCATTAGATGAGAGCCATTAGCAACCAATATATTATTGTAACAAATAATACAATTGTTTAGAATCCTAACTGACTTAAAGTCAAGGTGGCTTTATGGCATTGAAATGCCAACATATATGTAAATTACGTCAGGCAAGTAATATGTCAATCGACTACCATTGTAATTTGTGTGATTAAATTATTATTTTCCTTTCGACAGGCAAAAATTAAAATTCTGGGAAATTTTAATAGTTCAAGTTTAGTGAAGCAGAAATATTTTATTCATTTAATTATAAAATTTAAAAGAGTTGGATTAAAAATATTATAATGTGGACGGAGAAAAATTGTTAAATCCGAAATGGAAAGGGTTTTCTAATTTCAAAAGAAAATTCTTTGAATGGGGACAGTTTAGAAACGTAAGCACTCATTTTAGGGTCATCTGGTAAACACTGAATATAAAAAATAATTAATATTTAATAGAAATAGAAGTTTTCGTACAAGTTGCAAATGTATTGAAATGATTGCTTCATGAGATGGAACAGATGACAAGATGGACTTCTGAAAGATACATTACTCGTTATCGACTCATGCGGGTTAAGAAATTTGGAGGGACCAGAGACTATTTTAAAAATAAACTCTTATTTAATTGTCAGCTTGAGTATTGCGATTATAATGACTGATAGCAATACTTTATATGATGTTAGTGTGAAATTTCCTTTTGACAAAATACTTTTCTAGTAGAGTCTAAAAACCTTCTTATTGCAGTCTTTCTTATCGCCTCTAATACTTCGAGTTTACAAGTAAGCTTTTCCGGCATGGTGTCAGTGATAACACTAGGGATAAATGGCTTGAAGCTCTGTCATTATGGTCGCATATTTTGGATCTACTAATTATCTTATAAGGCCTGAGTTCATCAATGTTATCGTGGACGCTTCGACTTTGGTCTTCTTGACTCATCTTCTCTAAATTTGGTATCTTCGTAATTTGAGTTTAGGAAGATTTTAAAGTGCTGCGATGATATATAAGAAAATTATGATAACTCTGAGTACGTTGTTTCTGATACCCAATATAGATTTTGAAAATTTCTTCTTAATGGGTAACTTCTATTTTACTAAAATTCAAACTACTGTGGTTTGAATATTATGGCATTCATTTATTATACTTTCTACTTTATTTGAATAATGTTTTATTTACTCGTCTACAATACATTTGCAATTTGTGGGTGTTTTTGTTTTAACATAATACATTTTTTGACAATACGCAAGTTTTTCTCATTGGCTAACATCTTGTCGCATGTTTTTATAATGATTATTAGTTTCACATGTATGTACATACTTATTTATTCTCATGAATTGGAAAGAGCAAAATAAGATTTAAATGCGATAGGGCTATTCAGAAATTTTCAAAGGTTTGTCATCAGTTCGTAATTTTTTCTTTAAATTCAAAAATGTTACTATAATAGTAGATAAATAGAAACTTTTTTAAAAAATGTTTAATATCTGTAATCGAGGGAAGTGTGCTTCACTGTTCAAAATTCTGACTTGAAGAGAAATTTTAGCAATAACTCGCTTCACTTATTACATCACGATGTATGTCACAATTGAGTCAAAGTTTAGTCAGAAACATCTTTATTATTATTATCTATTATTTTTGAAATTCGACTGAAATTTTGGTCAATACCTATTAAATCATTGTTATCTAAATTACTATCTATGTATTTTACAATAAAATTAAAACCATTGATAAAAGTTCTTATGATATTTATTCCTTTGTTCAAAATGTAATCATGTGATTATTTTTCATTACGTAAAATAGACTTCAAATTTAACAAAAACGTAACATATTGATTTCTACCTTATTATAACTTAGACTATGTATTATTAACCATTACCTGTAGCTAACACGAAGTTTCCTCTTGTGCATGACAATAATTCACTCATTTATTCGGAGGGGTCTTATTAATTATCCACGACGATTAAGTGGTTGCAACTGTAATCTCTATCTATGCTTCTTTTATATATATATATATGTATATATATATATATGTATATACATACATATAAATATATATATATATATATGTATATATATACATATATATATATATATATATATATATATATATATATATATATATTTATATATATACATATATATATATACATGTACATATATATATATATATATATATATATATAACGTGGATTTTACCATCCGACATTAAATAAATTCTCGTATTCTATATGGTGTTCCTCAAACGAACACCAAATATCAATTAACGAAATTAAGTTGATTAGTTACAGGAATAGTTTTAAGTGGTTTGTGATTTTTAAACAGACGACGTTGCTTTGGTTTTTTTTACCTGAACAGTAAAATTGTACGTCTCATATTCTAATCATTCAATTAATTACTTTGAAAGAAAGTCTGAAAAAATAACTGAAAAACAAAAAAATATTACAATTACGATTTCTTAATAATTATTTGAATGTATTAATCATACATTTAAATAATTGATAACTTTAAAAAGATTCACATGAAAATTTTACAAAGACAACTAAAAAATTTAATTTTATTTATTTCCTGTACCATGAGAAATATCAATCATTAATTTCCATTCATAATTACCGTGTGTCATTGTCATTAACCCTTGAGAACTAACATTATGCTAAGAGTTAATTTCAATAATTTATGTAAATTTATATTCGATAATTGAATATATCATGTGCACGTCTTATCATTAGCCTCCCACGAAAAACTAAAATGATAATTCGCCATTGTTGCCACGCTTGCTATTTCTCAACCTATTAATCATCACTACCCCCAAAATTGTAATGAATTATGATAACCATTAGTAAAATGTTTCTATGTATATACGTGTTCTATTTGCTTAATAGACTACAAACCCCACCCCCCCTAGCAGTCGCGACCTCAAGTTTAGTTATTACTGTCGGGCAAAATCGATTTCCAAAATGATGAAGTTATCTTCGTTTAGCTAATAGATTGCACTTGCGTGTGGAACTTATTAGTGTTATGAATTGGTGTTTTACTTAGGGTTACTCAACTTTAAGTTATGTATCTACGTGATATATGCAAATACGTGTCACTTATATGGGATAACGCATGGACATGCTTTTCAATTTTTTTATTGAACTCCAATTTATAATTCAGAGTATCAGTCTTTTCTTGCAGTCTAAAATAGTATATGCAGTTTGAGTTTGTTTCAAGGCTGCGTAATAAGAGCAATGTCAAATATATACGATCTATAATTTTTCGTCCAATTGTAATGGTACAATAGAAATCAGCACCAATTTCAATCTTGCGAGTACAATTACTATTCTCTATAATAAATTTGCCAATCGAATTGTAAGCTGTCAAGTAGTGAGAATCAAATTAATCGTTCAGAAAGATGAAAGATAATAGGATTTTCATAGTAGTTACTTAATGTTGTTTGCATGATAATTACTCATCAGCGTCATCGATACCCCATTCTTGTAATTCCGCTATGGGCATTAATAAGTTAAATATTTTGTTAAAACAAGAATAATTACCTCTTCGCAATATTGTAATGTAAATAATTTATTATTTTTATTATTGTCGAGTTTTGAACGTAAATTTCATTACTTTGATTTCTATGTAATTTATACGGTCTGTAATAAGTTACAATTTTTCGTTAAACTTCGTTAAGTTTTTTTTTTAATGAACAGGTGATGAATCTTTATTTAGTGGTAGACAGTATGGAAAATAGCCAAGTGCTTATCCAAACAGATGTTTAATAAGGATCCATACTTGTTTAAATCTCTTAGGAGGGATATACTGCAGGTCATTTTGAAGAGCGAGAATTTTTTTTATTTTTCATTATTTTTTATAAATACTCATAACTACATAAATATTATATAAATGCGTCAACAAAAAAAGATTATACAATAGACGTAAAAATATTTGTACTAGTAAACTGCTGAATTTCAAAGTGTGGTGCTTAAGAACAAAGTTAATAATTTTTTATGAACACAGTTACTGTAATACGACTGTCGACTCTTGGTAGAAATATTTCATATAAACCACATTTTGTTTGCTTTTAAATATTAATTTTAAATTAATGCATTTAAATTTGTCAGTTATTCTAAGACTAGCCAAAAAAATTGTAACAATTCCTGTTAATATAATTCTTTGATTTTCAAACATATCATATATATACATATATATATATGTATATATATATATATATATATATATATGTTTGTATATATATATATATATATATATATATATATATATATATATATATATATATATATGTATATATATATATATGTATGTATATATATATATATATATATATATATATATATATATACATATATATATATATATATATATATATATATATATACATATATATATATATATATATATATGTATATATATATGATTTAATATCAATGTATTATTACAAAAAATCAGCATAATCGTATCAAAAACTTTTTTTAATTCTATTTTTAAGGATTAAGAAAATGATAACTATGCAGATAGAGATCCAGTAATTAACTATGTAAACGAGTAAAATTAAGATTAAGAAAAACATAATATATTACAAATAGTAACACGGCATTACAACATCCAAATAAATATTTTCTATTTAATTTGACCCTATTTTAATTCTGCTTAATACGAAATTTACCCCTTTTATTTTTACAAATTTTGTTACTTCTAAAAATTACTTAAATACTTAAACAATTACAATCTGGGAGCTAGTGAATATTTTAACATGGAGAGTTCCAAAAGTAACTTTAAAAATAAGCTGTTACTTTAAGATAAATTAATGCCATGGATGGAAAGTTAGAATAGATTAAACATTATCTACTTGGGAGACGTTTCGAAAATGGGGCGGAGTGCATATTTTAGTTGATACTTTTAATAATATCTCTATCTTGCTATAAGTTGAAAAACAAATAGTTTAGAATCTTTTAAAAGTGTCTCTCTCAGTTGATAACCATATAGTAATAAAATTAAAAAAAACAATTTAGAAGATTATTTGTCTCTTTTAAAGTTTCGGTATGTATATTTTTAGTGTCATGTAATGAAGGAAAAAATATATTTTCCCGAATCTAATCCATTCCTTACAAAGTTGTGTTAAAAGCAAACTAGGATTCAGGTGATGAATGTACTTATCAGATTGATCAGCTTGGTTATGAGTATTTTAATTTCAGTTGCAAACAGTTTGTCAATATGTTTATATCACATGTTTTTAGGGTTTTGTGTCCCAAAAGGAATAATGCAAAACCCTTATAAGGCCTGAAACATGTTCATTCATCCATTGATCTGTCACAACCATTTTTCGTGATAATCATGTAAACATTTTAATCTGCATACTGCATATATCATAATTGATAACTTTAACAAATAATCATATGAAAATATTCGCAGGGCCAACTAATAAACTCAATTTTTGTTTCATTTACCGTGTGAAATATCAATTAGCAATTTCTATTCATAATAACCATGTGTCATTTTCATTAACCCTTGAAAAATTGAAACGAATAATTCATTGCAACTAACAATATCATAAGAGATTCTTTTGGTTTCACTAATGTGTAAAAATACTTTATAGAGACCTAAGCGTTGTATCATCAGCCTACCACGAGTTGCCTTAAACTATTAAACATCCAAACGTTTCGCAACTTCTCTAGACTTGCTACCCTGGAAAAACCCAAAGGTAAATAATCGCCTTAGTCCTCATGGTGGCTATTTCTTAATTTTTAATCCTCACCATCCTCAATATTGTTCTATTTATGTGATCGCCTACAACCTTCAAGATAAGTTATGACTGTCTAGACATAATCGATCTCCAAAACTATAAAGTTCTTTTCGTCTAGCGTATAGGTTGCACTTGAGTGTGAAACATATTAGTTTTATGTATTGATGTTTTTTTATGGTTTACTCAACATTAAGTTAAGTAATCTATATGACGTAAGGAAATAGGTGTCGTTCATATGGGATAACACGTGGCCTATACTTTCCAGTTTTATCACTGGGTCTAATTTATCATGAAGAGTATCAATATGTTCTTGCAGTTTGAAACAGCATACACAGTTTGAACTTGTCACAGTGCTTAAAAAAGATCAGATATAATTTCAAATATATACCCTCCATAATTTTTCAACCAATTACAACGATACAACTTGAAATTAATATCAATTTAAATTTTGCGAGTATAATTACTATTCTCTATTATTAATTTGGCAAATCGAACAGTAAGCGATCAAGTAATAGATAACACGACTTTCAAAGTAGTCGCTTAACAAATTTGTTTGCATGACAATTACGCTTCAGAGTCATCTTTTCCGATTCTTATAATTTTACTATGGGCACTAATAAGTTAACTATTTTTTAGGATACAAATAATTACATCTGCAATATTGTAATGTAAACAATTTATTATTTTGAAAGAGAAAAGGGGGCTACATATTAAAATATAAAAGAATTATATTCTGCGATAAATTAATTTTTAATTTCAAGCACTATTTTTTCATTGAACCTTATATTATATTGTTCCTTAAAATAAATACAAGTTGCAAAGGATAACAACGCAAAGTCATAATTAACTACTTAATTTCCTCATTAAATTGAGTTAATACAATTCCATAACTAATTATGGCGGTAAACATACTGTAAACAAATGAATAATTCAATTTTACATAGTCTTTTGCGCTGAACACTAAAGGCTGGTGTTTAACCACAATGCCGAAGTCGTAAAAAGTGTCTGACAGATTGGAACCTGAAATAAAAGGAAATAAAAAAAATAATTGAAGTTGATGTTACCTTTCTGTAATTTAGCTTCATCAAACTTGTGATATGACCACAATGTGAGCTACCAACGTATCCACAGAGTAATACAATATAAGAGAATTTTGTATGTAAGAAAAAGTCTGTATGGTAAATCAAGATTAGGTACATAGCCGATTAATAGAATTCATTTAAAGTATACCAGTATTAATTGAAGATATTTTGGAAAACAATTATTTTTTTCTGAAAAAGGATATCACAATTTATCACAGTTCGTCGTCTAGAGACCCTTTGGTGCAGAAGGATTGGAGTTCTTCATGTCATGAGCAAGAACAACTACTAGCACAATAATATAAACTGAACATGGTTGTACACATTTAATTGTCAAGCTACTGAGCCTCGTGTAAGATTCAAGTAATTGAATTGATCTGTAATCTACCTCGCCTTGGGAGACATGCAGCGAGAGAAATTTGTACTGAGTAACTTGAATGTTACTGTAATAAAGAATTCAATGAACTGAATTAAATATATATATTCTCTCGTCATAAAATTAAGTAATTTCTTTAAACTGCAGAAAATGTTTCCCCAAAAATATACATTTAAGGAATTATCCTCTTATTTCAATTGGTTTGATTTCACGATGCAGTAAACTATGTTTGTGCATGTTGGTATACGAATGATGGATAGGTTAGCCGGTGACTCCAAAAAATGCTACACATAAACTAATCTCATTTAATAAGATCTGACATGGGTTAGCGAAGATAATCATATATTTCGGCAACTTCACCACTTCAAATTGATCAATTTTGCTATTTCAAATTGACGGAATATATAGTAATGGCCACATTTACAATAACACTGATGTTATTTAATTAAATTGAATCATGGTTTAAGTGTTTAAAGTATTTAGATACAATTACAACTTGTAATTTATCACAGGCATTTGAAGTAAGATTTACTTTGTTTCTGGCAATAGTATTCATTTAAATAGACTGTCGCAAAAAATGTGAAAACTACATTTGATCTACAAAACATGGATTGACCGGTTATACTTGCTTACGTGGGATTGCTATATCCAAATAAATTTTCAGAAAACAAGAAAGTCAAAACGATTATGCGGTGACCAAAAGTGCAATGGACACGAATTGGAATATTGTTCAAAACAAAATACATCAAGGAACATAGACACAAACGAATCACATTTTGTAAATGCTGCGGCAAAACTTTTAAGTGAGAAGCATACACAAGTAAATAGCACAATTTCTAGTCACGCATGTCACATTAAAATCTAATTCCACAATCGGTGAAAGTAAAAGTTACTTGATTTGTTTAGTTCTTACGAGGACATATATCACTAAATCGAAATTCATTATGAATCATCAAAATTTCCTAAGTGACTTCTAGAATTATTTTATCATATAAGCTATTATAGATTGCAAATATATTTGAAAATGATTGAGTTTGCAAAATATTCTAATAAAAAGTGAAAAGTGTGCTTATGATACTTACCATAATTATTAGTTACCCGGCCGCTGTCGATTGTTGACAGCAAACAGAATCTGAGTCTCTGTACAATGACCGACTCCCTCAATAGTAGAATTAATAATGTAGCTCCATACAAAAATCGCATCAAAAAAGTTATTATTATTAAGTATTCAAAAGGTTTGGTGTTCTGTAAAAGAATATGTCAGTTTGTTAAATTGATTCAAAGGTTAATAACATTTTAAGAATTATTGCAGTGGCAATGTAAATAAAATAGTACTGGGTACGTACGTACACAAAAACAATAATAATACATATATGTTCCTTTACAGCAATATTAGATATTTAGTGTTAGATTTATACCATGCGATCATTCTCTATGTATGAGAACTTGTAGTGAATGGCAATGTTTAGAATTCTGAGGAACTTAAAGAAATAATTACCTTCGTTGTAATTAAATGAACATTTAAATATGAGTAGAACTCGCAGTACGAAGGTTCCTGAACACTTGGTTCATATAAAGGTTCCAAATTTTAGGAGTGAGTTACTCATTTTGACTTAACATTATCTCTTTTTTAATTAAGATCTATCCTTTTTAATTATTCACACACGCACACACGCACACACACGCACACACACATGCAAACGTACACGTTCATGCACATGCACACACACACACATTTATATATATATTTTTTTTTATGTACATGTATATGTATATATTGACTAAAACATTTTTCACAGGCAATGGAAAAGTAATATGACGCCTATATTTTATAGGATAGCCAATAGCCACTAGACACCTTATACTTTTTCCATATGTAATATCTTATAATCTAATTCAGACTGCAATTCGTATCTCATAAAGTAAAGTTTGTATAAATATATTTCTAGACGGTTTTGATTGTATTTTCAAAGATCACATAAATTATATCCACCCTGTTGGGTATTCATGTAGTTGAACCACATCTTCCTCTCAAATTTCATCACAGTTAATATTAGTCTGAAAGAGCTGAGACATTGTGATATACAGATCGAGAGATGGAAGTGAGGAATTTACGCTGAATCCATGTTAGCCATTTAGCATTAATTCTGAGGACAAAAAGTATTTCTACATAGTAGCAATTTAAAAAAAAAGAACAGTTTAAAAATATAACATGGAAAAACTGAGATGTTTTTTAAGTTTCGATAAAATACCAAAAAAATAATAAAGAATAAAGATAAAAAGAGGGCTGAATTTCAGTTTCAGTTGTCTAGAGTGGTTGCACTCTGAAGTTAGGAAGTACGTTGAAATGACATAAAATCATTCATAAATATCCTACAAAATTATTCATAATAAATCTCTCACATCTTATTTATATTCTAGTGCAGAAAAGACAACATATGAATATTTATCTACAAATACACATACCAGTTTTCCCAAAGCGAACATTATGGCTATGTGACAGATTAAAATTGAATGGATACTCGTGTGGAAAAGGGCAGAAAGCAGCTGAAACAAACAATTTTTAAAATTTCATAAGTAAACATCGATCTACTCGAACGCTTCTCATATTACACATATTTTGTGTTTCTTTATGTGACCATCCTTATTTTTAAGTGACATTTATTTACATAAAATAACTAAAAGGGGTGCTTACTGGTTTGAACGTACTGAAAGCACAAATTGTTTACTTGTACATAGAAATAGGTAATACGCAATTCCCTTCGCAAGGAAATAAATTGTTTTAACTAATAGGTAAATCTATAATTTTTTATTTACTATTTTTAATGATTAATTATAATAAATACTTTTAATTTTATTATATTTTTATTTTATTTTATTATATTTTTTTTATTTTACTAAACTTGGCATTTGTGTGTAAAACTGTTATCTTGAGTGGATGGAAAACTGGCCTGCCAATATTTAAAAATATTTCCTGTATAATAGTTATTTACTAACCTAGTTGCTAATGGCCACAGTGTGAGATTCTGTAGACCTTGTTCTTAAGTAACGTCAGGTTAGCAACTAATAAATCCATTATATCACGTCATAGATATTAATTTATGTGATGATCAAACAAACTATCTCCACAGCAACAAGGAGTTTTTTTTCAATTGTAGTATGGAAATATGAGGGTAGCTCTGCTTGATGATGCCAATTTAAACTGGGAGCTAGTTTAGAAAGGTTTTTTAATTTTTCTCAGTTTAAAGGATGAAGTGCTTGAGAATTATTGGAGAAATCAAGATTTCCTTATCTGAATATTTGAATACTTTGATACTTGGCCATATTAATTGAAAGAAGACCTTCATCCAGTGTTGTGCGTATGTTACTTATCGCTTAACTCGGCACAGTATTCATGAAAGAAGAGCACATACAAAAATTTTTATATTCTAATTCATTCACCCGTTGTTAAATAAAAAGGCAATCAAATACCACACTCGACACACCCTCCACCCCCTTCCACAAGTTATTAACAAACACAATGAGAAAGATCGGATTTTATTTATTAATTTAATATAAAGTTCGGATTTATAGTTCTCCATTTACATTAATCTTCATTTAAAACAAATTCAAACAAGTTTTGGAACAAATGTTTTGGCTGCACTAAAAGAATCGCCTCAAGTTAATAATGTGGATTTTATATTATTTTACTTCTCTTGCCTGGAGTCTTTTTCTCTTTCACCTTTCAGTCAAAATGAGAATATATTTTTACTTTGAAGCCAGTGTATTTATTTTTCAATCCAATTTGCTGCACTGTATCTCAGTTTTTTTGTAATTTTGCTAGTGAAAACTAATAAATTATTTCCGTTTCAGTCTGTTTAATCAACCCGAAAACAAATATTTAAATGTTTTATACATTGGATTGGGCCATTTGGAGAATAATATTAGTTTAAATTCCTTTTAAGTTTAAATAAAGAAAAGTATAAACCAAGCAATGGAACTAACCTGAAATCCGTACGCACCATTAAATAAATTGCATTGCTCGCTTAAAATCATATAGCTTTCCCTCAATTTTTTGACTTCCATTATTGCTTCCATATCATTATTTTCGACTATTATTTCATTATCAGCGATATCTTCGGCTTGTACGTAAACAAATCCCTCCGATAATTTATTAACACCTTTCAGAATTATGTTTAGACGCCGTCTGAATATTTTCAAATTTACGATGCACTTCCAATCTTGTACTTGTAAAAAGAATTGGGTTATAAAATATGATAGATTGTCGAATACCGTTCCAATGTCATACGCTGTGTAGTTTGAAATTGTGTCAAAGAACACAATAAAGACTGATGTGAAGCTCAAAATCTTAAATAATTGATTAAATGATTTTCTTTCACTCATATACATAAGGATTGTTACTTTTAGTAGATCGTCGATATTTTTATAATTTTCAAAATATCTGTGAATACTTTGATAACTTTCCGCAGCAGCAAAAATGATAAGAATTACAACTTGCATCCTTGATGTTATCGTATGTATCCGGTCAAAATTGTCTGATACAGGATAATCAGAGAAAAAATTAAGTTGAAATGATGCTATCATAATTTTTATGGATAATATTATTATAAAAAATATTGTTATCAAAGCCTGTATCGTGATATTCTTTACCGTTATATTATTGATTAATTTTGAAATACGCGACAGTGAAAATACGCGAAAAATTGTATTAAAATTTCCCAATACATCGTAGGTGTCCATTTTTCAACTCCACTAGCTCCTAAGAACTAAACGTTACAAGGCGTTAATACTACAAAGTGACTCTTTAATCATATTGGATCGATATTACATATGTTCTTGTCTATGTACATGTGTGCAGGACAAATTTTGTAGAATTGATCAATTTAATTTCAATTTGTAAATAGGTTATAATAATTATGATGAAGTGATGGAATATAAAAACAAACCACAATTAAAAATTTTAACCATCTAAATTTGAAAGGGTTATTGCTGGGTAAACTAAATCTAAATGGCTGTTTATAACTCTAAGGAAGATAGCGACTCTGAGATAGTGTTGCCACAAATCCTTGATCGGCTTGAATTTTTGCACTGAAAAATTGTAAATAAAAAGAATATACTAAATAAATTGCTAATATAAGTTACACTAGTTTGAACTGTGAAGATAATTAGGTGTGTGCCTGTTTAAATTGGTCATAATGGTGTTTTACGTGTCTTCGATTGATTAAAATAGATAGAGAAATGCTTCCATATATTTTAACTAATTTGTATGGACCTTTCCATAGAGAGGACATGGCTTTCCTTAATAATAGATAATTCTTAAGGTACACATAATGCCTACTTTATGTTTAATAGGTTTCGTATATAAATCGTAATATTCTTTTGACAGAGTGATTAGTTTAAAAGTATTTTAAACATTGTCGTCATATGTATTCTCACTTATTTAGGATAAGCAGTTTGTAAATAGAGGTTTTTCTTTTCAAAATAAAGTTTGTGGGGAGAGTGGTTAGCTATGCTGTGGATATTAGTGTTTTAAGCTAGTACGGGTGTGTACACATATCGAGGCCAGTTGTCTTGGTTTTTGATGATGTCAGACTTTAAAGTATACTTTTAGTGTGGATTGACTACATTCTAAGATGCTTTATGTTTGATGATGGTACAGGGAGGATCAGATCTGTTTGATTTTGAGGAAAGAGGATATTTGTTGAAATAGTTCGTAGGTAAAATTGATGCTTTTGTCAGTAAGTAGATATTTTGAAATTCCAAAATGTGATATAAAATGGAGCAGGCATTCCTAGAGAAATACTGAGAGAGAATCATGATATTCAGATAGTTGGTCATCTAAGCTCCTCAAGAATATATAAACGAATAGCAGAACAATATTACTGGAAGGTTATGTGAACTGATATAGAAGATTACACAAAAAAATGTCAATCATGTCCAGCAAACAAAGCCCTTCGTAAAATAAATCATGCACCCATGCAAATAACTCCTACGTCCACTGAACCATTTGAACAAATTTGAAGTATATACCATTCGTCCTAGAACTGAAACCTTGATTGAATGTTCCATTATTAATCCTGACTTAAAGAAAGGCCTTATCCTTGATTAAAGCCCTATCGAATCCTTACTCATAGCGAATTGCATAGCAGCTGTCAAAACCGATCATCGCATAAACATATCAGTAATTAGTATTCGTAATTCCCCAATATGTGTCAATTCTAATTTAAATCTAAAACTTTTACCCATGGATAATAATATCAATGAAATACAAACAAACAATGCTGATACATTTTCCATAAATAAAATATCCAATCATAATGATAATTATATAAGAATCCAGAAAATTTTCGAAATATTACGTACTTCGCATTTAAATTAAGAAGAAAAACACTTTAGACGTAATCTGTTATAGTTATTGTGATATTTTCCACATTACTAATGACAAACTATCCTATACAAATGCTATGAAGCGTGAAATCAAAACCGCAACTTCTGCTTCTATTCACGTAAAATATCATACCCCTATAAAATATTATATTCCCAGAATGTCATAAACAAGAAATTCAAACCCAAATTACCAATATGATTGAACAAGATGTAATTAAACTGTACCCATAGTCCTCGGCTATATGGGTTGTCCTCAAGAAACTCAACGGTTCCGGACCACACAAATAGCATGTTGTCATCGACTTCTGAAAATTGAACTACATAACAATCGGTGATTCCTACCCTATTCCAAATATATCTGAAATCTTAGACCAATTAGGTAAAAGCAAATATTTTAGTACCTTAGATTTTGCTTCTGGGTTCCACCAGATAAAAATATCTCCTGACGATTCATAGAAAACAGCATTCTCTGTCCCACGAAGCCACTTTGAATTCAGTCGCATGACTTTCGGACAAAAAATACCCCTTCCACTTTTCAAAGAATTATGAACTCTGCTCTCTCTGGCCTACAAGGTATTAAATGTTTCATCTATCTAGATTATGTAGACGTCTATTCCTATGATTTAACTTCACACATTAGTAATCTTTTAAATGTCTCCCAACGGATCCATAAGTTCAACTTAAAATTACAACCTGACAAATGCGAGTTTTTGCAAAAAGGGGTTCCCTACCTAGAGCATGTTCTCACAGATGAAGGTGTAACACCTGACCCCGATAACTAAAAGCTTTTTCTAAATTTCTTGTTCCCAAATGTCTTAAGGACATCATGTCATTTCTTGGCCTTATTTCATATTATCGCTGTTTCATTCCTAATTTTTCAAAGGTTGCTAAACCCTTGCCCAACCTTTTAAAGAACGACTTGTCTTTGACGAATTAAAACACTCTTTAACCACAGTCCCAGTACTTATTTATCCACATTTCACGAAACCATTTGTGTTGAGTTGTGAGGCGTCCAATTATGTTATAGGTGCAATTCTCTCTCAAGGGAAATCGGAAAAGATAAACCATTAGCTTTTGCATCCAGAACTTTAAATAAAAATGAGTGTAACTGTAGTGCATCAGAGAAAAAATTATTTGCCATTATCTTCGGATGTAAAAATTTCCACCCCTACATTTATGGTAGGAAATTTATAATTGTCATAGATCATCATCCCTTAAATAGCTCCATAATCATATCAACCCCAGCAGCAAACTTCAAAGATGGAAACATAAGATAGAAGAATATGATTATGAAATTGTTTACCATAAAGAAAATTAAATAGAGCTGCAGACGCACTCTCTTGATAACCATATGTGCGCCCATTATCCCAGACCCGACAAAAGTTGTAATGAAGGCCTTCCAATTCTTAGCAACAACCTTAATGATGACACACTTCCTGATATTGAAAACCTCTTAGATGATGATAACATCTCTGACTCTTATTCTGAATTTCTACAAAAATCCTCTAAAACTGCAATTCTCTATAAAATAGTTAACGTAGAATACAATGAATCATTATTCAAATGCCAACAAAAATACGTTATTATTCCTACTTCAATCAACTTAGTAGACTTAAACCCTTATATTGAAGAAATGAACTCAAATTGTTCCAACCCCGATGTTTTGGAGTCCAAGAGAACTCTTCATTCCTTTATTAAAATCCATGTCTAAAATAAAACTTGCTACCTATAATTTACCAAAGTAGGTAGCAAGTTTATAATCTATTCAATTCCTAGAGATATCAGTGTTACGAAACAAATACAAAATTACGTTACATAAGACAGCTGCTTTTCACTATGAGTAAGGACTCGACAGGGCTATGATCAAGGATAAGGCCTTTTTTTAATTCGGGGTTAATAATGGAACATTCAATCATGGCTTCACTTTGAGAATGAGTGGTATATACTGGATCTTAATTGCATTTTCACTTAAAGTTATTAATGTTTAGGGTGCTAACAGTATAATTGATATTACCTTTCTTTTCCTTAAACATGTCATTACCCATAATTCCGTCATATGGTATCTCTAATTTATCTATAATATGAAAGTGGTAAAAATAGATTTTTTTATTACAATTAAATGTTATGGGTATGTGACCTTGAGTCATAATAGGGCTAAAACGTTCATCAATGCCTTTTATTTTTACTTCGTGGCGAGTAATTTCGAACTTTATTTTGATGACTGATATCTTTATCAGGCTAATTTATACACCAGTGTTGACCAAAACGAATAAGGATTTAAGAAAAAATAGATGTCTTCAGGGTTAAATGGGGTAGATATTTTTCGGTACAGTTTGCGGTTACTTCGTATATTTTATCTGTTTCAATATTGGGAGAGAATGTGAAATTTGAATGATCTTTATAGGAAATAGTTAAGGATGTATTTCCTGTCGTGTAACACTTTCGTGTACAGCAAATAGACAATTGTGAAATGAAATCAAGCTCTCAGTTTGTTTACTTGACTTAGTGGAAGTAGAGGGTTTATGACAGGAAATGTCTTCGATGAGTATGAATTTGGGACTGGTTACCTGATTTGTTACTACACAATATTGATACAGTGGAGTTAGAAATGTATTTGTTAATTAATGCGTCGCGAATATGATTTTTAGGCTGGTTACCTGGTTTATTACTGCACAATGTGGATACAGTCGAATTAAGAATGCATTTATTAATTAATGCATTGCGAGTATGATTTTGGGGCTGGTTACCTGGTTTATTACTACACAATGTAGATAAAGTTGAATTAGAAATGTATTTAGGGATTGTTGTTTTTTTTATTTAAATTTCCCGCACGATACTGATCAGGAAATTTTTGTTGTCGAAAGAGGTATCTACTACATCAATACCTTCTTCTAGGGCGGTGTAATCTATGTTGGAATTCTTTGATTGGAATTTTGTTCAAGCATGTTGTAGCGATATGGCGAGAAAACGATCGGATTCCATTTCAAGTTATTATATTGTTTTTTTCCTACGATTGTCTATAAAATGGCCTGTAAACTCGCAATACCAACAAATGATGGGATCTACAAACCCGACGGTTTGAAGAGAATTGCGTAGAACGTGATATTTGAGGTGCAGAATGCATGCGCGGATGAAAGTGGAACTTTTTGTTATTGGGAGAATGAGACTTGATTTGATTGAATTTATTATTTGAAAAAGAATTAGAATGACTGTTTTTTCTATTTGTGTTTTCAAGTATTTTTTCTTCACCAACTGTAAAACTGATTGCCTCGTTCAATGTATTGGGGTTACAAGATCTATCATTGACAAGGTTGGATCTAATTCTACAATAAAGGTATGAAGAGCTAAATCATTCACTGCAGCTACTCGAAGGGTATGTTCGCCTTTTTTCCATGTGGATATAGAAATATTATCTCTGATAATAGTTTTGACAGGCAAGTCTCTATGCGAAGAGGAAATTTGTTAACGGTTTCATTACCTTGACTACAATCACAAAAGTTTCACGTCCATAAGATATGCCATTTTTATTATACCTTAGAAAAGAAACAGAAAATCAAACTTACTTCTCAATAACATTCTTAAGCAATTAAACTTAGATGCAGAATTTGCAAATTATAAAAATTCAAAAAATTCTTATTCCTTCTTGAAATGAAAACAAATTTTGACTCTAAATTCAATTGATTCCCAGTGCTTTAGACGTCGACTCTATCACTAAAGAGTTTGACATATAATTAAAATTTATAAATGTCAAATAAACTGGATAAGTTTATTTGACATTTATAATGTATATAATGGATAAGAAATAATCAAATTTCACGCTGAATTGTGCATTGCATACAAAGTATTAGCCAAAACCAAGTCAGCTTCAAAATTATCTTCTTCAAGTTAAAAATATCTCCCCTACCAAATAAACAAATGAAGCCAGACGGAGGTCTATTTTCCTATACATATTAAAGTATTTTTATATTTTGATTTGTACTCGTACAACTTTAAATGTCTCGCGACCAAGTGATACCTGGAGATACATTAAAAATTTTGATTTTGGTTTGCGCATTTATTCACCCCATTGGCTTATTATACACTCTTTTGCATAAAAAAATGGGCATTTTGATTTTGTCATATTATTTATAAAGAGATTGTATTAATTGTAATTGTTACAGGCAGGTAAAGTGTATTCTGGCACATAAAAACGAACGTTCTAAATTTGAAATTTATTCTTTTTGAATGAAAATTCTCTTTCACTGACAAAAACATATTTTTTGGCGGTAAATTAAATCCAACTATTATTAAGTTCTTTTTCATTTGTTACATTCTTTATTTTAACGAATAAATTTTAATTAAATTTCTCCTGTTTGCTGCATTAATTCACTTCTGTTTGCTGTTCTCAGTATGGTTGAAAAAACGATAAGAGCTAGTAAAATTATTGAGCTGATTGAAGAAAGCTGTAGCCAATGTTATGTGTCTCAGCAGTATAATGTAAACGATTCCATCGTCCAGAGAACCTGGCAACGATACCAAGAAATGGACTCCATCAGTAGAAGGCCCGGTTCTGGAAGAAAACGGTGCACTGTGCCATGGGAGGACCATTTCATAGTTGGTCAAGCACTACGAAATCATTAAGTTACGTACGTGGATCTCAAACAGAACCTTGGGGATGTCAGAGGTACACGAGTAAACCTATGGATAGTCAGAAGGAGACTTGAGGCCGTCAATATACGTAGCTATCGCCCAGCTCGGGGCCCTACATTGCTCCGTGAGTATTGAGTTGCCAGATTCAGATTCGCTCAAAATTTTTCGTCATGGACTCAACAAGACTGGAATAGTGTTTTATTCTCCGATGAAGCTCGTATATCGATTAGTGGTGAGGATCGACGTTGGTGAGTCTTACAAAGACCTGGGGAACGCTTCGCAGAAGTGTGTTTTGAGGAAATTGCCTCGTTTGGTGGAGGCTCCGTAATGTTCTGGGCTGGTATTAACTCAGTGGACCGTACTGAGTTAGTTTTTATTGAAAATGCCACACTTAATGCACAAAGGTACATAACACAGGGTTCTTATTACCCGCAATTATAGCAGTTGGAGGCGAGTCCATTTTTATGGATGACAATGCTCGCGCCCACGGCTCTAGAGACATTGATGCGTATACATAGGATGCCGGAATTTCTTAGTTAGACAGGCCAGCTAGAAGTCTCGACCTCAATCCGATAGAACACATATAGGATAATCTCAAACAACGCATCATAGCTGTAAAACCAGCTCCAGAAAACATTCAGTCCCTTAAAAATGTGATCGTCTCTGAATGGGAACATATTCCTCAGGAAATGATAAAAAACGTCGTCAAAAGCATGCCTAGCAGACTAAGCGCATTGATTTTAGCTAGAGGAGGTCATAATCGTTATTAAATTTTTAAAATTTTATGTTAAATTCATAAAAAATATTCAAAAATAAACTTTAGGCATTTTTAATGTACCAGTATGAAAACGCACGTTTGTGGACTTTACATCGTTTTTTTTATTTAATTGCATTTTTAATGACTGAAGTAGGTAAAAATGATATCTCAATAATAAATAACAATATTCTCATCATATCACCATATAAAATGCATCAAATAATAATAAAATAACTCTGATATGGTTTATTCCTATAAGTGCCCGTTTTTTTTGCAAAAGAGTTTATGTTTCAAAATTCTCCAAATGGAAAATTTTGTCATAGGGCGCTTCAACTTTTCTTTCGTTTATATCTTTGTGCTTTCCATTTTCTTTTTAGTTCTTTCAATTATATACAGATATTGTACCTTCATTTTGGTCTTCTTACTCTAAAGTAAATATGTAAATATGCAAATATGTATCAACGAAGATCATATGCGTTCATTTCATATTATTTTCTGTCTTAGAGTTCTGCAAAAATAAATTTGCACAACAAATAAACTCATCTACTCGCTCTTTAAGCATATGGTTTATCTCAATTAAATACTTAGTTTTGCAATAAAAGTAAACAAATATGACATTATTTGCATTCATGCTCATTAATTGGTAAAATAAAATATTTTTTTTTATTTTAATATATCATCTTATTGATTAAAGATATGTACGCAAATTCATTTATTCCCTATATATATTGATACATTATACTGTTTTTCAAATATTCATTTACTGTAGAAGGAAGTGTATTTGACCATTTTTAATCATAATTTCAGTGCAAAATAATATTTCCGCTAATAAAGTACAGAAATATGTTTGTGTATTTATATATGAAGGTGATATCGTGGTCATTTGACTAATGGAGCGGACTGATGAAAAATATACACCGACACAACACATATTGACAAAATGTCATCTTTCATTTGTGTAATTGTGCAACGTGTTCAAGCACTTTGAGAAACAAACATACCTACTGACTTGAGCCTTTTATTTTCATCAATTAAATAATAGCTTTCTTTGTTAACTTGTAAATAAGAAAACCGGTGTGTGTCTTCAAAACAAATTTAAATTATGACATGATTATAATCAGGTATATTGATATAGCAGGATTATAATTATAACAGGATTCGCAACAGAGAAAACAACGAATTACAAATGTATACCCTCGGCTCAGCAACAAATCAGCATTTTTCAAGATTCATTTACATAAAGGAGAGATATTTTTATTGGAATTTTTAAATAGTAATCTGGAAATTGTTTTAGAAAAATAATATAATATAAGGTGAACCATTACAGTCATAGTACTTCTGTAAAAGAACACAAATTTTATCAATGACTACATTGCAAGTCAGTTCTTTATTGTTATCAATTTTTCTTTAGAGATTTTCTTTCAGTTCATCATCAATAGATCTCGAGTTTGTGTTTTATACTATGCTTTTAAGGTAACTCCACAGAAAGTAATCTACGGAAGTTAAATCAGAACTTTTAAGAGGCTTTTAAGAAGCTTTCAAAAAAGCGTGATCCCGTCCAGTGAAATGCTTCATGGTGAATGAATTACCTGACGGTAATTCATTAATAATCATAATATAATAATCATAATAAAATTCATTAATAATCATAATAAATCTAAAGTTTATCTTCAGATAAAGTATTTTGATATAATTTCAACTCGCATAGGTACCTCATTAATATTGCAATATTGCTAACTATTATTCAATTGATAAGTTAGTTCCACTGAATATATTCAGAGATTAATTAAGCAAATATGCATGTTTGCAGATTTAAAGTGCAAAAAAAGAAAAGAATGATGCAGAAAAAAATATTTGCAGCTAAATAGTAATATTATAAAGAAAGACTAAACAACATGACCAAAACTGTCAAGTGTTACAGGAAATAATATTTTTTGAGGAAAATACTCAAATTCTAGTTAGTAAGTTAGGTTGAAATTTTAATTTTACTTAATGCTTTATCACTGATCAAGATAATTGCATTTATTACATTATCACATTTAACTTAAAATTTTGTAAATAATTTATTTAACCCCCAGATAATATGTCTTCAGAAAGGTATTTTTTCACGATACTAATAAACACGCCCTAAAACCAAAAAAAAGTTTGCAAACTTATGTGCTTCATGTGGGGTATTAATGAATATATGACTGTACAAGAATTCATGTGAAGATCCTAATTTTAATTGCAAAGTATTAAAAGAAATCTGAAAAGGTTAGTGCCATATGTGCTATAAATAAAAGTTTATAAATAAATAAATAATGTTTACATGAATCTCATTGAATTTTATTTTCTTTAAGTGCACAAATGAAATGAAAAACTATAAATGGAAATTCCATCCATAATTTTTAATTTAAAAGTTTCGTTTGATAAATAACAACTTTCAACCTTACGTGTACTGTCTCCCCTTTCAATAATTTTTTTTAATCAAGGGTGTGATTTCTCGTTTGGAAAGAGTCATTTGCTTCCTTAGCAATTTTGCTTCTCCATAATTTTATTTAATATATTGTTTTTTATTTTAATAAAAAGTAAATTTTGGTCGAAATAAGTATGATGACATATGGAAAATCAATGAAATAAATAGAGACATGTTTTTAAAGGAAACTGTTGAAATTATTATGAAAAAATGCTATTAAAACTGGCTACCACAATGGTCCACAATTAGTTATTAGTAGATAGAAAAATGTGACTAGTGAACATTTATTTACAAAACGTCGACTTCATTCTAGACGATTTAATAATTCAAAGCAACAACAAAATTTTACACCTTTAAAATCGATTGCATGTGGAAGTATAAAATAAATTGATAGTGTTGTATTATTTGTATGTGAAAGAATTTCATTAAGAAAATTAATTTATTTTCCTTTATTATTATCTATAAACTTTAACTCAACATCTTAAGTTGTACGCTATATTACATTTCACTTTTTCTTTAATATGTATATAATCAGTAGCCATCTGAGAGTTTCGCAACATAAAATACTAATAAATTTTACATGAGAATGCGGACAGGTCTAGAACCCATTTCATCGGAGACATAAGAGACTCAATATGTTACACCATATCCAATGAAGTTGAAGAAAACGTTTGCGGTCACATCTTCTTGCCCACTGTCATTCATTTTTCTTTTAGCATATCCTTTTACAAGGATTTGTTCTCAGTTTCATACAAGTAATGAAGCTCAGCCATCAGGAAGTTTCTACTTTACTTTTCACTTGTCTGTTCCAGTATCTGGACCTACACCAGACATTCCACTTTATGTCTCACCGTTACCAGTTTTTCCAGCTCCTTATCTTATGTCAGAACCTCCTCCCAAAAATACTTCCTAGGATATGGCTACTGACTACTACCGTAATTTTCCCTGGAGTAAGCAGCTCTACTTCTTTTGCTGTAAGATCCACCAGATCTGCTTAATGAACCAAAGAGAAGATTAGAACTTCCTGTGAAGGTGCCACCAGGATTATCTTTGTCAACATCATATTAAACAAGTTCAAAAATAACAAATTATAACTATGTAACTATTGAATATATTTGGCGTTAATTTTGTAGAAATTCATTATTCACAATTAAATGAAACTACGTGACGTAGTATTATTTCTACTTTCTTTAATTTATTTACCATGACCTAGGTTTCGTTGTATTACAACATCTTGTAATACAACGAAACCTAGGTCGTGGTAAAGAAATTAAAGAAAGTAGAAATAATACTACATCACGTAGTTTCATTTAATTGTGAACTATGTAACTTTTCTTTATGTCATACTATGTATTAGTAGTCTAGAGGATTGATTAGCTGAGGTACTGAAAAATAACCCTTTTTTTTCTAATAATATAGTGTCAATATTTAATCACTTATTTTAATTTTGAACATTAATCTATATACTTATTTACTTCAAGAGATCCTAGTTACCTGACATCAAATGGGTTTGACTGAATAGAGCTTATATCGCACATATTCATATCTCTGTGTATCTTCGTACAACCTGTAGCACATACTCAACTATATCTGTCAAGTCATAAGCCCCGATGTTAATTGCTGTACGAGAATAAACAGACCATCAGATCTCAAAGTAAAGTGTCAAGCAGCCACTACTAATTAATTGGCAAGGAGAAACTAGCAACACATCTTGAAATGTGAAATTTTATTGCAATGAATAATGTTCATTTTGTAAGCATTTATTTATAGGTTTTTCTTATAACAAAGACAAAGTGTCTTAAAAATGCAGGAGACAGATTAAAATTAAGATTATAAATTTTGCTCAAAGAATTTTTGTATCTTTTTACCACTTTTTTGCATGCAAATGATTTAATTACGTTCATATAATTAATAAATTGATAATTAATTTTCTCTATTGAAGATATTTCATTGATACTATTATACTGATGCATTTTTTCAAATAAAAATTTATTGGCATGTCAGCAAATTATTGGGAAGTTATGATAAGATATGAATTAAATCTAAATGGATAGTAATACATTTATTTACAAATAAATCTGTACAATTCAAATAAAAATATACAATGTCAACCAAGCTAGCATATCTTTAGGTCATCTTTGTACAACGTGAAAACAAAAAAAATATTTAACAGATTTGACTAATATAAAGGCCTTTGCCCCTAGATTATGCTATTCAATTATATGAAAGCGTGTCTCATATATACAAGTTAGAAACAACAAGTTATAAGCATCACGGTATGTCATGAAAGTATTTGTTTATTATTTCAATGCCTTATCATAAACAGTTTTCAAGTTTGCTGCATACACTCAAAGGAGTGTACTATTCGCTTAGATGTAAATTTTAACGTACTTGTATATTGGTCTAATAGAAATGAAGTTGTCTTTTTATAAATGCAATGTTTCAATTGTAGCAGCTATATTTATTTAAATGCTTCAGATTTTCTACTAAAGTATCTAAAAATCTATGCAAATAATTCTTATTTATGTAGAGCTATTTTTAAATTTTTAAATGAATATATACACTTATATATTAACTTTAATATATAAGTTTATAAGACAGATTTATTGGTGCAGCAGCTAAAACATCAAGTAATGAAATATATTATGTGTTGTGGAAGACTGCAACAGACTGAATACAGTTGCAAAACAATATGAAAACATAGTTAAAACAATAACAAAGAAAGCAGCAAGCTAGCAACAAGAAAATATCAAGTAAATGTAATTACTAAGAAATATAATAGAAATGAAAAAAGTCTATTCTTATTTACATATTTTATTATTTATTTTAATTCAAATATTAGAAATCCTATTGAAGTGGGGTACACGAGTACTTGGAACCAGAAAATTATTTATACAAAAATATATTCGTATCCACATATATACGTTATACATTGGCAACGATAAAGGAGAGGGACAGGAATAGGAGGAAAACTAGCGAAGAGAGAAAGGGGGTTTACGAACGGGGCTTACAATAGAATTTTTTTCTGGTGATCATTGAATGTACCATTTGTGGCGCATTCCGGACATCAGTGTATTACTTATTCCATAGTACGAACAGTGAAAGAATAACGTAGGCTTGGCCTGACTCATGTTTGGGAATAAGTAAAGCAAGGAGATTTTCCGAATGATGTCCAAGGCTGTGTACACTTATGTCTAAGGATCAAGACCTAAGGTAAATAGGGCTGTGGAAATACTTAAATTTAAAAAGAAGGTACAGAATAAGTGGCATGTGCCCGCAGTGAACATATATTTGGTGCGGGCACAGTCTACTTCTCCGCCTTCTTATTCTGTCACTTATTCTCAGCCTACATATTCTTGCGCCCTGTCTTCATGAAACTTGATCAAACTACTTAAGGATCAAAATGTGTAAATGCATTTATTTTCAAGTCATTCTCATCATCTGTTCGTTAAACAATCCTCGATAAGGTCTTAACAGTCAAGTAAAGGCAGCAAGAGTATTTGATGTTGGTGAATTTTTAATTTATGTTTATCAATTTTGTAACGTTGAAAGAATTGTGTAGACAATTTTAAAATTAACGTCATTTATATGCCTTCATACTATCATTTATATAATAGAGATCCAGTATGTGAACCACGAGCTTTTATGGTATATAAGAAACTACATTGGATCATTTTATTATACCAAATTTCAGAATAAAAAGCCTCAAACCAAAGCTCTAAACCTGGTTTTGGTTATTGGTGTTTGATGTTAATAATAAAGTACATACTTTACTTAAGCAAACATTATTAATAGACAGTGTTTAAACAGAAATCAATAAACTTTCCACATAAAAAAGATCAATACTATGTTTTGTTACTTGTGTTAAGCACTCAAGAGATTCCACACGATGATAAACTAATGACTGTTAATTCAAAAGGCATTCAATCAATAAAGTGTCAGTTGTTTCTTAAACACTGAATAAAATAGTCGTGTTGGAATTCAGTCAGAACGCAAATATTTAACGAGCGTTAATATGGATGTCGAGTCTATTGAAAATACACTGTGGCCAATTTTAATAACCCAGCATCTATTTGGAGTTTATAGAAAAACTGTTAACCGAATTCCTGCCAGATTTACCTTAGGGTGTCAAAAGTTGTACACATTACTTATAATTGGAATATTTATGGTGCAATACATTTGGCTAATAATTGCAACATTGATGGAGCTGCAAACGGCATTTTTAATCAAACATGGTCGGCATGTTATACTAGCATTTAGGACACTTCAGATGATTCTCATTCTGCGCTTATTATTGATTGATATAACATGTGACAGAAATATGTTTAAAGAATTGATTTTGAGAATTCAAAAAGCAGATGATCTTTTCAAACCAGAGCACAAAAGAAATTTGTTGAGATGTGACAAATGTTGAAACCTCATCGTTATGGGTTTTCTTGTAGCTTTCCATATTTTTATTACAGCTTTTGGTGTATTTGTAGCAATAAAATACTCTCTAAGTATTTCCTCTTTTGTTGTATTCAATATTATTGCACCCATTATTTTTAATTTAGAAGTCTCAGTATTTTGTTTTATATTATATAGTATAATAAAACGTGTGGAAATGTTGAATATTTCATTCAAATGTAATAATAGACAAAATATGGTGGCACCTGTCGATGCCATATTTGGCAGTCCACAACATAATCCCAATTCCAGCAACCACTTTACATTTGTATTGCCGCTAATAGAAAATTCCATTTATTGTTTATCTCAGTTCTATATTAATTTGTTAGACCTGTGCCACTATTTAAAAAAAGTGTTTGAATTTCAGGTTTGTGTTAGTAATTTTTAATAAAAGTATTGAAATAACATTTTAACTTTAAATAATGCTATCAAAAATGTCAGTACAAATATTATTATGAATTAACCCTTACTTTTCAGTTACTCATGTCAATCACTCTGACGTTTTCTGGCATGCTCTCTACAATGTATGGTTTTCTTGATGATATAAAGTATAATGTAAGTAGTATTCACATATTAATTAATTAATTTGAAATATTAGAAATATTAGCTAAATCACTTTCAATAGACTACACACTACAGGCAAATAATTTATTATTTAAAACTACAACTATCCCAAAAAGCTAACAAATATGTTTATTAAGAAATGTGTCACACAATCGATGAGGCATATAAAAAACTTGTGTAGGTTTTGTTAAATATAATTTAAATATATTGACATATGTAAACACATTTAGACTTTTTTTATTAATGGAAATGTAGGAGAAAAAGTCAGGTCTGAAAAAATAATACTATCGTGAAAAACTAAACCTGTATCCAGCAGCAACTGAATCGAGGTCAAGGAAACAGCCGAGATTTATTTTCTTCTTCATCCTCCCGGAGAATGAACTGATAATGCATCTGACTGACATTTTATATTGCACTTGTTTTTTTCACAATTAAATGAAACTACATGATGTAGTATTATTTCTACTTTCTTTAAGTTCTTTACCATGTTCATATCATTGTAGCATCCAATCCTCAACCTGTTTCAATCTTCAACTCTGGATTCTAAATTGTCTTTATGTTTAGTTTAATTTGTTTTGTTTCGGGGTCCCTAAAACGACTATGTGTACCTTATACACCAATATCATTATAACATATTATCGTAACTAGTGTTGCTTCTGTTCAACTTTTCTGGTATTTCCACTAATTGCTGCATCCCTGTTGATAATGTTGCGGAATTACATATCATATAACCATATCTAGAAATATCAGATGAAAGTTAATTATAAATAAGTTTAACCATTCTTGAATATACAATGAAGTGACTGACTCTGAATTATGCACTTGCTTGGAATTTCCTATTTAAAATTTTATAATTAATGGAACAAGGACTGATGTATAAAAAGTTAATTAATGCCTAATTCTCCACAAAACTGCAGTAGCCCTGAAAAATGACCTTCAACACACAAACTTTGCCCTTAAATGAGGCAGATGAATTCAATTTGGCCTGAAATTAAAGCTGTTTTTCAAATAATCTCATTATTTTATTACCACACATTCATTCATAAAGTTAATATTTCAGAAATTGGACACATCACATTCAATGGGTTTCATGTTATGGCAAAGCCTCTATGTTGTGCGGTTGATAGCTGTGTGTCTCATATGTGAGAAAATGTACCTGCAGAAAGAAACTACAAAATCCTTTCTGACGTCAATGCAAGTCGATGAAGAATTACGTAAGTGAACATTTTTTCTTTGTATATTTGTTGAATATTTTTATGTTTGTTTCATATTTCTCCAATATCAGTGCTAATGAATTGTGTTATGTCAGTGCTAATGAATTGTAATATGTGCAATGTGTGCCTTAAATAATTCTCCATAAAATGCAATTTTGTCTTGAGGGTTTACGTAAGTTTTCTCACTTTTATAAAGCCAATCAAAGTGTTTATCCGACAGGTTTTTGAATTCGGATTAGAAATATGTAGATTTCATCTGTTTTGAACTATCACAAACTCACAACTTTAGTTAGGAACAATAATCGGAAATGTGGTCACATTTCATGAGACTGAGGATGAATTGAATACACAATACAGGTTTTGAAGTCTTTTTACTTTATTAAACAGTTCCTTGGTCAAGTTTTGATAGCTTACACCGCCATAACTTACAATATGTAGAAGTAAAGTTTAAAAATTTATACGTTTTATGAATAGAGGTGGGAACATTTTTTGAACTTGTTATCAGTTTCGGTGTACTAGATAAAACGTACAAACTTCCTACCTATCTATTTACATGGAACATTGCTTTGCAAAAGTTTTCTATAAGAAACTAAAATTTATTCATTCATTTAAATTCATTTGAAGTATGAATTTATAGGGAGAAAGTAAGCTGTAACTTGCTAGCTTACCTTTGGCTGTTTTCCGAGTTAACCTATGCTTATTTATATTCAAAGTGAAATACACATGTACATGCACATAGAATCATTGTGTAAAGATTTGCGGTCAAATGCGAGCTGAAGTAAATAAACTTTAAGAAAATATCTTTTGTGAGGCCTGTTCCCTCTTTGTATTCATTTTATTAGTTTATTATTGCGTGTTTTCATTGCAAAGGTTTGAAATGGTGTAATATATGTTGTCATGCAGGTGCAATTTTCAAATTTATCCTTTATTGAAAAAATGATATAATTTTGAATGGTGGACTGAAGCGAGCTTCAAAATTAAACGTTCCTAATAAATGTATTTCATGATGTTTTCATGCACAAATAATATTTATAGTTAACCGAAAGTTGTATTCTGAAGAAAATGTTGAACGATAATTTCACTTTCTTCCTTTTATAAATGAAAGAATGTTAATAGAATACAACGTACTTAATAAAAAAATATTAGCAAGAATATTGATAAGAACTTTCATAAGAAATGTCTCCTTTAGTAGTTTGCCCTAATTCACAATTAAATGAAACTACGTGATGTAGTATTATTTCTACTTTCTTTAAGTTCTTTACCACGACCTAGGTTTCGTTGTATTGCAACATCTTCAGATGGGCTATTAGCAAAGATTAGTTTGCCCTACCCAAAAAGCACACCAAGTTTGTTCAATACATTAATCTTCTTTGTTGATTAGCAAATTAATTAATGACACAATTATAATATTACAATGATTAAAAATGATCGATCCATTCATTTTATGAATATGTCATGTATCAATATAAAATTAATAAAGTTAGCTGTAAGATCTATCTTCAATCTTTTCACATAAAAACTTGGAAGTAAATATATAATAAGGCATTATCGTCCATTTGCCATGAAGAGGTCATTCCATATAACTTAATTTATCAAAATATATATAATAATGACGATTGCCTGTTCTAAAGTAAGCTGTATTAGGTTTTTGCAATAACGAGAAAATATTTAAATAAGATATAGAAAATAATTTATTGAAACAAATTAAAACATAATTCTAAAGTAATAAAGCCAATATCAAAAACAATATTCATAATGTGAACACTCAAAACATTTATTCCCTTAACACTACAGACATGCTATTTATTATTTATATAGGTAAGCTATTTATTTACCATACAACTTTATTTATTCTTTCCGCGATTTTTTTTGCTTTAATTAAATTCGTCCATATAGAATAATCAACGCAACATGGGATTAATTATATTGGATATAAACATGCTTTTAAACATTTATTAGAAGTACAAGTAAGCTGTAAATAACCAATTGTCACTTTGAGGGAAACTAACTTCAAGATTATTTGACGTAATTGCTCAAAACGCTAAACGACATTTTTTTCTCTTTCAATTCCATCTACGTAATTAAGGGTAAAATAAAAATCATTATTACTATATTTATTTAGATGTACATATACGCACATAATATAGGTATACATTACATGCATGTATATTTATGACGAATATTCTTACTGATTCCAGACAAAGCCGGCTGCGATTGCTCTATGTACTGTAGTGAATATTTACCATTTTTTATCTTGTAAACATCTCTTACTTTCTCTTCTTTCAAATATAATTTCTTAGTTGAGAATTTATTACCTCTTTATTAAATTAAATAACAACACCTTGCTATAAGTATACATTATATCTTTTTTCAGCATCCACTGTCCGACGCCATATGAAGCTCATTAATAATATGATAGAAACAAGCAAACAGGGTCAATTTACAGTTTTTCATTCGTACCACCTGCGAGCTTCGTTGTTGCTAGATTTTCTAGGCCTCTTTACAAGTTACGCAGTTGTTTTGATCCAGTTTCTTAATGTGGATAATCTATTTTAACTTAAAAATTACAATTAGACATCTTCACAAATTTCACAGTTTTTAATATTTGGCTAATTATTATGTAACCTTCCTATGTATACAACTGTACACCACTACTTCTCAGTTTGTAACTTACTGCTATAAAATTATAATGCAAAAGTTGTGTAAAATGATATATTTTTCAAAAAATGTTTTCTTCATAGAACCTGTCGTCTAATTGCATCTGATGAAAATCAAATAAAAATTTCACTAAAACTAAAATATCTGTTAAAAAAATTCTTGTGTGTTTATATGTTAAAAATGACTTTCTTACATCTTTGATTTCAGTATATTTTTAAAAGTTACTCTGAATTAGTGTATTCAAGTTTCCATATTTTTGGTTTCTTTTTTTTCTAAACTACTATTGAAGAAATACCTCATGTTATAATTTAACTCGATGTAACGAAGAGAAAAGCCATATAAATAATATAGCAAAATCTATTGGTGTTCAAAAATGGATCGAATATGTCTGTCATTAGACATAAAATGTTTTAGACTATATAATGTAACATAATTAACATTTGATTTTGTTACTCGAATATTTCATTTAACAAAATAGTATGAGACAGAACTTGCCTGACAATGAATACAGGCTAACCTATAAAAAAATGTGCTATTCAAATATTCAAACCTTAATAGAATTTAATAATAGCAACTGTATTCAAACATACAATATTTAAAAAAGTATAAAACCATATAATACAAACATTTAGTAATAATTTGTCTGAATACATTTTATATAAGAATTGGAATTTAAAAATGGGAAAAATAAACACATTATGCATTAAACAAGTATTTAGATTGAATTACGACATTATCCAGCATTCAAATACATGATTTCTTTAAAATCAACATGGCAATAATTTAAATCGTTAAGTTTACAATGTGTGAAAGAGGTGAAAAAAATTCTTTGTATTATATTGAAATATCAAGATTCAAGAACAGCCTGTATTCAACTGGAAGACGACCCGAGCGCCCAATATCAGGTGCAAGTACAAATTTAAACAGATGACCCGAGGGTTAGATATCATGCATGTAATGTATGCAAAACCTGGGCTGGAACCTTCTGCACCTATTTACTAATTTAGCCTGGGTCATTTACGGGTCAACCTATGCATACAATAAGTTATTGATAAAGCAAATTCATTTTTAAATTTTAGAAAATTTTTAGCTGTCTATTAGAATTTTGTTCTGAAAAAATATAATTTCAGTTAACAAACGAGATCGTAAATCATTGTCATACATAACCGTGGATAACATCTTCAACAGTAACATAAATAAAACCCAAGTATTTTCTTTCTTCGAATTTCAAACATTAGTGAGTTAATGGGGCCAGTTAAAAGAATAAATATTGATTTACATTGCACTTCATTTTATGAAGATTAATGTTATATTTTGACACATAAGGTGATGATAAAATCTAGTAAGCATCATCTAGACAATGAGTCATCCTTCAAAGCTATAAATTAAAGTCAGTTGACAAAGGATGGATATAGCCTTATTTATTTAAATTGATATAAAACCTTTATTGACCATCAATTTTATCTAAACTACTTAGTTGCTATCTAGACTATACAAGTCTAGATAGCAACTAAAATAATAAGGCTATCAGAATAACTCAGAATATACAATGTAGAAACTAAGAATATTCTAAATAGAAAGTAAGAATGTTATCTTTGAAGACACACTTCAGCACATTACATTTTGCAAATATTTGCTCGGTGCAGGGCGCAGTAACAAAATTACATGCAGAATAATCCGCTACATCAGGATTTGCATTATGTTGTCGTGTCGATCAGTCATATAATGTATTTAGAATATTGTGACTTACAATTGTTATACTATTTTGTGATGATTGGGTATGGAGTATACTTAGTGGGCTTAAATGTTTTTCATAAAAAAAATATCTATGAAATGAACATGAAATACATGAACAATTAGAACTCCATTATCCAAACAATTTATTAAACCATGATGAGCTACGAAATATTATTGTAATTCTCACAATTTTTTTATGTTTATGTTTATATTACGTTAATGTCAAAGAAATAATTATCAATTTAAATAATTTTATTTTTAAAAAATATTTTTGTTTTTTATGCTGGACGTCTAAATTCACAACATTTAATCAATGAATGGTTATATTTATATACTAGTTATAAAGATTAATACCATTTGTTTTTTTTTATTTATAATGATTCAATTTCACATTTTATTTCAGTTGTTTTTATATTTGTTTTTGACATTTTTCAATACACTAATGACTATTAAAATGGTTCTTGGGTGTATGATGCTAATAATGAATGGAAATGATATTTTTTCTCTCTTTAAAACACGATGCCAGAAGATCACAATGTGCCATAATAAACTTCTATTTATTTTATTTTACATGTATACAACACGTACAAGTTACACAAATAAATTCTGCTGGCCATTTTACTTTAAAAGACTACATGAGCCAGTTATTTTTTACTGAAATTTTTGACGTATTATTGGTAATATATTATCCTTTTACAGAATTATAAATATTTAATAACATTTGGATTACTTTCACACTTAGGTTTCACTGTGTTACTTTAAGAATTGTTGTATGCACTCTTGGCGGGAAGATATATGTACAAGTAAAAAGCAAATAGTTGCCATCGTAAACTTTGTCAGTTTATAATCAAACTTTATAAATAATCTCTATAAGCAATTCTTCTTGTATATTTGTGTATCTCACACACCGAGTATATTATTTTTACAGCTCTATATATTTGTGATAGTAATATTACTTTTATATGTGGTTACATATTTTTTCAATATCCAACAAATTTTTTTATACAAAATGAAGCTCACAACATTTCTTAAAAAATAGCCAAACTCACAATCACAAGCACTCAAAGAGTACTGTAGTTATCTAAATCTTTTAAAATTATTGAAGAAATGAAATATAAATTGTTTAATTAGAGGTTATAATTAAATGCCAGACCAGAACGACATCCCAGAAGCGGTGTTTACAAATGAATAATGATAAATAAAATCTAAGTTTTATATAGGACGACTTATTTAAAGAAAAAACACCTAATGTGGGATGCTGAAGAAATATGTCAACCCGCTTTATATTTATGGGGAAGTGCATGAATGGGCTTTTAATTTTTCACCAGTTTTTACTAGAGATCTTCCACATGAAGTATCAGGATGCACATAGGTCTAAAACTTTAAAAACCGTAAAGTTGAGACAGACAGATAGGTCAGACGGAATGAACATGACAGAGTTAAAAGGCTCCATGTTTTATCACGGAAACTAAAAAACTAACTTTAAGACAAAGTACTTAACCAAAGACGCATGTTATTGTAATTCACTTTGTCAACTTCACATAAATGTGATTAGTTTGTAAAGTTTAATATCAAATGATATAGATGTAAATTCTTTAAATATGTTAACCAAATTTTCTGAATTTTTTTCAATTCGGTATAATTTGAGAAACTTTTTGTAAATATTATGTAATAGTTTTCTCTTGTTTAAATAAATAATGTATCATAGGAATATATCATATCCTCATTCACAGATATGTTTCATTATATCGTTGAATCTTTTAAAAATCTTTGTCTTATTTCCATGATTCTTAGATGTGCTTTTCTCAAAATGTATATTTGGGTTTGAGCATTACATACATACATATAATAATGCACATGTAATCAGCAATAATTTTTTGTAGACTTTTAATGAAGTAATAGTAGGACATAAAACAATTTTATGAAAATATCAAATTAAACAGTGAAACAAAAGTGCGTCTTATCACCATGATTATGTTATTTAGCCTTGAATATGAGATATTTACATATGTGGTATCAATTAGCGTTGTACATTGTAAATTAGCTGCATGGGATCAATGACTTGGTTCTTCTGGTACAAGAATACAAGACCTGTATAGTTGTAGGTTCATAAAAATTATATATATGTAGTTGTAGGTTCAAAAAAATTTAAGCAATTTTTATACCAATATACAACAGTGTCCTTCTCTCAAATGTGCTAAAAATTATGTTGAGAAACCCTTCCAGCAATCCAGTTGCATAGGCCAGAAACAGACCACTGGCTTATACAATCCTGAAAAATTGTGCTGTAAAATTATAGGTCAGATAATCATTGGGCATTGTAATTATACCTTATTTTTATAAAAAAGTTTGAACAAAAAATTGTGTATCTTGAGGGATATAATTGAACTTGTTTCAAAGTTTTCTTTACATGTGGTAAATAATTGCTAAAAATTTGATTTGTAGATAATAAATATATTTATCCTACAATCTAATTATTTATCTGATATACATATACAGAAAATTGACTAAAAACCTATATATATATATATATATATATATATATATATATATATATGTATATATATAAATATTTATATGTATATATATTTATATTTATATAGACCAATAGCTAATGATGGATGAAAACAGGCTGTTGACGAGACCACAGTGAATGCAACGGAAACAATTGGGGCTTATGAAAAGTATAAAACCCATTAAGTTCTAATGAAATATATTTTATAAGAATCACATACATGCTCAGGCATACATAGGCATTTAAGGATGTTTAGTATTCCTATTAAACTTATGCTTAAAATGAGAAAAAAATATGACAAAATGTTTCTTTTTTCTGCTAGAGCTCATTCATCAGCCACTCCGAATAAATTTCTTCACCAGACTTGTGAAAATTATATAGTTTAAGATACTAAATATGTTCAAAGCCTTGCATCTATAGCAACAGACAAAAAGGAAGAGACAACCCCGACAAACAATAGTAATTTATATTCAGATACACCCCTTTGGATACAATAAATTTATTCATTACGAAAGGATTCACTCCATTCTGTTAATAACGTGATCATATTGCAACACTTTTCAATATTAAATTAAGGCATTTGCAACTATAGACTTTTATAAAAAATTTCTTTATTATAAAAGTGTAATCACAGATTTATTAAATTTAATGTTGTCTTTATGCACCATGTAATATCATAAAATGTTTAGCGAAGTAAAGCATTAAAATATTTTGGCAAAGTAATAATACATAGATCAAGAGTGATATTACACAACACTTCTCTGAACCATTCCTCACCCGACAAGATGTATACAAGTTCAGTTAATATCACCAATATTAATACTTATTTTGTTCATTTCGTTTTCAATTTGCTTAAAATATTTCATCTTTTTTCTGGCAAATGTGGCAAAGTTTTGTCCATATTTCTGAATGTTTTATGTGCATTAATTACGTTTGCTAAATTCTTCTTATCTTACTTCATATATAACTACATGTGACATAGTAAATATGTTCGAATTCTACTTTTATAGAACATGGATTTAATAAATTTTGGATTTTGTTCCGTACTCTGTAATTTATATTTTTGCTTAGATTTGAATTATTTTCTAATTTTTAATTTTTTTTATGTAGAATGGGAATAAAATTTTCAATTGGGAATAAAATTTCCAAAGAAAAACAAATATTACACCTCCTTTATATAAATAAAGAAAACAAACTACTTGTCACGTCCAATTTATTCAAGTAATAAATTGCATTGTGTATGACAATTTCTCTGTACACCACCATAAATCTACATTCCTACAAGAAACTTGGTGTTCGCTAATCGGTAGTAAAAATTGACTATTACCACATTTCAATATATATGTTGAATCAGCATAACACAACATTTTCTTAAAGAAATGTGTGACAATGATCTCATTGAGTAACAAATAATTTTCATTGACAAAGTTGATGCCGAAAGCCAGTCAATCATTTAAATTTTGCGACTTGTTGAAACAAAACGTTCTTCGAAATAAATATTAAGTTTTCTTTTTTAAACTGAATAAGTCGTTACATCTAGCCAAGCAACATAGGCACTCTTTGCCATAAGAGCGTTTTGGAAGGTGTCTGAAAGGAAAATCGAAGGTGTAGCTCTCTCAAATTTTGAAAATATAATTGCAAAGCATTTGTGAAAACGTGTGGTATCTTTTTTTACAGATGGGAATTGCATGACAGTCAAAGAATATATGTATGATAATTGAGTCGATAAAAGTTATAACTATATGCATAAAACGTATATTTCCATAGTATATTATTTGTGAAAGACTATAAATATTTTTTAGTTAAATCTCTCACACTTAAATATAATATAAATGTATGTGTTGTAATCATTAATTTAGGGTCTGCATTCTTAATAAATTTTGCAATTTAAATGTTAGTTGCAAAAGTGCCCACGCATTCTATTAAAATCAATGTTACTCTTCACAACAAATACATACGGCCTGAAATACATCAAAAAAGTAGTATATATTATATGAAAAAAGAACTTTAATCAACTATATTGTGAAAGTATTTCCATTTCAACAAAAGCACCGTTCCATAATAATTTAGTACTTACTGTTTGTTTGAATATTTAGGCGATGAATTGTTTTAGATTATTAATTATAGATAATGGACTGTATATTGTTTTATTTCTTTTATAAATACAAGTCATTACTCATTATGTACACCGTAAGACAATTTTGTACACAATCTCATACAGAGTTGAACGAAATACATAATAAGTTCAATATGCTAACAAGATAACAAAGGTCAATGACAAGAATCAGACCACAAGTTTCGTTAAAAGGCTTCAGTCCATCTGTATTATTCAGTCTGTCGTCGGTATTTGCAGAAAAACTACCATTAAGGATAATCTTTTATCCCAATTAGGAAAAATTTATAGTTTCATACCAATAATTTTTCTTATGTTGTTCTGTGAAATAATTTTATTTTAATATTGCTAGTTAACCTGACAATTTTGCAATCTTGTTTATAATCTATTTAGTTAGTATTGACATATGTTGCGCACAAAAAAAGATTTATAAATTTAATTAAACAATTTGTCATGATGGTCTCTTCAAGCCTCTTCATAGAAATATTATTTAATAAAAAGATTCTAAACCTTTTTGTTTCATTATCACTTTCATGGTATTACATTTTATAACTATGTTAAATTTATATTTATGTCATCAAATGCTGTGGGATTACAATTTTATGAAAATCTTGCATATATGACAATGTGTGTAAGTAGCTTTTCTAACAGAAACAAAAAGCTGTTCCAATGAAGAATCATTAGATATTCCTAAACACAGATTCTTTAGAAATGATATTAATTTTATCTTCAACACACCACTTAAAGGGAAAGACATTACCAATTTATTGGATTTATTTGTTTTATTCTTGGAACTCTGTAAGTGATTCTGATGCTCCATTAGCACCACTCATTATATTATGAGTGGTGCTAATGGAGCATCGGAATCGGATGTATTCTTGTTACTAGATATATTGACAAATATATTTAAAAATGTACAATTAGTAATTGAAATTTCAGCTTCTCAGCTCTTTGTATTGTCTTTTAAAATACATTATGAGTAATGTTTATGTCTGTTTGTGTAATTTGAAATATAAAGTGTACTTTTTATTTCGTTCCCTTATAAATGTTGAAAAACTTTTACATTTCTTTTGACTTAGTTATGTGTTATGTTCACACCATTAAAATATACAATAAATTATTTTGTTTTCGATATTAAAATTTGTTGATTTTAATAACCATAACATTCGGAATTTTAGAATTAATGCTGTCACTTGACTCTTCACCATCGTCAGCAGATTCTTTAACATCAACCATTTTAGGATAAATGTGTCAACAATTGTGCCTAAAAATATTTCCACAATTGTCTTCAATTTCATACAAGCGTGGACAAGCAGTTTTCTGAATTATTTTTCAAGAGGTTCAAATCTTATCGTCAGGTATCATTTCAAACATAGCATTCTGATCAAACTGTAAAATCTTTAGATCTCTTCCATGGCTATTATGATAATACTCTCTAATTTTTTCCTCTCTCCTATTATCCTCAACCTCATTTACTGGTCTTTGGTCATTTAAATTCCTATTAAATAATAAATTAGCAGGAGATAGATTTCCTTCCTTCGGACTTTTTCTCAAGTTTAACAAAACTATGTAGGTATATGTCAAGATTATCATGAAAACATTTTTTCTAAATATTTTTTATTATTTCAACACTTGCCTTTGCTAAGCCATTAGATTCTGGATAAAAGGCTGGTGAAGTAATATGATTATATCGAAATTTTTTTACAAACTTCTTAAATTCATCACTCATATATTGAGGGTCCACTGTGTGTAAAGAATTCCACAGGGATTCCATATCTCACCATTTTCAGTTTAATTACATTGAAAGAACTTAACTTTCATGTATTTGCTATAGTAATCAATAATCAGATAATCATTTTTGTTAAATTCAAAGAGATCTAAACCATGTTTTACCTAAGATAAATTTAGGCACAATTTAAATTTTATTGGTTCCTTTGAATTATTTATTCTATACGTTTGGCATGTTTGCCAGTTAAAACAAATATTATATCCTTAATTTGTGCCTGTGTTCCTGGTTAAAAGATTATCACTTTGGCTCTTCTTACAAAATTATTAAACCCAAAATGTCCTTCATGAATATAACTTAATGTAATTTTTTGTAGTCAGCTTGGTATTACAATTAAATTGTTTTTGAAGATAATCTCATCAACTATTTTTAAATCATACCGATAATTCCAAAATAATTATCGGTATGATATTATCCATTTTGCCTTTACAGTTAGGCCATCCCTTAAGAATATAATCTTTTAATTTGCTACTACAGGGTCTTAATCAGTCTTTAATTAGTTTACTTTTTTCTTCTGAAATCGGTAAGGAATCAAATGTAACACTAACATGACCTAATATTTCTTTATGTAATTCATTGTCTAACATCTCTAAAATCTCCTTATGAGTCTCATTTTCTGTAAAATATGATCTACTTAGAAAATCCGAAATATATATCTTCTTACCAGGAACATATTTTACATTTGGGCCACATGCCTGAACTTTCAACAGCATTGTTTGAATTCTTATTGGTGCTTTGCACAAAGGTTTCTTAAATAAAGTTTCTTAAGCTGAATGATCAGTCTGAACATTGATTGTTTTTGTTAGAATATATTTAAGAAATTTAGCAAAACCAAATATTATTGCTAACATTTCTCTTTCTATCTGAGCATAGGTTTTTTGGCAATCAGTTAGTGCTTTTGATCCATAAGCTACTAGTCTACCCTCTTGCATTAAACAGGCACCCATCCCCTTAGAACTATGATCTACTGAAAGTACAGTTTCTTTATTTATATCAAAAAAGTTCAAAAAGTCTAAGTCAAACTTTATTTTAATTCGTTAAATTCATCTTGGTGATGGATATTGCATTGAAATGAAATATTGTTCTCTCATAATTCTCTCAAAGTTGCTGATATTGTAGAATAATTATTTATATTTTTATTTAAATAATTGGTCACACTTGAAAACCTTTCAACATCTTTTTTATATTTTAAGTTTTTTTATAATATTAACTGAAGCTACTTTTGCAGAATCGAGTCTCAGTCATTCACCATTAATTAACATACCTAAAAAATTAATTTCCCTTTTTAGAACGTTCGATTTTTCTTTGTTAAATCTAATATTATATAAACTTGTTGGCTCGAGCACTTTTTATAAAATCTCGTAGTGTTCTGAAATAGTATCACCAAATATAATTAAATTATCAACACAGAATTTTTATTCTTAAAAAATTGAACTTAATATTTTTAAAAATTTCATCCATTTCATCATACATTGTTGAAACGCTGGAATAGACTGAGGTCTGCTCTTCTACAGGCATTATTCTCTAATTCAATATCATAGTTTTTTTAAAACATCCAATGCCATGAAACACTCATAAATATTTATCAGTAATTTTTTGTAAATCATCCTTGTCTATATATAAAATTTTTTTAAAAGATTTTTAGCTATAATATTAAAAGCAACACACAATTTAAACCTATTATTGTAATACAATCAGTGTTTATAACGACAAATTCAATGACAATTAAATGAAACTACATGGTGTAGTATTATTTCTACTTTCTTTAAGTTCTTTACCACAACCTAGCTTTCGTTGTATTACATCTTCAGGTGAGCGATTAACAAAGATCTTATAGGTATAGAGGATATCTTTTCAAATAGCCCACCTGAAGATGTTGTAATACAAAATCTAGGTCGTGGTAAAGAACTTAAAGATAGTAGGAATAATACTACACCATGTAGTTTCATTTCATTGTGAATAATGAATTTCTACAAAATTAACACCAAATATATTCGATAGACAAATTCAATGTTGTCATATTAACACTTAATAACGGTGACACCTTTAACAGAAATCAACTTATCATTCAGTGTAGTCAACTTTATTGGTTTCTTAATAATAAGCATAGGATTTAACCCTAAGTTCTATATGTGCTAAAAGACACGCAATTCACTTGCGCACTCGTGTCAAGTTATAGTCTAATTGTCCTGTTATTTATGTAGATATTTCCACATCACTCACTTGTATTAGCTGCGACTATATTACCTATGAAAAAACTTTCTTCACATTCTTCTACTTGAGCATGGAGTTGAGTTGATTGTACTGCATTAGCTTTATTTTTGTCTTTACAGTAATTGCAACTTACACCATTGGCAGGACACTTATGTATTGAAGACCACAAATTCCCAGAATTAACATTTTTTTTAACTATAATTTGTAAATATTTTAGATTTTTTAATATTTAATACAGATTCCTTTTTATTTTCTGGTTCTTTCATTTGTTTCTGTAACAATTCTGAGGCCTTGCAAATTGAAACAGCTTTAACAATTATTCTTTGACATTCGAATTGTTTATCCCAACAGTAATTATCCAGAGTTTAGGCTTTTATTTTCTAAATCTGTAAGACAATTATCAAACAATTCCTGTGAACCTTGACTTTGTGTAAAAAATTTGTCTTTATATTGTGATAGATTTTTTAGGAATGAAGTCATTGTTCAAATTTATTTTGACATCTTACATGTTTACTACTCAAATGGCAATATGTCAGTAGATATGAAGTGTTTTATACTAAGGCCAAAACACATTGAGTCGAATATTCTTCATTTGAAAGGATTCATTACAATATTTAAATATATTATATAAATGGAATTCACAGTTACTAAATTCCATTACATACTGATGACATTGAATCTCGCTCGTTTCATTTAAACTTTCAAAGTTATTCCCTCCATTGCAATCATTTCCTTCATATTAGAACTTAACTTATATTCTTAATTTATTAATTATATTCTCTTTCTTGCTAGACTTAACTTGTATTCTTCATCAGTCTCAATTATTTCTATACCGTGACATATTACATCCCCTTAAAGAAAACAATGATAACTTTATGAAGACTTGTTAAGTAGTTTTGAGTAGAGCATACACTGGTGTACAGACAGACGAAAATACCAAAAACCATTAAAATATTTTAATTTCTTAAACATCCTAAAAAAAATGAAAACACTCATGTGCACACGCAAAGAGACAATCTGCTATCCCTACTAGGACATTACATTGTAATATTTAATCAACAATTATAATTACATCGAAAGTAAGATGAAATTCATCATATAAACCAAAAAATATTTTCATCCAATTTACACATTTTGTTTAACTAAATAGTTTGCTTAGAAAGGATAAAAATAATGTGAAGAAATGTCATTACAGCGTATTGTTACCGATCATTACATATATGATACAGACCAAAAATGGGACTAAAAAGTAGATTTGAAAGTTGCATCATTCTGATAATTAGAGAAGGTCTTAGAGATGGTTCATTCGAGACAAATAAACAATATATAGATATAAAAATGAATCTTTACGTTAATTTTTTTCTGATTTCACAGCATGGGTAACTTTCTACAATATAAGAAAAATATGGAAAAGTTGATCATAAATTTTCCAAGAATACATATTTGGTAAAGAAAGGCAAACTAGCATAACTAAATATATGTTATTTGACAAAAGAAATCTTCTATGCCAGCTATTGTATAAGTTGAATCAACACAAATGCATAACTGATCAATGCGGTTAGGATACTATAAAACAATGCATAATCCAATTTGACATGGTCATGCAGTGTAAACAGTAAAGTCTGGTGTTGTACTATGGAGCCAAATTCGTAAAGAGTACTCGATCCATTGAAACCTGTAATTCGAAGAACATATGTTAAATTAAAAAATCTATCATAAAATTAAATTAAAATTCAAAATTCCAATACTCACCATAGGAATTAGTGACACAAGCGCTGTCAATTGTCGATGACAAGTAGAACTTGAGTCTTTGTACAATGACAGCCTCTCTCGAGACCAAAAATAATAATAAAATTCCATGCAAAAACCGAATGATGTATGATGTCACAATGCTCCATTCATCAAATATTTTGTTCTGTGAAAGTATGAGGTTGATTAATGCAGGTTGACCAATTAAAAGAAGAACTTACTTTGAATTGTTTTAAAATTTTTGTTGAATTTTTGTTCATGTCAACCTAATGAACTTCGCTTTATTGTCTCTTCGTTAGAGTTAAATTAAATTTACATTCGTGGAATTTAATAAATAAGTTATGGAATTTAATAAATAGTATAATAAAATAATTACTAATATATAATAGAATAAAAGTAATAAGTAAGTTACTAAGATCAACTTTGAATGTATGCTCTTGAGATATTAGATAACAAGGAGGGTGTTACTGTATTGAAACTGTCCGCCTCCATCAACAGCATTAAAATATAAAATTATAATTCTCAAAATATCACTTTTTGATTTGGATATATATATACAGTGTCCAGGAATAAGTACAAAGAAAGACATTATCCTTGATTGAAAAATAGTCGAATGTCGTTGAAATAAAATTTAAAAGATGACTTTTATTTTCAGAAAATTTAAAATAGTATTTGTGATTATTTGTCATCTTTTTGGTACACACAATACTTGCGCATATTGTTCAGTACTGCTTGAGGGAACAATCCATGAATAGCTGTGAAGACATCCCCACTACGGGTAAACACCGCCCTCCGGGCAAGTATACAGTGTGTTAGAAAGAGTTAAGTGTAATATTTCTTTTGCACTTAATTAGAAAAAGGGCATATTTCACGTTTTACTTCAACGACAATTTACTCCTTTATAGCCAATGAATAGCGTATTTCTTTGTCTGACGTCTATACCCCGACACCGTGTATGTACATATATACACACATATCTTGTACATATATCAATTACAAAGCTGTTTTTATTACGTAATTTTAAGGGCAACTTGAATATTGCATATTTGCGGCAGAATGAATTCATTCCACAATTAATCAGCAATTTAATGCAATGATATTTCATTATTTTTGCTGTGTTCTTAGTCTGGTAGAATGTTTCTCCACCATTCAGCTTACATTCTATTATGAATACAATTCCCCATATCATTTCCAACCAGTTTAATTTAACAAAACTCACTTCAGTGATGATACTGAAAAGGAGGTAACGCTACAATAAAAAGCAAATTCGCAATGTTACGCTGGTCATGTTAAAAATAGATAAAAGGACTATTATGAACAAATAGAAACTGATTTGACCTTTCACACATGTGAGGGATGCTTAAGATTATAGGGGTGGTGTCCTGAAAAGAACTACCAACAAAGTAGTAAACCAAAGAGGTTTTTACGAAACCCTAAAGAAGAAAATACAAAATATCGAAATATTAATATATATAACATTAATCTTTCAACCAGGCCTTTTCTGTGATAGAAATTGTATGGATTAATTTCACAGATAAAATTGTCACAAATATATCTTTGATAAGAAGTTGTCTTGGAAGTATGATTTTATTACCGACAATATCAAAGTAATATTTTCGTTAAAGTTGGTTTAAAGTACATTATTTATGGAGAAAACAAAACTGTGGAACTAATGAGGTGTTTAAGAATTTTATTACAACTGGTAATCGAGCTGTTGATGATATTTTTAAAGGTAGTGTTAAGTAATATTGCATCGCTATTTGGGGTTTATGCAGACAAAATTTCACTACAATATCTAGAAAAATGCCTGGTGGAACTTTTTTTTTATTTTTGGAAGGTTTTGAAATCATTTCGTTTTATTTTTCTTTAAGTGATGACATCGAATTCTGAATTAATGAACATTAAAATATTATGTTAATATATATTTTACTTCCAAAGACGTATCAACAGTAAATTAAAATGAAAATTTAATATTTTTTGTGTGAAATTTAATGTTAGATGTGGAATTTAATATTTTTTTTAAATTGATATGATTTACATTGACAGTAACTATATAATTATAATCTGAGAGATCTTATTTTCATTTTACCGAAGATTTTAACTTTTTTAATCACATTGATTTTTAAAAGAATGTTGCTTTACTGATCTGCAGCCTGTATCCTGACAAATAATATTAAAATAAATGTACATATTTAAAAAAAATTAAGACATAGGTTAAGCAAATATCATTGTGAATTATATCATTACCAAAATCTTGGTTAATTATAAATTTATTATGACAATAAAAATAAATAAAATTGTTGTCTATGTTTAACAGTATTTTATTGTTTTTATTTAAAATTTGACAACCATTTTTGTTAGTGTTAAGAAAAGATAATTTCTGTTATTTTATTTAAACTTTCGTGAGATTATATACTGTTATTGTTATTCACAAATGTGGGATGAACAAATTTTAATTCAAATGTATTTTGTCTCTTGTTGATAATGCTGAAGTATGATTGTTATTTCAAGTTTATTGAATAATTATAAACAATGATGTGAAATTAGAATGAGTTGTATGGCGTTATAAATATTTGTAATTAACATTTCTGTGGATTTTTACAGTATAATTACAAAGTTTGAAATATTAGAGCATGTTAAGTGCTACGATGGCTTATATACTTGTGGCTACAATGTTTCTTACCTAAATATTTATTTATTTTTCATTCGTATTTTTAAAAGTCTGAGTTTTTTTAAGTTAATAAAAATAACCCAGTCGGAATATTATACACATATATGTAGAAAAAAAAATTTAAAAACTCATTTGGTATTAAAAATACACATAAAAAAATTGCTTAATTGCAGTCCAAACAATAAAAAAATATTATACATATCAGCTTACCCAATGTAAATGAAAAGTTTTGTAAATTACATGGCTCAGAAAATACTTATGACTTCTGGATTAAAACATTTGCTAACAAGGCTATCTCAGATTTAACTGTGTATATTAAATTCAATATATAATTATCAAATTATCATTTATGTGTGCTCCTTCCGTAATGAGAAATTGTGCAATTTTGATATTAATTTAAGTAGTATTTTCGAGTACACAATGTTATTAAATATGTTGCCTAATATAAAAAAACCCTGCTATTGTTTGTTTCGTTCTTCACAATAATTTGGCTGGCAAACGAACTAAAGCAATAATTTAGGCGGCCAGAAGTAGTGGACAAAAAATTTGCTGTCATTAAACTCTTATTCAAAGTAGCCAAGTGAGGCAAAATATAAGATTACTTCTTGCTATCTTCATTATAAACATCTGTCCAAAACAGATATGTTAATTGTGATTCATTTCAAATAGATACATAGCTATAAAAAGAAACGAAATTATGAAACGTTTCAGAAACAACCTTTTAAAAATTATTAATTTAAAATGAATATTTCGGTACTATTTTTTTCTAATAATTTCTACACACTAACAATTAGGATCAAAATTGTTTTGACATACAAAAGTTTTACTTTTTTCTTGTCATTAATCTAATTAATTCACTTAAATCTAGGATAGATACATGATTTATTAAAATAATTCTAACCATTCATAATTTCGGTGGGTAATGATGAAAAATGTGGATAAATAAAATAGTCAAAATAAAAAAAATAGCACTACCAATATAATCAACTTCTAAGTAATTCGATTATTTCTGGTGAAATTCCTTTAACAACAAAAAATCATCTTTCATTCTGAGTTAAAACTTTATTACTTTTTAACTTGTTCAACGTATTATATATAACATAAGAGTAGTTTTCAGCTATTCGAACACATGCCACATACCTTGTAAAATAATTACAATTAACTAAAACCATGGGCTTTATAACCATTGGACGTGCCATAGTTGGACAATTAGCTGCACCCAGGTAAAGTCAGTTGCATATAGGTTACAGTTGCGAATGTATAATGTCACAAAATGCCTAATTGAACAATTAATTGATTCAGAAGTCATAGTGGGACATCAAATTTTGAAAAAGATAGCATAACATTTATTTGTGAGTATATACCATTTATATTATATCACATTTATTTTAAAGGTAATCGTTATTATTTATAAATTATATGTAATAGGAACTGAAATGTAATTTTTAAGAAACAAGCGAGGGGCATAAAATAAGTACCGATGTGTTATTGCTAAAAATGATTGCCGTTATAAACGAAATGTGAAATATCTGAATCCACATTATAACAACATCATTATTACTCATCAAAATTATATCATATAAAAGTTTAGGCATTGCAGTTGGAAAAGAGACCATTAGAATAATGGTTGTTAACAAAGCATACTTTTACGAGAGAAAAGATCATAGCTTAGATAACTATATTAAATGATTATTATTGCTTTTATTATTTGCAAATATTCTCAAAGGACCCAAACATTATGATTTTCATTTATTATGTTATTGGCTTATTAAAATTTCATTTTACTGTTCACATTGTTTTTATATATACATACTTATATAATGTACTTTTGATATTATGGTATATTCCTTGTATATCAGCCCTGCATAAAACTATGTCTATAAATGATGACAATATATGAGTGATACCGATGATAAGATATGACCTTCAGCGACAATATTCTAAAAAATATGGTCACTGAAGGTCATAACTTAACATTGCATGATGTATCCACTCCATAATGTAGATAATATTAAGAATTTTTGTCTGTTTAACAACAAAGTTCGATAGCACATTTATATTTAAAAATGCATATTAGAAAATTTACATTTTACATTATGCCGATCACATACATTTTCAAATATGTAATTTAGGTAACTGTACTCAAGAACTGCGTCATTAGAATGTACTAATAATAGTACGAAGTACTAATGTACTAGAAAATCATTTCCATTCTCCTTTTTTTCGATTTTCTTTACTAGAATTATATTTGTATGACTCAGTTTTGCCTGTACATTGGACCAATTTTATCTTTGTCAACCCTACAAAATAAGTTTACGCAGAATTATGTTTAAGAGTTTTTTTGATTTGACATTTAATGCAAAATAGAAGTGAAAGACGGCACTGGCTCATTCTTATTATATTGATTGTTCATGCGTATGTTAGTAACTACAAAATTTTCTAAAGAATGAATAAAGGGTGAAAAATGGTCATTCTTACTATATAAAGAATGTCTTCAAGTACATTAAAATTATTATTAAGATTAGTTGGACCAAGTTTAAAGAAAAAAGTACATATTGCAGAGAATTATTTTCTATAGTATGTTTGTATGCAGTCGGTAATTAAATACTATTGAACAATGTTTATCAACATTGTCACAGCCGCAACACTCATGAATTAAGGCACGAGTGATTGATGCATCTGCTGACATTTTCAATAAAAGTGTGCATGGTGTTAGCCAATCAAAAGCGAGTATGATTCCCTTGTCCCCCTCAAATTTTAATACTATTTGTCTCATAGTGAATTAATTTAAATACGTCCAGGGGTTATTAGGTCCAGAGGATATTACGTCGATTTAAAAAATTAATAAATAATAATTGTATAGGAAAGTAAAAACTTTCACCTGAAATTTCGCTGAAATGATACATAACCTCTTAAATCTGCTGTTATGTGAGATAACTTCACAGTATGATTGCATTCAGAAACATTCCTAAAATTCTAATTTTAAAGTGACTGTGTTTGTAACAAAGAAATTCTAGGCTATTTCAATAGTTTCCAAATTAGTTAAAAAAATAGATTTCATATTATTTAATTTATTATTTATAAAATCCCACACATGGCTCAGGGCTAAAAATTTACATATAAATACAATATTAAAATTATGAACCACAAAAATAGTTATAATGTAAATGTGAGTTGCATCAGGAGATATTTTGATAAAATTTTTGAGAAAGAGACTATAAAATATTTGATTATATAAAATGAAATGTTCTTTCTGTAAAAACATAAAAATTATAATTAATTTTATAATATTAAATTTGCGATTGAGAAACGAATTAGTGTTCACGTGGAGAAAAACACCCATTAGACAAAAATAAAAATTTGTTCATACATACCGATTTGTCAGAAATATACATTACAATCATGTAGCATAGAAGTGTCGAATGGAGAACCTTGTGGACAATGGATAAAAGCAGCTGGAAGACAAAATTTTAGGAAATTTGAGAACTCCATGTTCAGTTTTAATATTTACTTAATTAACTAGATATATTTTCAAATAGACAATTTTTTTTCCTTCCTCGTAAATACATTTGTATATCTAAAAATTAAAGATATATCTTTTTTGTATACATATATAAAATAAAAAATATGATATTAAGACCATTAAAATTTGTATACTGACTTGTTATTGATAACTTACGAATTTTGAGAATCGAGACTTGATCCTTTCTCAAATTAAATCTATTTTGAAAATTATGTTATGAAATTATATAATGTTTAGGTCATCATATTTTAAATATTAATTATATATTTTAGAGGTTTATTTGCTATATTTATTAAATTGCAGATACATAAATTTTAAAAAAAATTTTTCGCCATCTTTTTTAATCTAATAACCAAGTAAAACTGTAGTCTACCATTTTTACATAATGCAAATTTGTTAAATCAGTAAAAGTGTTTAACATACATGGATTATGGTTTTGATGGGTGTACATTCAAGTAGTCGCTTTATGGAGTATGTCCTGCTGGAGATTCGAAGACCTATACCTTAATAATATCAACAAATTCTGAAATAATCCTCCGCAGGTTTTCTATATTAGAAATATAGAAAACCTGTGAACGGTATTATAAATTCGTTATAATTGTGAAGTATATGAAAATAAACATAATCCCAAAATAATTAAATTAATATGTAAATGTTGATAATTATGTTAAAAGTGTCAAAAAAAATGTTAAAATATATTATTTTCTATGATATTTAAAGCATGAGACAAATATCTGTATGTTAAACACAGGTGTATTCGCATGTAGCCACGTTGTTACTGCACCAGCAGTAGAGCAAAAAAAGTAACATTGAAAATGTTAACAATCACCACCTAATGGTTTAATCTCCGTTCCACATTTACTGTACTATTGATATTTTATATTAACAGTGTGGTAATAGCAATAGACCCATGCCATTAATTATTTCCTTTAAGGTCACTTGTAAATACCATGATTCATAATTTTCACTATTTATACCATACCAATATAATTCACAACCATCTAAATATGTTTGAAATTACCACAAGATGAATCCTGTGCCTGCTCGCATTTTGGTAATCTGTGACGAAAATTTCAAAGACAAGAGAGTTTTAATTGAATTTTAAATATAGATTAATCATAACCCAGAAAGTAAGCAGAAATTGATATGAGACATTTTAAAGGGCCGGACTTCCTCAAAAATAGCCCTGCGTTGAATATATGCAAAATAAAAATATGTTCTTTTTACAATTATATTATTATAAATTTCACACTAGTGGCTACGTGCAGTTTACCTCGCGAATAAAAAAATTACTATAACTTAATCTCTAAGCTGAATCTCTATTTTTACTATGTGAGCACAAAATAATAGAATTGCAAGTTACTTAAGGAATATTTGACGAGTGCACAATTAACTTTCATTTTTATCTAAAACTAAAAATCTATATATTTATTTATATATATATATATATATATATACATATATATATGTATATATATATATATATATATATATATATATGTATATATATATATATATATATATATATCAATATAAGCATATGTAACTATATATAGCTAGAATAGTTGGATAGCTTTAAAAAATCATAAGTTCTAAACGATATATACAATTAAAAATATTACTAACTTGAAATCCATAAATGCTGTTGAATAAACGGCATTGGTTACTTAAAAGCACAAAGCTAGCTCTCAGCTTTTTAAGGTCAGTTGTTATTTGTGCATCGATACCTTCATTGATTCTTGATGCATCTGCGACATTTTCGTCTTGAATATAAATGTATCCTTCCAATAGTCTTTTAACGTGGCTCAAAATAATATTCAAGCGCATTCTGAATATTCTCAAATTTACAGTGAACTTCCAGTCTTGTACTTATAATAAGAATTGCGTTGCAAAGTAGGACAGAAGTAAACAGATGTTGTTTACTTTGTACCAAACTAGGATGTCAAAAAATTTATTAAATGCTGAAATGAAGCCAAAAATTTTAATTAACTGATTCAAAGCTTTCTTTTCATTCATGTGCATTTGGACGGTTACACCCAATAATTCATCTATTTTCTTGTAGATTTCAAAATATCTACGAGCACTTTGATAACTTTTCGTAGCAGACAAAATAATAATCCAAATAATTATTATACGTGTTGCAATCGTATGGATCACGTCAAATTTCTTTGACATAGGATAATCGTATAGAAAACGCTTTTTCTCTGGTTCAACCACAGCAATTGCAGATAAAACTAATATACAAAGTATAGTTATTGAAGCTCGAATCGTGATATTTTTCATGTTTACTTCATTATTTAATTTTACTATACGGGATAACGAACATATGCGAAAAATTCTAATGAAATTTTCCATCACATCGTAAACATCCATTTTTCTTCTATGACAAGGTGTATTATGAAGTAGTACAAAAGTGAAACTGGAGTGTTTCATGTTATTAATTTACTAAATCGATTTTAATTTTGTTGATATGTATGTTTCCATGGTTTCAATTTACCATCAATTCAATTTGAATACATGGTCAACATTTCTATAATTTTAATTGTTTCTTTCATCAATTACACATTTTTGATAAAGAGTACATGATTACTTACGACAGCATAATTAAAGAAAGACAACATTAGTATTATTTTTGGTGACATAATTTTTCATTTTTTTTATTGACTCTTCCCAACATTTCCAATGAGATCTTTTCCCAACAATTCCATTTAAAAGATCTACGCTTATGAAGATTATAAAACTAAAGTTCTAAAATAATTTTCAGGTTTAACGGAAGTCATTGTGTTCTTCTACTGATAACAGACATGACATTGTCGATAATGCTTTTGTCATTCTATTTTTTATTTTAATTTTCTTTAAAGATTGTATGGAAATATTGTCAAATAACATTTAATACATTTACTGCATTAGACTGTAAATATTCGTAAACATATTGCTTTCTTTACACGATTAACACTCGCAACGTATGTATTTGTCCAAATACTTTTTATTTCTTAATATCACTTCACATCATTTTTACTTAATAAATCAAATATATGCGTGTATAAAATATAAAGAGAAAGCTGCCCGCGATATTATTCTTCTAATTCTTTTCATTAATTTAAAATATGTTAAATTATAACTCAAAAAGTAAAAAAAATTATTTACATGTATGTACTTACCGTCAACTGCAATGTTTCAGTATAAGGCAAAATTATATTTATTGAAAAAATCATGGGAATTTGTGAACGGATTATGTAAATAACTAACAAACACTATAAACAAAGTACTTATCCTCCATAAAATTATTTAGAAACTTTATATAAAATTTATGTTGGACAAATTAGGAGATTTGTACTTTGTGTTAGTCATATAATATGGCAGCCCCATGGGAATATGACTTAATATAACATTGCCATCAATAAATTCGCAGTAATATATATCACAGTACCATCAAATAGTTTCGTAATTTTGTCGGTTAAAATTGCATTTCAAGAAATGTTTATCGTAATTATAGTTTCAAAATGTTTGGCATTTCCTTGGTGTAAAGTAATTTTATACCGGTAGTATTAATAATTTTTTTACCAAGTTAAATAGGATAATTCTTAGCTTTGAAATGGTTTTGAAAAATGGTAAGAACTCCAAAGCAACAAACTTTCAGTGGCTGCTTCAAAAGTGTAGAATCGTAAAATTTTTAAGCCAACAATTAAGAAAAAGCTATTTTTCGGTAATTAAAATTTTAATTGAAAAAATATGTTCCTTTCAATTTTGTTGTCAATATTTCTAATTACTTGGTTGTCTAATTATTGGTGAGATTTTAGTTGTGTGACATCTGTAATCTGAAAAAAAATTGTTATTTCAGTAAAAATTTATTGTACTGTAAATGCTCTTAAAATTTCTTTTTGTTACTTTCCTAAACAGGTTGGCTTTTTTTATATGCTAAGCCTGCTTTCCATTGAGCGTTGATATAACCAGTTTGTTACGTTCATTAGTTTACAACCATTTGAAGTCCTTACATTCACAACCAGATAATATTACACATGATTTTTTCTTAAGCCATTAAGTACATAAAAAATGTTATCCCAACGGGTGCAAAAATGAGAGTAATTGCATACATAACGGACATAACGTAACTGAAGGGTTTCGGTCTGAGACTACGCAACTATAATAAAGTTTGCGAGACTAGTGAACATTGATCATTCTTCTCATCTGATGTACATACTGCGTAGTTTTTATTAGTTTAACGTCATGATAATAATATTTGGCATGGATAATAAATGTGTCACACATGATAAACCATTTTGGTTTAGAAATTAAAAAAAAAAACAAGCAGCAGAGCGACAGGATATGTTGAGTGTATTATTTGATAGAAATCTGGTTGGGGAAAGGTATTGGTCTTGAACTTGTAAGTCTCTAAAAGTAATAACTCCAAACCAGCAGTACAAAAGATTGTAGTGCGAACTGTCTATGTAGAACCATAATGCTTAACACTATAATGCTTAACACTTGGTAGATACTGCCATGTTTAAATACACAGTTATAAAATATTTTGAGAAAAATACAGATAAAAATTCAATAAACATTTCGTCTTAATATATAATTGAAATTGATAACGTAGATTAGAACCAAAATACATGCAAATTTACTGGATATTTTAAGGTAAAAAAAAACATGAGAGTCGTGTCGACAGTATAGCCCTCAAAAGTATTAACCATACCACATTATAACATGACCATGGACAAAAACAGAAAATATGTATAAAATGCAGAAATCATGAAAAAAATCCTGTTGCATTTTAAATCTGAGGTCAATTAAATAGTACCTACTTTGTATGACGAAAATAATTGGTTACATGAGAGAAATCTATTAAAAGTTTCCGTAGGCAATTTTGAGGCTTATTATTTTTATGTAACTTCTATTGACCTATGACAGATGAATGTTTTTTTTGAGAAATACGACTCTCCATAACTTCTAACTTTGAATAGCTCGCAATGCCAGTTCAATATCAGTGGGGATTTTTGACACATTTCTGGGAACACTATAAAAATATGCACACAAAAATCCAGCTGACTAAGAAACTAACATTACTGAGCTATTACAGAATAAATTGGTTGCATCCATTATTACAGCCGAGAGTTGTATTAAAAATTATTATAATTCATAAAAATTCAATATTGAGGAAGCGTGTATTACGATTAAATTAAAATGAAATATTACATGCCATTACTTAAACTATTTGAGCGTTGTAAAAACTGTGCTAGATAAACTTAAATGATGACCAAACATGATGTAAAAACAAGAGGAAGCATGGTTGTATGGTATTTGCACTAATAAGATAACAACAATTAACAATGCCCTTTATAATCAGTATCATTACTGATTAGATTAACTTCTGCTTATAGTTGGCACGTGAATAAATTTAAGTGTAGTCAAGTTTGAAACTTGATTTTGCCAATATGATAAAATTAATTGAAAAATATTTTCTTTTTGGTTTACATTAAAATTATATTTCTAGCTGTATTCTCGTAATCTCTTGTTTCATTCACCTGATCCCCATTGCTACAGAGGGTAATGGATTTGTGATAAGTGTGAAAAATGTTTAATCAACTTCAAAAAAGATATTCGTCAGTATCTTTTTTTATGTATGTTCAGCGATAATTCTTTACTGAGTGGGTCAATTTAAATGATTCTTTTCATATATAAAAGATGGTATATTAGAGATGGTCACATACAAATATGAACTTGATCTGATGATGAGATCTGGAAATGAAAGATGGAACTCTTCCACAAATGGCAGTAAATCAATTATGATTCAAGATATTTGCTACGGGTAGGTCATACTTTTCAAAATAATATTCTGATATTGAATAA